>NC_069471.1:10080212-10149605 GCF_026875155.1 Cherax quadricarinatus | reverse complement strand
TAGGATGGATAAGACATGAGTGGGGGGGTTTGGATTAGTGGGTTTTCACAAAAACTTTTTTTTGGGGTGGCATTGAAAAATTGGGTTGGGCAAAGTTTTGTTAGTGGATGAAATTGTAAAGGACCTGCCTAGTATGGGCCAACAGGCCTCCTGCAGTGTTCCTCCTTTCTTATGTTCTTATGAAACGTGTTACATGGTGGGGTAGCTGACACACTTTGTCATATACGACAATCCTACTGGATACCTCAAGGTCGACATTATTATTATAATCAAGGGGGAAATGCTAAACCCGGAGGATTATACAGCACCTGGGGGGGTTGTGGAAAGCATTCAGGCTTAATTCAGGGAACTGGAGCACAGATCCAATTCCCTAAGTCAAGAGCCCCTCACCAACATCAAGGAACCTTCCATGAGAGGCTCAAGGTCGACAAAGTGTGAAAAAATAAATAAAGGACTGTATTACTTGTCGTCACTACGATATGCGAGTATGTCAGTATCCAGGTCCACCTGCATATCCCTCTGAAAGAGTTTGTCATATCACTCCATTTGACGTGACAGGTGTAGATTACACTGGACCAATAATTTTAACCAAAACAGTTGACAAAATTCCCATCAAGCTGTACATCTGTTTGTTCACTTGTACGGGTTATTTGTGTATCGTTCCAGTCACGGTATTGTGACTTTTTTGTTATTTACAACTAGAGCAGTACATCTAGAAGTAGCCACTAACATATCTGCTGAAACCTTTATCAAATTATTCAGAAGGTTTGCAGCCAGAAGGGCATGTCCCAGACTGATGATTTCAGATAATGCAATGAACTTTGTTGCTGGTGCTGCTTATATAAGCAGGATCTCTGATCAACTAGAAGTACAACAGATGCTGATTCAACGCAGTTGTCGTTGGTGATACATTCCTCCTAAATCTATATGGCACGGCGGATTTTATGAAAGAATGATTGGCATTGTGAAACGCTGTTTAAGGAAGACTCTTCATCGTCAGAGAAATGACTTAGAAGAATTCCGTACAGTTGTGACTGAAATAGAAAATAGAGTCAAGAACAGATCTCTAACTTATGTTACCGATGATCTGGACAATTTGGAAGTGTTAAGTCCATCTCATTTACTCCATGGCAGAAGGCTCGAACCTGTTCCTCCCATGAATGATAAAGAAATCATAGAGGATCCTACTTATTTCGAACCTGAGCAACTCAGACGTAAATTCAAACACCTTAATAAAGTGATTGAACGTTGGGAGAAAATTTCGTGAAAAGACTATTTCACCTCACTGAGAGAACACTTCTATGGAGCTGGTGTTCCTGAAAATCGTAAGTCCTTAAGAACTGGTGACATAGTGATTATTGACAATGATGGTCCGAGGTCCCAATGGTCTCTTGGAAAAATTGTGACCATATATCCTGATGCAAATGGAATCATCAGGACAATTGATGTTTTAAGCAAAGGTGTAGTGAATAAGAGGACAATAAATAAACTAGTACCATTAGAATTACACAGTGTTGAAAATAAAATTAGTGATTCTCCTGAAACCACACAGACTAAAGCTGTTCAGAAAAGGCAAGCAGCAGTGGTAGTGAGTGAGAAAATCAAATTAATGTTAAGTGATGAATAGTTCACCTGCAGCAAACCTCCACCACCCCCCAGTGTGGAGAAGTTTTCTCCAGGAGGGGGGTATCAGCCCCCTTCAGCCCCTTTCAGCCCTGAGGGGCCCAGCCCTCTCAGAAGGGGCAAGCATCTTGTTTACTGCTACAGCAAGTAATTGATCCCAGATGCAGTACGAGTATGCGACGTGGTCAAGCGACTGACGCTCCTTGCAAAGTCCAGTGTTGCAAAGTGTAGTTTAATAAAAGACAGTCCATCTCTTACCTTAGCAGGACAATTAAGGAAAATCCTGCTCCCACTTTATTACCATGGTAAAGATAGTGTACATTGTTGTCTATGCTTAAGACAGCAAGAACCAAACATTCTGCTTTACTTCATGGAGGAAATTTGGAAAGGAAGCAAAAAGTACTAGGTCAGCTTTTCCTTTATGTTCGAGGGACACCAGAGTGGCATAGGATGCTGTGAGGTCAGATTACTTTTGACTCTACTGAGAATCACACTGACGCCAGGATAACCAACAAGGAACACTGATCCATGCGTCAGTGTGGACAGTGTCTCACAAAACATGATAAACACTTACAGAGAAGTGTGATCAACTTCTTTAGTTATATAGTGTGAACAATTATTGAGGAACAGTGTAACAACAAGTGTTGTGATCCAATAGAGTGTAGTGTGACATTCTTCAAAGAACACTATTCTTCAATCAACTCATCAGATATCCGGGCGTAACTACGGGTCAGATACATATACCCAGGTAAGTGTTCTAACTCATGATGTGCTACTATTGACTGCGCAGTTGAGTCTAAGTTACGAGTTAGTCACTTATCATAAACCCCGGTGACAAGCGGACTTTTAAGTCCACACAAGCACGTACGTCAGTCATCAGTGAATGAAGTATGCTGACATAACAACTCCTAGGGGTAATTTATTATCATACATAATATAATCTTTTTCAGCCCGTTAAGAAATGGATGACACAGCTTCTCAAGACCTTGTCTGCAGGGGCGGGTGTGTGGACGATGAGCTGTCTTATCAGCTAAGTACTCTCTATATTTAATCTTTTACCTTAGCTGATAAACCATTTCTCAACAGCAGCTGACCGTGGTACAATAGTACATATTTCTCACCCTTTTTACCAGAGGGTTGGCACTAGAAGCTTTCTTTGGGCCCATGGTGGCTTATTTAGCAGTTACAAGCACTATAAACAATGGAATAATACAAAATGTATCGAATGTATGCATGCAACCGACCACCCTGGTTTGTAAACAATGATGGCAGGGCAGCTGAGGCGCAGCAGCAGCTGACCATGGTGCAGCAGCAGCTGACCATGGTGCAGCAGCAGCTGACCATGGTGCAGCAGCAGCTGACCATGGTGCAGCAGCAGCTGACCATGGTACAGCAGCAGCTGACCATGGTGCAGCAGCAGCTGACCATGGTGCAGCAACAGCTGATGGTGGTGCAGCAGCAGCTGACTTTGGTGCAGCAGCAGCTCACCATGGGGCAGCAGCTCACCATGGGGCAGCAGCAGGTGACCGTGGTTCAGCAACAGCCAACTGTGGTGCAGCAGCAGCTGACCGTGGTGCAGCAACAGCTGACAGTGGTGCAGCAGCAGCTGACCGTGGTGCAGTAGAAGCTGATTGTGATACAGCAGCAGCTGACCATGGTTCAGCAACAGGTGACCGTGGTGCAGCAACAGCTGACCATGGTGCAGCTACAGGTGACCGTGGTGCAGCAACAGCTGACTGTGGTGCAGCAGCAGCTGACCATGGTAAGATAGTAGTATTTCTCATTTTTCTTACCACGGGTTGGCACTCACTTTTTTTGGGGCCCCTTTGGTGGCTTATTTGCAGTACCGCACAAAACAATGGGAATAATACAAAATGTATAAAGGGAAAGTTTGAAAACCGGCCCCCCTTTGGTTTTAAAAATGAGGGGCGGGGAAAGCTGAGGCGCCCCAGGCAAAACGGACGGTTTTTATTTTTTTTTTTATTTATTTTATGCCCTTTACAAACGGTACATTGAAAATTTTGGGATTTACAATAGGGGTTTTTGCAATGCAAAGAGACCCTTATTATGCCTAGGAAATTAGGGGGCCTTTTTAAAACATTTTTGGGGTTTTCAGTTACTTAATCCAAAAGGGTAATCATTGTTGTAAGTAGGATTTTTAATTTTATTTAATATTTGTACAGTAGAATGTTATTTAAAAATGAATCAAAATTTTTTATAATACGAATATCATTTATTTTCTAAAATGTTTTTTGGTAAAAACAAAGATTTAATTATTTTCCTTTTCAATGGAAAAAAGGGTTTAAAATGTTATTGTTTCAGTTATGTTTGGGAATTTCTTAGGTGGGAAAGTTTTTTACTGGTATTTAGCATTTACTTTTGGGTGATTAATTTGGTTTTGGGAAAAGAGTTTAAATTTTTTTTTTCCGACGGGGGTTATTTTTTAACCCTTTTTGACTGTCGCAACCCTAAATCCGGGGTTTGTCCCCGGGTTTGTTGAAAAATTTTAAAAAAAAAAAAATTAAAAAAATTTTTTTCTTATGAAATGATGAATCTTTTCCCGATTGAAATTTGAAAAAAAAAAAAAACGAAAGTTGAGGGGAAAACTGACGGAAGTAACTCTCGAAAAAGTTAGCAAAATCAGCGTTTATTTAAAAAATTTTGGGGGATTTCGCCAATTTGACCCCTTTTTTTAGGCGATTCCATTTTTCCCAGTCAACCAAACTATACTATTTCTTTAGAACTCGTTTTGTCTATTTTTTGATTACAAAAAAAACTGCCCTTTACCGTTTTTAACTAAAATTTAACGTGGCAAAAATTTTGAAATTTTGGGCCCAAATTTCCCCGGAAAAATTTAAAAAAAATATGAAAAATTTCAAATAAGGCCCTTTTTTGAAAAAAATGCGGACTTTCTTGGCCTAAAATAACATTTTCTTTGTTTCAGTCATGTCTCCGGGCCCCCCTCTGATATTACTCTTGCTTTTTTTTATGAATTTTTATTCAAATGAAAAATAAAAGGTTTATTTTATCCCAGACTATTTACTTTACTTTAAAATTGCACAAAAAATTTTTAAACCCCTTTCTTGCCCAAACATTTTAAAAGGGCAAAGCTGAACATTTATTCGCAAGACTTTTTTTAATTTGAACATCGGAAAAAATCAAACATTTCCATTTAATTTGGGGGCCCCTTTTCCAGGTTCTTTTTTTTAGAAAAACCCAATCAAAACACCTCTTTTTTCTATAATTTTTTTTACATTCTATCAAATGAGCCAAGGGGAAAACGGGGGAATAAAAACCAAAAAATTCTATACGAAAATAGCCCCAAAAAAAGTCGGCCCTTTTTAATTTAAAAAAAAGGATAAAAAGTTTTTTTTTTTTTCTTTATCCCCTTTGTGTACTCCAGGATTTTTTTTTGGGGCCACTGCCCAAACCCCGGGGACCCATTCTCTACATGGGGGCCCTTACCGGTTTCCCCGGCTTGGTTTAAAAGCTGCTGTTTTATGAGTATATAAAAGTCAAACACATTTACCTCGTAAGAATTTTTTTATATGTTTAAAAACAGTCAAAGGGTTAATATTCTTCTGGAAAATGAATTCCTTATTTTGGGGCCCTTTATGTGATAGAGTTTTTAACAGTGGATATGGACATGAGGTAAAACAAAAAAGAGACTGTGCTTGTGTTGTGGTCATGTGCCCTTTTTGGGTTTTGGTTTGGGGGAGAAGTTTGAGTGGGGAGTTTATATCTGCGTGTTTTTGTTCTGGTATTTTAGTAGGGACATAAAATAAGTTTGGGAGTTTTTAAATTGGGGGAGCAGTTTAGACTTTGAAAATTTTTTGAGTATGCTGGCAGGGTGGGAATTTGTTATTTTACTGCTCCCTTTTTTGCTGGGAAATTTTATTGGGGGTTTTTTGGGTTTGACTAAATGTTTTTGATCCCATGCAAAAATTTCCAAAATGTAAGAAAAGGGGTTTTATATGGTGAAGGGACATTGCCAGGAGAGATGATTGGGGAAAATGTAGTCCCTTATTTTTGTTGTTTTGGCTACAGTTTTAGGAGATTTTTTTTGGGGTGATTTGTAGTATGTGTACAAAAAATTTAAAGGCTACTGTAAAGGTGGAAAAACTAAAAATTTTTTCCCTTTTGTGAGTTTTTTGTGACTGGTTTCATTTGCTTTAGTTAATTGGTTCATTTGCAGCTTTTTTTCCCCAAACTAAATTAAAATTGGGGGGTTTTTTTTCATGGGGGGTAATTTTTTTGTTGGGTTCATCCAGGGGGGAAAAGTATGGGGGGAAAATCACATTCTGCGAGTTTTTTTATCTATGGCGAGAAAAATTTTTGTTTTTAAAAAGCTTTTTTATGGGGGATTTTAACTTAACACAATGTGTTCATAAGGCGGGGGCCCCCCTTTGTAAAATCTCTTGGGTCATATTACATTGCATATTAAGGAAATATAGACTTTTCCCCTTAACTCTTTTACTTTTTTTTTTAAATTTTTAAGAAACACTTTATGAAAACACACAAACAGAAAACATGAAACCCACAGTAAAAAAATTTTATATTAAATGAGATGTTTACCAAAGGGGTTTTGGGAAAGCTCGAAGAATTACGTTTTCTCTATCATCCCCTTTTAAACTAGGGGATAACTGTAGGTGTTAGAGGTTTTGGGAAAGATGGAGGGAAATATTTTGGGGGATTTTTTAAAGGGTTGATGAAGATGGGAAGCTGTGATTTGTGTATAGGGCCCGGGAAAGGAAAAACCCTCTTTTTGGGGAGTGAGGAAGAGCCAGTTGTGGGTGTGGGGGAAAATTTTCGTGAGGTAGGAAAAATGAAAGGGGGAAAGGCCCAGCCGGGATTAAAGGGAAAAGATAAAAAGGGTTAAAAGCGGGTTTGGGGAAAAAGGTTTTGGAGGGGTTTGGGTTTGAAAATTTATTTTTTTTATTTTTTTAAATTTATTTCCAATTTGGGAAAAATACAGGGTCAAAAAAATACGATAAGGGGCAGAAATGCCAAAGCCACTTATACTTTGCTTTAGCATTACGGGCTGGTTTAAAAAATTAATTTTAAGTTTAAAAAATGAAATTGTAAAATAAAGTGATAAAACATTAATGTAAACGTTTTTCTATAAAGCACAAGTGAGTATTACAAAAAACGGGGGTCATATGGTTGCTTGCTTGTTTTTTAATTCATTTCATATGAAGGATTCTGTTAGGTGTTTTTTAAAAAATAATTTAAAATTAGATTCGGGGTTTTTGGTTTAAAATTTTTGTGGGAAAAATTTTGGAAAAAACATTTAAAATATACAAAATTTTTTAAAGGGGTTTAGTTATTCAGTATTAATTTTTTTTTGGGGAGGAAAATGATCTTTGAGAAGGGATTTTAATTTTAAAAAAACAGGTATGTTTCTTTTTATATAAAGGGAAAGAATTCCCGATTTTAGGGCCTTTTTATGTGCATTGAGTTTTTTTCTTTGTGTTTAGATGGAAAACCCCCGGGGAAATCAAAAAATTTATTTTGTTGCCTTTTTTGGGTTTTTTTGGTCATGTGTTTGTTGAGGTTTGGGAAGGAGATGTTTGAGGGGAGGGGTTTAAAATCAGAGTTAAGGGGTTCATGTATGTAATAGGTTTCAGTAATAAGTATGGATGTTTTGTAAAGGGGGGGAGGGAGGTTTAGTGTATTGAATATTTTGGGGGAAATGTGCTGTTTTAGGGAATTTGTTATCATTCTTTTTTTGGGTAATTTTTGTGGTCTGAGATGGTTAATTGTTGTTGAGCCCCCTGCAAAAAATTTCCATAGGTGAGATAGGGGTAAATAAGGAGTGATATAGGGCCAGAAGGGATGACTGTTGAAAATTTGTACCGTATCTTCGATAGTATGCCTTTCAGTTTTTGGAAAATTTTTTTAGAAATTTGTTGTATAGGGGATGAAATTTGAGTCTATTTTCAAGGTGGATTCCCAAGAATTTTTCCCCCTGTTGGGTTTTTTGTTGGTGATCCGTTTATCTTTTTGTTAAGAGGGCATCTGAGCTTGTTACCAAAATGAATGAAGTTGGTTTTGTCAATGTTTAGTGTGTTTGTTAGTCCTCAAACCCCGGTAGAAATTTTTTGTTTTAAATTTGGTATTTACAGTATTGGTAGCATGAATGGGCTCGGGTGAGGGGAAGGGCGTATGTGTGTCATCTGCAAATGTGTGGGTTTGAGTAATTGCGAAAGCATTTGGAAGGTTTATTTTGTATAGGAGAAAGAGGGGGGAAAAGGGGGCCCAAAGGGCACTTCCCCGTGGGACAACCCCAAATGTAAATTGGGTTTGGGAGAAGAGTTTGCCCCAAATTTTGGGACACATATTGGCTTCTGTTGTGAGGTTTTGATTTAGGTAGTTGAGGGGTGGGCCCCCTTATACCCTAAATGTTTCCCAATTTTTCGTGGGAGCAAGGTTTATGGGCAACTGGGATCAAAAGCTTTAAGTTTAAATCAATGGGAAAATCCCCGTGGGACTTCTTTTTTCTCTATTGGGGAGTGTATATATGTTCTAGCATGTGTAAAAAATAGCGTCTTTTTGTATTTTTATTAGGCATGAATCCAAAAATTTGGAGGGGGTTTAGTATGCTTTGGGGGGAATAAGGTTTGGAGTAGAATTTGTTTATGAATTAATTTTTCGAAGATTTTTTAGAGAAGGGGTTTTTAAGTTGGGGTATTGGGGCCCATTTGTTATTCAAAATCTGTTTGGTTCCTCCCTTTTTTGGATCGGGGGGGGTCCCTTGCTTTTTGAAATAATGTAGGGGAAAAATGGAGGATTTTTTAATTTGGGGTTTGTTTTTAAAGGGTGTTGCAATGATTTGGGGATAGGGCCCTTTTGACACTATTTTGTTTATAAGGGTGGTAAGGTATTTTTAAAACTCCTGCCCCCGTTTTTTTTGTGCAAGTTTTAAGGGAGACTTCGTATGGGGGTTTGTCGGAGCTAGGAAACTTTGGGTTTTTGGGTAGTTGCCCGGGGAGGTTGTCTTTTTGGGGGGGTTTTTGGCTTTGGGGTTTTTTTTTGGGAAAGGGTTTTTTCCCTTTTTTTGGGAAGAAATCATTGAGTCTGTTTTTCTGTTTTGTTGGTGGGAAATTGGGGGGGTTTAATTTATTTTGCTAATTTTTTTTTTCGCTATTTTTGGATATCTTTTTTTTCCCAGAATTTCTGATAGGGTTTTCCCGGTCTTTTTTATATCACTCGTAAGTTGGGTTTAAATTTTTCTCTTTAAAACAAATTTTTTTTCCCTTTTTTCAGGCTGGGTTTTGGGATTGACGAGTAACGTTTTTTTTGGTCTCTGGTTTTGTGAACCCCATTCTGTTCTGTTTTTTATATTGGGGTTTTTTTATTTATGGATTTGAGGGAAAGCGGGGGGTTAGCCGGGACTGTTCAGTCTCTTTGCTGTCATCTGGGTTTTGTTTTTTTAGGAGGAGTAAAAAAATGTTTAAAAATAAAAAAAAAGAAGGCGCTCCCGTTACCCGGCGCCCGGAAAAAAAATAACAGAGCGGTAAAAAGAGGTCAATATTCTGAAAAGCGCAGGGGAAGGGCAATGGGACAGAGAAAAAAGCCAAACATCGAAATTTAAACTAAAAGAATCCCCTTTTGGAGTAGGAATCCGGGGAAAAACTAAAAGCTATAAATGAAAACGAAAAAAAAACCCAAAATATTTTTCTCCCATGCCAAATCAAAATCGAGGGAAAAACGCCCAGGGATTGGGGGCCCCCCTTTTTTAAAAAAGATGGGGTTCCCACCCCCGATGACGCAAGGGAAAAGAATGAGCTATCAAGTCCCAAAATGACTCAGTTTTTAGCAAAAACCAACCAGATGAGAAAACGAAGAACAAAATGAATTTTTTTTGAGAGAGCCACAAAATTTGATTAACACAAAACCCTTTTCGATGGGGATCCTGGCGCCCAAATGACTTTCGAACAGGCGGAAAAAATGAATGCCCCTGCACTCTGCCCCCGGGCCAGATATGGAAATCTGGGTTTTATCCCAAAAACGCCCAAGAAGCCCCTATCACGAGCCTTTTTCCCTCCCATGGAGGGGAGCATGGAACGGGGGGGCATCCCCAGTTATAAAAAAAACAGGGCATAGCCCCCCTCCACAAAGGGGCAAATTTAAGCAAAAGCAAGAATACAGACCAATAGCACTAACTTTCCCCTATCATAAAAAATCTTTGAAAAAGGGTTTCCCAAGAAAACAAGGGTCCCACCCATCTAGAAAAAACCCCCAGTTACCAAAACCCCGGGCAACCCTGGGTTTGAAAGGTCGCCCCCTGTCTGTTCAGCTTCTGGATCACTACGAAAAAGGTCCTAAATGCACTTTTAAGACAAAAAAAAGGGGAGATGTAATTTTATACAGACTTTGCAAAACCCCCTTTGACAAGTGTGACCATGGCTTAATAGGGGCCCCAAAAAGGGGCCCTTTAAAAAAATAACAGGAAAAGTCGGTCGATGGATCTATAATTTCCTCACTAACAGAACACAGAGAGTAGTCGTCAACAGAGTAAAGTCCGAGGCAGCTACGGTGAAAAGCTCTGTTCCACAAGGCACAGTACTAGCTCCCATCTTGTTCCTCATCCTCATATCCGACATAGACAAGGATGTCAGCCACAGCACCGTGTCTTCCTTTGCAGATGACACCCGAATCTGCATGACAGTGTCTTCCATTGCAGACACTGCAAGGCTCCAGGCGGACATCAACCAAATCTTTCAGTGGGCTGCAGAAAACAGTATGAAGTTCAACGATGAGAAATTTCAATTACTCAGATATGGTAAACTGAGGAAATTAAATCTTCATCAGAGTACAAAACAAATTCTGGCCACGAAATAGAGCGAAACACCAACGTCAAAGACCTGGGAGTGATTATGTCGGAGGATCTCACCTTCAAGGACCATAACATTGTATCAATCGCATCTGCTAGAAAAATGACAGGATGGATAATGAGAACCTTCAAAACTAGGGAGGCCAAGCCCATGATGACACTCTTCAGGTCACTTGTTCTATCTAGGCTGGAATATTGCTGCAGTCTAACAGCACCTTTCAAGGCAGGTGAAAATTGCCGACCTAGAAAATGTACAGAGAACTTTCACGGCGCGCATAACGGAGATAAAACACCTCAATTACTGGGAGCGCTTGAGGTTTCTAAACCTGTATTCCCTGGAACGCAGGAGGGAGAGTACATGATTATATACACCTGGAAAATCCTAGAGGGACTAGTACCGAACTTGCACACGAAAATCACTCACTACGAAAGCAAAAGACTTGGCAGACGATGCACCATCCCCCCAATGAAAAGCAGGGGTGTCACTAGCACGTTAAGAGACCATACAATAGTGTCAGGGGCCCGAGACTGTTCAACTGCCTCCAGCACACATAAGGGGGATTACCAACAGACCCCTGGCAGTCTTCAAGCTGGCACTGGACAAGCACCTAAAGTCAGTTTCCTGATCAGCCGGGCTGTGGCTCGTACGTTGGTTTGCGTGCAGCCAGCAGCAACAGCCTGGTTGATCAGGCGCTGATCCACCAGGAGGCCTGGTCACAGACCGGGCCGCGGGGGCGTTGACCCCCGAAACTCTCTCCAGGTCTCTCCAGTGCTTGTTATAGAGGTATTGGGTTTTTTTTTAGAAAATTATTAATACATTCGTCAATATCTGTATAGATTTCTAGCTCAGTATGCCAATCTATGTTTGCTATTGCTGTTGTGAAGTTATTAATGGCTGCCTCATTGTGAAGTCTGAAGGTGACTTTAGTAGTGTCTTGGGGTAGTTTACCAAGAGTTGTTATGAGGAAAGTAGGGTAGTGGTCTGTGGTATTATCTGTAATTATGCCTGATTTTAAAGGGGATATGGTGTTGGTCCAGATGTGGTCAAGTAGGGAAACACTAGTCTCTGTAACTCTTGTAGGTTTTGTTACTGTTGGTAGTAACATACAGTTACTCATTGTGTTTGTGAATTTCAGTAACGTGTGGGTCCTGGTCTTACAGGAGATTTATATTGAAGTCACCTGAGAGTAGTAAGTGATCTTTGTTCATGCGTGCATCAGTTATCATACTTCCTAGGTTTTGACTAAATTGGCTAATGTTTGACTGTGGAACTCTGTAGATGTTTATCAATGTGAGAGGTTTTTGTAGGTATTTGGATTTGAATTTAGCTATTATATATTTCCCCATGTTCATCCCTTGTGCAAGTATTAGTGATACATTCTAGTTGGTCTGAGTAGTATATGGCTGTGCCACCCCCTTGTTGGTCTGGCCTACAGTTGTGTATGGCTGTGTAACCAGGAATGGCATAGACATCTGTACTATCAGGCTTTAGCCAGGTTTCAGTTAGTGTAATGATGGACATATTGGCATGTAAGGAATTATGTAAATGTATGGAAGAGGGTAAGGTACCTAGGGATTGGCAGAGAGCATGCATAGTTCCTTTGTGTAAAGGCAAAGGGGATAAAAGAGAGTGCAAAAATTAAAAGGGGATAAGTCTGCTGAGTATACCTGGTAAAGTGTATGGTAGAGTTATTATTGAAAGAATTAAGAGTAAGACGGAGAATAGGATAGCAGATGAACAAGGAGGCTTTTGGAAAGGTAGGGGGTGTGTGGACCAGGTGTTTACAGTGAAACATATAAGTGAACAGTATTTAGATAAGGCTAAAGAGGTCTTTGTGGCATTTAAGGATTTGGAAAAGGCATATGACAGGGTGGATAGGGGGGCAATGTGGCAGATGTTGCAAGTGTATGGTGTAGGAGGTAGGTTACTGAAAGCAGTGAAGAGTTTTTACGAGGATAGTGAGGCTCAAGTTAGAGTATGTAGGAAAGAGGGAAATTATTTCCCAGTAAAAGTAGGCCTTAGACAAGAATGTGTGATGTCACCGTGGTTGTTTAATATATTTATAGATGGGGTTGTAAGAGAAATAAATGCGAGGGTCTTGGCAAGAGGCGTGGAGTTAAAAGATAAAGAATCACACACAAAGTGGGAGTTGTCACAGCTGCTCTTTGCTGATGACACTGTGCTCTTGGGAGATTCTGAAGAGAAGTTGCAGAGATTGGTGGATGAATTTGGTAGGGTGTGCAAAAGAAGAAAATTAAAGGTGAATACAGGAAAGAGTAAGGTTATGAGGATAACAAAAAGATTAGGTGAGAAAGATTGGATATCAGATTGGAAGGAGAGAGTATGGAGGAGGTGAATGTATTCAGATATTTGGGAGTGGACATGTCAGCGGATGGGTCTATGAAAGATGAGGTAAATCATAGAATTGATGAGGGGAAAAGGGTGAGTGGTGCACTAGGAGTCTGTGGAGACAAAGAACTTTGTCCTTGGAGGCAAGAGGGGAATGTATGAGAGTATAGTTTTTACCAACGCTCTTATATGGGTGTGAAGCATGGTGATGAATGTTGCAGCGAGGAGAAGGCTGGAGGCAGTGGAGATGTCATGTCTGAGGGCAATGTGTGGTGTGAATATAATGCAGAGAAATTCTTTAGTTTGGAAGTTAGGAGGAGGTGCGGGA
Source organism: Cherax quadricarinatus (assembly GCF_026875155.1). Lineage (NCBI taxonomy): Eukaryota > Metazoa > Arthropoda > Malacostraca > Decapoda > Parastacidae > Cherax > Cherax quadricarinatus. The sequence goes on along the minus strand of NC_069471.1, from coordinate 10,136,468 downwards.
TTCCCAAAAAACTGTTGTCCAGAGGGCTGAGGAAGGGTTGTTGAGGTGGTTGGACATGTAGAGAGAATGCAGCGAAACAGAATGACTTCAAGAGTGTATCAGTCTGTAGTGGAAGGAAGGCGGGGTAGGGGTCGGCCTAGGAAAGGTTGGAGGGGGGGTAAAGGAGGTTTTGTGTGCGAGGGGCTTGGACTTCCCGCAGGCATGCGTGAGCGTGTTTGATAGGAGTGAATGGAGACAAATGGTTTTTAATACTTGACGTGCTGTTGGAGTGTGAGCAAAGTAACATTTATGAAGGGGTTCAGGGAGACCGGCAGGCCGGACTTGAGTCCTGGAGATGGGAAGTACAGTGCCTGCACTCTGAAGGAGGGGTGTTAATGTTGCAGTTTAAAAACTGTAGTGTAAAGCACCCTTCTGGCAAGACAGTGATGGAGTGAATGATGTTGAAAGTTTTTCTTTTTCGGGCCACCCTGCCTTGGTGGGAATCGACCAGTGTGATAATAAAAATAAAAAAATGAACTGTAGAAAAATATTCACTCTATAGCTATTCACAACCCTTGTGGGTTTAGCACTTCTTTTTTTATTATGATTATAATAATAATAGTATCATCATTCAGTCTAAAAATGGTGTGTTGCATGAGGATGGGAGTGTTGCTGTTTATTATTAAAAACATAAGAAGACATAAGAAAGAAGGAACACTGCAACAGGCCTACTGGCCCATGCAAAGCAGGTCCAAGTCTCCTACCGGCGTAAGCCAATGCCCTAACCTAGTTAGGTCAGGTCACATTCACTTAAACCATTTATCACACAGGTCAAACTCACACCCACCCGCACAAACTCATAAGAGCATAAGAAAACAAGTAAATAAATACTGAATAATTGTATCACATAAATTGTATCTCATAAATGTTTCTAAGAATTCTTCCTCCGTAAGCCATGCGTGTTGTAAGAGGCAACTAAAATGCCGGGAGCAAGGGGCTAGTAACCCCTTCTCCTGTATATATTACTAAATGTAAAAGGAGAAGCTTTCGTTTTTCCTTTTGGGCAACCCCGCCTCGGTGGGATACGGCCGATGTGTTGAAAGAAAGAAATGTTTCCCATTAATGTATCTCAGATATGTCTAACCTGTGACCCAATCAAACTTTATTTTTTTAATTATATTACCTAACAGAATACTCCATTCTACTGAATGCACAGCAACACAGTAAATGACCATATGACCTGTCTTTGTAATATTCATTTGTGCTAAATTGTTATCTGTTTACAATAATGTTTTTACCACTGAATATATCATTGCTTAGTTAATCTTAAGTTAATTTTAAGTCTGCCCATAATGCTCTGCACACAAGGGGCTTTGGCATGTTGCATTGTAATAACTGTATTCCTTTGTACTTCATCGTATCATGTTCAAATTAATAAATAAATAAATAAATAAATAAATAAATAACAGGAGGAACACTGAAGTAGGCCTGTTGGCCCTTACTAGGCATGTCCTTCACAAGTCCAATGAACTAGCAGAATAAATGTTACCCAAGCAATAAGCTTTGACAATTCCATTTACTCACATGCAAGTCCCGCTCATATCCAACCCCTCTCACACATGTACTTATCCAACCTAAATTTGAAACTACCCAAGGTTTCAGCTTACTAGACAGACCGTTCCACTCATCAACTACCCTATTACTAAACCAGTACTTTTCTATATCCTTTTTAAATCTAAACTTGTAAAATTTGAATCCTAAACCGTACATAAGTGTCAAATCTGAATGGTGATTAGTCACTAGTGGCATTCCACAAGGATAAGTTTTAGGCCCTCTCTTGTTCATAATTTACATTAATGACCTTGATGAAGGGATTATGAATGACATGAGCAAATTTGCTGATGATACAAAGATAGGCTGTATGATTCATCGTGAGGAGTATAGCAATAAACTCCAGGAGGATTTGGACAAAATGTCTTGGTTTGAAAAATGGCAGATGAAGTTCAATGTGGATAAGTGTAAGGTACAAGTCCTTGGTAATGAAAATAACCCTCGAAGCTATAAACTAGGTGAAGTAGAACTTGATCATACAGAATGTGAAAAAGACTTGGGAGTCATGGTAAGCAGAAATCTAAAACCATGACAGCAGTGCCTTAGTGTGCTCAACAAGGATAACAGATTACTTGGATTTATCTCAGAAGTATAAGTAACAGAAGTCCAAAACTTATTTTACAGCTCTATACCTCACTAGTGAGGCCTCATTTGGATTATGCTGCTCAGTTTTGGTCTCCGTACTACAAGATGGATGTAGATTCATTGGAGAACATACAGAGAAGGATGACTAAAATGATTAACTGTGTAAGGAATCTCCTGTATGAAGACAGACTTAAAGCCTTAAATCTCCACTCTCTGGAGAGACGTAGAATGAGGGGAGATATCATTGAAGTGTATAAGTGGACGATGGGCATAAACAAAGGAGATATTAATAAAGTACTGAGGGTATCGAACCAGGTAAGAACCAGAAATAATGCATTTAAGTTGGATAAATTTAGATTTAGAAAGGACATAGGTAAGTACTGGTTCTCTAACAGAGTTGTGGATGCGTGGAACAATCTTCCCAGTAGGGTGATAGAGGCTAGGACCTTGAGTAGCTTTAAAAAGAGATTGGACAAATATATGAGTGAGAGGGGCTGGGTTTGACTGGTGTCACTTGGTATGGGAGTTAATTCTTGGGTAACTTTGGGTAGAGGTCGTTTTGATAAGGGCCTGCCTTGCATGGGCCAGTAGGCCTTCTGCAGTTTTCATCCATTCTTATGTTCTTATGAAATGCATCTGCCACTTTTCTGACCAAGAATAGAGTTCCCTAAGCTCCCTGAAGTTCCCTAACATCCACGTTTGAATCAAGCATCCTACTTATCTTTGTGTCATCGGCAAATTTGCTCATATCACTAGTAATACCCTCATCAAGGTCATTGATATATATTACAAACAACAATGGGCCTAAGGCTGATCCCTGTGGTATGACACTTGTTACAGATCTCCACTCGGATTTAACCCCATTTAAGCATACTCGAGCCATGACTCGACCCATGAGAGCACTTTTCCCCCAGTGACATGAGCTGCCACCTTTTTTAACAGTCTCTGGTGCAGTGCTCTTTCAAAAGCCTTATTAAAATCTAAATAAACAATATTGAATTCTTTACCATGATCAACAGCCTCAAAAGTTTTGCTGAAGAAGGTTAATAAATTAGTTAGTTAGGCAGGAATGGCCCCTCGTGAATCCATGCTGAGTATCATTAATCAAGCTGTGCTTATCGAGATGGCTTCTTATATTATCAGCTATAATTGACTCTAGTAAACCATACCACGGGCAGGATTTGAACCCACATATCAGACACTACACTTGTTTGAAGAGAAATATTAAAAATATTAGTGAATGGTTCACAAAGTTCCATTTTAAACTCTTTAAGAACCCTTGAAAAAAGTTCATCGGGGCCCGGGGATTTATTTTGCTTTAACCGGTCTATCTGTTTGATAACAAATTCTGAAGTGACTGTAATATTGCATAATTTATCATCATCAGGCCCACTATAAAAATTAATTACTGGGATACTGTTAGTGTCTTCCAAGGTGAAAACCGATAGAAAATAATTATTAAGAATAGAGCACATTTCATTCTCCTTGTCAGTGAGATGCCCAGAGTTGTGCAAGAATGGTATATAATATTTCATCATGCCCAGAGTTATTTTTAAGGGGACTTATCTTATCTCTAACTTTTGTTCTATAAACCTGGAAAAAACTTTTTGGGTTAGTTTTTGAATCCCTAGCAACTTTAATTTCATAGTCCCATTTAGCTTTTCTTATCCCTTTTTAATGTCCCACTTAACCCTTAAACTGTCCAAGCAGATCTACGTTCACATGCGTAGCGCTCCATAAGTAGATCTACGTTTTTTTTTACATATTTTCAAACATAACAAAAAAAAAGTATCTCAAAGTTTTTTACACATTTTCAAATGTAAAAAAAAAATAAGATCTACTTTTTTTACATACAATGGACCCTCAGCTAATGATATTAATTCATTCCTGAAAGCTCATCGTTAGCTGAAATTATCATTAGCTGAATTAATTTTTCCCATTATTGTTCAACTTTCATAGTACAATCTCTTAGTAATTAAATAATCAACTACCTCATTTTGTGATTTTATTAGTAAGCATAAGTCACCTTATGTAATTTTTTTATTTACTATTGTTTGCTGAAATATTAGCTGAATTGATACTTTCTCTGTCCATATTACTACCTATTTTTTAAATACTATTAATTGATATTACTAAAATTAATAATTAATTACAATTTTTACTATCAGTACAATTTACTCTTAACATTTTTGACATTTAATTACCATTACTTGTCTAATTACCATAACCTGTTTTAATACCACATTTACTATCTTAGAGTACTCTTAATTACCTTGTACTGCCAAATAACCTCTAGTATAACTACCAGTGCAATATTGAATCCAAATAACTGTTCTTAAAATTTAATACTAGAAATAAACATTATTTTTTCACTTTTTTTGTAATCATTATTACTTACTAAAATTTTATTAAACACCATATTTACTACCAGTCAATTTTACTTTTGTACATTAATCATTATCTTATACTTCCCATAACATTTTGTTGCCAAATTTTCAAGTTTGTATATTCAACTCCAACCTTTATATTATCCTTTGTACCTGTGTACCTGTGTACCTGTGTACCTGTGTACCTGTGTACCTGTGCACCTGTGTACCTGTGTACCTGTGCACCTGTGTACCTGTGTACCTGTGCACCTGTGTGCCTGTGTACCTGTGTACCTTTGCACCTGTGTACCTGTGCACCTGTGTACCTGTGTACCTGTGCACCTGTGTACCTGTGCACCTGTGTACCTGTGTACCTGTGTACCTGTGTACCTGTGCACCTGTGTACCTGTGTACCTGTGTACCTGTGTACCTGTGTACCTTTGTACCTGTCTACCATCTTACTATCATTTTATAACCAAGTCATTGCCATTGTTATTTTTTACTTATTATTCTTTTGGTACTTTAATTTGTGAATTTTATTTTGTCAATTTAAATCTAGTTTTACTCTTGATCTTGTTAACAACCTATATCAGACCCTAGTGCAATTGTTCTTGTTAACAACCTATATCAGACCCTAGTGCAATTGTTCTTGTTAACAACCTATATCAGACCCTAGTGCAATTGTTCTTGTTAACAACCTATATCAGACCCTAGTGCAATTGTTCTTGTTAACAACCTATATCAGACCCTAGTGCAATTGCTCTTGTTAACAACCTATATCAGACCCTAGAGCAATTGTTCTTGTTAACAACCTATATCAGACCCTAGTGCAATTGTTCTTGTTAACAACCTATATCAGACCCTAGTGCAATTGTTCTTGTTAACAACCTATATCAGACCCTAGTGCAATTGTTCTTGTTAACAACCTATATCAGACCCTAGTGCAATTGTTCTTGTCAACAACCTATATCAGACCCTAGTGCAATTGTTCTTGTTAACAACCTATATCAGACCCTAGTGCAATTGTTCTTGTCAACAACCTATATCAGACCCTAGTGCAATTATTCTTGTTAACAACCTATATCAGACCCTAGTGCAATTGTTCTTGTTAACAACCTATATCAGACCCTAGTGCAATTGTTCTTGTTAACAACCTATATCAGACCCTAGTGCAATTGTTCTTGTTAACAACCTATATCAGACCCTAATGCAATTGTTCTTGTTAACAACCTATATCAGACCCTAGTGCAATTGTTCTTGTTAACAACCTATATCAGACCCTAGTGCAATTGTTCTTGTTAACAACCTATATCAGACCCTAGTGCAATTGCTCTTGTTAACAACCTATATCAGACCCTAGAGCAATTGTTCTTGTTAACAACCTATATCAGACCCTAGTGCAATTGTTCTTGTTAACAACCTATATCAGACCCTAGTGCAATTGTTCTTGTTAACAAACCTATATCAGACCCTAGTGCAATTGTTCTTGTTAACAACCTATATCAGACCCTAGTGCAATTGTTCTTGTCAACAACCTATATCAGACCCTAGTGCAATTGTTCTTGTTAACAACCTATATCAGACCTAGTGCAATTGTTCTTGTCAACAACCTATATCAGACCCTAGTGCAATTATTCTTGTTAACAACCTATATCAGACCCTAGTGCAATTGTTCTTGTTAACAACCTATATCAGACCCTAGTGCAATTGTTCTTGTTAACAACCTATATCAGACCCTAGTGCAATTGTTCTTGTTAACAACCTATATCAGACCCTAGTGCAATTGTTCTTGTTAACAACCTATATCAGACCCTAGTGCAATTGTTCTTGTCAACAACCTATATCAGACCCTAGTGCAATTGTTCTTGTTAACAACCTATATCAGACCCTAGTGCAATTGTTCTTGTTAACAACCTATATCAGACCCTAGTGCAATTGGTCTTGTTAACAACCTATATCAGACCCTAGTGCAGTTATCATGTGGGGTTCGAACACGTGGATAGGGTAAAGAAATACTCACGTAGGCTGGAAGTACGTATATTACGGATAGTGTGTGAAGCGCCCAAGCAGCCGTGACCTGCCTCCTTGTTCACTCTCGTAAGACTAACTAACCCCAGTACCCATATGTGAGGGGGTGTTTGAAATACTGCTGTGGTCAGCACAATATGAATACAGACAGTGATTCACGCAGAGACGGTTGGTAGTGCGTCATCTACTGGTACACTGGTTACTGGTAACTGGTTACTACTACTGAGAGCTCGGCGACGCTAACGTATGTCGTCCCGACATACAACTAATACAAACTAGAGATGGCAGGTATACGGCTTGGGCTGATTCTATACAATGTCAAAGTACACAACAATTAAACATTATAACATACCTAAGTAGAACATTGGAATGGAAGCTTACGTAACTGAAACTGTAATGCAATACAAGGTATAATATAGCACAACTCATCGAATGAAACTCAACGTTGGGATTACACAATAGAAGTGATAAAAAAAAATTTTGATCGATCGATCTGTATTCATGTGATCTACGGATTCTGAGGAAGGAATATATACAAAGAAAGAAGTGTTTAACAGAAAGGCAGATTCGGTGCACTCAAATCTAGACTGTTAGAATTCGGAGAGAATGTGAACACAAAAAAAAATTCTTGAATACTGATAAGTTGATACTGTAATTATTCATCTATACAGGTTATTTACATTTAACCCCAACTCTGCTAGGGTAAGATTGACATATGCAGAATGGGTGTCATCTCTGGGAGGATCAAACTCTGTTGCATTGGCTAACTCATGAGGTATTTGAGGCAAATCTGAATTGGAAGTTACAAATGATACTTGGGGATTTCTCAATACCTGTCATGTACATAGGGAATAACGACATTCAGGTTGATCGTCTGACTGAGTATCAGAGGAAGAGAGTACAGGATCAGGAGGATTGTCAGAGTCTGTCACATTAGTCTGGGTTGGAACATCATTATCATCACATACTAACTTCATATAATCTAAATGCGATTCTTTATACTGACCAGTACTAATTTCTCTAACCTTATACTTATTACCAGTGATATGTTCAACTACTCGATAAGGACCAACAAACTTTTGATCAAGCTTTGGCATTGCAGACGTTTTGTTAAAGTTAGTCAGCATAACTCTCGAACCTACTTTGATTTTGGATGGCTTTGCTCGAGTGTTTGCGACTCTTGTAAATTCTGCTGTTGATTTATGAAGTGTTTCACGGATTCTTCTAAAAACACTTTGAGCTAAGCTGGTACGAGTTGCTATGAAATCATCAGGGTTGTAATTTGGTTTCGGATTAGAATATAACAACTCATAAGGCAAACGTTTATCTACACCATACAATGCATAATGTGGAGTGTCACCTATAGAAACATTGTAAGCAGAATTTACAGCACACTGCACATCAGGTATAACTTCATCCCAAGTTTCACTGTTGGGATTGATAGTGGCTCTCAAGACATCAAGTACTTTCTTATTGGTTCGTTCCGCTAACCCACTGCTGGCAGGATGATGAGGAACAATGGTGGATTTAGATATCTTGTACAAGGTACACAAATTTTCAAGAATCTCATTACAGAATTCACCTCCATTATCTGTTACTAGGGACTTAGGGGTGGTATGCCTGCAGATAATGCGTTCTTTAAACGCTTTAGCTACTGTCTCGGCAGTCTTATCTGCAACAGGAACTAACTCACAATATCTGGTGAAATGGTCTACCATAACACACAGATGTTTGTTGCCCTGGAGGGAACATTGGAAATTAGTTAACAAATCTAGCGCAACTCTTTCCCACGGTTCGCTAGTAGATGGATACACTTGGATTGGATTAGGGCCATTAGCATTACCTTTATGTTGCATGCAGACACTACATTTCTTAACATACTCAGAAATATCAGTTGCCATACGAGGCCAAAAGTATTTCAATCTGGCTTGTTTTACTGAACGATCCATACCAGGGTGTGCAACACCTGGTACATCGTGAACTAGCTGTAAGGCTACATTCACTAGTGACTGTGGAATTACTAACTGGTATACTCTTCTGCTAGGAGTACCCAACTCGGCTGTTCGATACAGTAATTCTTGGTTCATGACAAAGTCACTGATGGGTGCTGGTGGCTTCACAGTCAGAATAAGATCTTCCTGGAGCAGGAATCGAATCACACCAGACCACATGGGATCTGTTCGTTGAGCATACTTTACATCTTCAGCACTAAATGGAGGGTCTGCAGTTACTATACTAACATGTCGCGATAAGGCATCTGCGACTACATTTGACTTGCCAGGTAAGTGTTCAAAGGTGGGATTGAACTCTTGGATAGTCAAGGTCCATCTGGCTAACCTTCCAGTAGGTTGTTTGTTCTGGAATAAAGGTATCAGTTCTTTCTTACTGGAGGAATGAACAAACTCGGTGGAGTGGATGACTCCCCCCGGTTGAAAAAATTAAACACGCAATATGAGCAAGGGAGAACGAATCTATTATCTCAAACTGCAAGCACAGGAGAAAAGAAATGAACACGGTGAACAATGCTGATATTCAATCTGAGTCACACACAGTGACACGAGGTATCAGCTATAAACTTCACTTACAAACGTTAACAACGTGGAAGTTACTCGAGAAATAACTTCTTACAATGCACTGATTACTGTCAACTAGGATGGGATCACAATCTGAAACATGGACAACTGTGGCTGGAGTCCAGACAGGAGTGACAGTATTACTAGTGCCTGACCGCTCGGCTACTTGAGAATGAAATGTGCTCGATTTTAAATAAATAAATAAATAAATAATTATTTTCTCTCAGTTTTTACACAGGAAGACACTAATAATATTCCGGTAATTAATTTTTATAGTGGGCCAGAAGAAGATAAATTATGTAACATCACAGTCACTAGTGAAATGGTTGTGAAGCAGATAGACCAACTGAAGCAAAATAAGTCACCGGGTCCTGATGAGGTTTTTTCAAGGGTTGTAAAGGAATGCAAAATGGAAGTCTGTGAACCGTTAACTAATATTTTTAATTTATCTCTTCAAACAGGTGTAGTGTCTGATATGTGGAAGATGGCTAATGTAATTCCTAATTTTAAAACAGGGGACAAGTCGTTACCATCAATTACCGCCCAATAAGCCTGACCTCAATTGTAGGCAAATTTACTAGAGTCAATTATAGCTCAAATTATAAGAAGCCATCTCGATAAGCATAGCTTGATTAATGATACTCAGCATGGATTCACAAGAGGCCGGTCTTGTCTAACTAATTTATTAACTTTCTTCAGTAAAGCTTTTGAGGCTGTTGACCACGATAAAGAATTTGATATTATTTACTTAGATTTTAGTAAGGCATTTGATAGAGTTCCGCACCAAAGACTGTTGAAGAAAGTAGCAGCTCATGGCATTGGGGGAAGAGTGCTCTCGTGGATCGAATCATGGCTCACAGACAGGAAGCAGAGAGTGTCCATAAATGGGGTTAAATCCGAGTGTGGGATCAGTAACAAGTGGCGTTCCACAGGGATCAGTCTTGGGCCCGTTTGTTGTTTATAATATATATCAATGATCTTGATGAAGGAATTACTAGTGATATGAGCAAATTCGCCGATGACACGAAGATAGTAGGATAATTGATTCAAACGTAGATGTTAGGGAACTTCAGGAGGATTTAGACAAACTCTACTCTTGGTCAGAAAAGTGGCAGATGCAGTTCAATGTAGATAAATGCAAGGTTCTGAAGCTCGGGAGTGTCCATAACCCTAGCACTTATAAGTTAAATAAATTAGAACTTAGCCATACAGATTGCGAAAAGGACTTGGGGGTTATGGTAAGCAGCAACCTTAAACCAAGACAGCAATGCCTAAGCGTACGTAATAAGGCAAATAGATTACTGGGATTTATATCAAGAAGTGTAAGCAACAGAAGTGCAGAGGTCATACTGCAGCTTTATACATCATTAGTAAGGCCTCACCTAGATTATCAGCTCAATTCTGGTCTCCATATTACAGAATGGACATAAATTCGTTAGAAAACATTCAGCGTAGGATGACTAAATTAATACATAGCATTAGAAATCTTCCTTATGAAGAAAGATTGAAGACTCTTAAGTTACATTCACTTGTTAGACGAAGAATCGAGGGGAGACCTGATCGAAGTGTATAAGTGGAAGATAGGTATTAATAAAGGGGATATTAACAAGGTCTTGAGGATATCTCTCCAAGAGAGAACCCGCAGTAATGGATTTAATTAGATAAGTTTAGATTTAGAAAGGACATAGGAAAGTATTGGTTTGGGAAAAATAGGGTAGTTGATGAGTGGAACAGTCTACCTAGTTGGGTTATTGAGGCTAGGACTTTGGGTAGTTTCAAATTTAGGTTGGATAAGTACATGAGTGGGAGGGGTTGGATTTGAGTGGGACTTGCACATCAGAGCTTGTTTCTTGGGTGGCATTGAAAATTGGGTTGGTCAAATGTTTGTTAGTGGGATGAATTGTAAAGGACCTGCCTAGTATGGGCCAACAGGCCTGCTGCAGTGTTCCTCCTTTCTTTTGTTCTTATGTTCTACGTTAATAAGTAATTCACGGATCTATAGGAACTTAATCTGAACTTCACATTTCGCAGCACTTTAACAAATCTCAGATACAAGCTGTGAGAACAAACACATTGCTCAAGGGCTAGGTATTGTCTTTCAGTCAGTAAGGGAATGTTGGTACTGTGGACTGATTCATATTGACTTTGACTTTGGCATGATACACTAAGTGAACATTCAAAAGTGACTAGGACATGATTTCAGGGAACTTACTCAAGGACATAAGGCAAAAAAAAAAATAGAGAAATGACACAGTAAGCTTAAGTGGAAGAAAATGCTTAACAATTCTGCATAAGTAATAAAAAAATGTCTAAGATACACTGCAAGAGGAAGGACAATTCAATGTAAAGGACTATTGGCCAAGAAAAAAAATTACATTGAAATATACAAGTAAAAATATTACAGGAGACTGAATTAAATGCAAAATGAGCTGTCTTTACTCTTGCTAATAAAGGAATTAACTAATAAAATTTGAAATCAATGTAAAAAGTATAAAATAAAATCACTAAATTGTTAACTGGGAAATTTAAATATTTTCTAAGAATGCATAAACAAAATTAAAATATAATGCAAAGACAACATGAGGAAAATTAATAAAATGAAAAACAAGATGCAATAATGAAATGAGAATAATAATGCAGAAAAATATCAATAAAAGAAAATAATTCACTGCAGAACAAGTTCAACAAAATAATTCACTGCAGAACAAGTGCAACAAAATAATTCACTGCAGAACAAGTTCAACAAAATAAGGTGTAGAAATAATCACTGCAATAATAAAGTCTCACTGGGAAAACTCAGGTTAAATAATAAAATAAAAATATGAAGAAAAACTGATTGAACACTTTAACTCTTAATTGTAAATTAGACAAAACAATTGACTCAGAGTAAAGAAAACACTTTACGTTAAAAGTAATTGAAATTACATCAAGAGTGAATTTGTTCAACGAAATATGAACAATATGAATAAAAATAAAACAAGGAATAAAACTGGAAGTATAACACTTACAGTGGCAGGGCACACAACACTTACAAGTGGCAGGGCACACAACACTTAATCACGTATTCATTATTTTAGTATATTCTTACAACAAAATCTTGCTATGACTGATACGACAAAAATTTGCTGGCAAAAATAATGGTACACAGTCTGCGAAAAAATTAGAGGAATGAGACACTGCTGGCATACGAAAAAAAGGTACACATAGAAATAAATGGATAATTTGGTATACTGGGGTGAATATCACTGCAATACAATGACAAATACTGGAGAATACAATGCTGAAAGAATACAATAAAAAATGAATGAATCACTTCACACGGAGTGACTGACTGGTACACTACACAATAATACTTACTACAGACAGAGAGTAGCATAAAATAAAACAGATAAAAAAAATAAGATGAGCGAAAACACTGAAAAATATTGCAAAAAATAATGAGTCAAAGAAACACTGAGTCTACACTGAAAATACAAGGCTTAGAGTACACAAGAAATTCACTATAAATGTCTCACACACGCAAATGTCTTTAAACAGAAAATTATCACTGGAGTCTGGAGTAGTCGACGGTGATGACTGGTGATGAGGGTAGGCTGTCGAAGGTTGTCCTGCGCGGTGATGACTGATGCCTCCTACACTCACTGTTGTCGTAAGAAATGCGCTTTCTCGGTGAACTCACATAACTGGCTTTATCGTTGGCGCTCAGCTACAATCTCTTGACCAATTATGTGAGCCAAAACAGTATTAGGACCCGGTACAAGGGTGCAAACAACCACAGGTAGATGAGGTGGGTGGTGGTGGCGGTGTGAGTAGAGTGGATGGGTGGTGGTGGGTGTGACTCTCGCTGGCACTCACTGGCACGCACTCCACTCACTACCCACGAAGGTGGCTTGATAAGCCACTATGCCACAGGGATGGTGAAGACCACTCTTAGCATCCAACTGGCATCCAACTGGGAGCACAAAGTGATATATGAAACAATACTTCAGAGGAACTTGCGTGGCTTACTTCTCTCTCTCAGCTGGGTTAGAAGCTGGGTTGGCTGACTGGCTTAAACCACGAGAATGGCTGACTGGAAGACGGGTAACGATGCACACAGCATGAAGGAGCAGGTGGATGATAGGAGACAGGCTGGATGGTAGGCTGCAGGCTGACTAGCATTCACTTCCACAGTCTGGCTTACTGACTGGCTTAATTGCAAAATCCGGGTCAACCCCTCGGAGATTGAAGCAATTAGCACATGAACTAAGCCAGGAAGCTTGAAACAGCTGCAACAGGCTTGCAGGGTGGAGGTTGTGAGGGGAGCGAGTAGCTGGTGGGTGAGATGTTTCACCTTTTGACCCGCCGGCTACTCACAAACAGTCTTCTAACGTCTTGAAATACCCGTAAAAAGCTTAAATCCACGCTCCCACACCGTTGCCACCATTTATCATGTGGGGTTCGAACACGTAGATAGGGTAAAGAAATACTCACGTAGGCTGGAAGTACGTATATTACGGATAGTGTGTGAAGCGCCCAAACAGCCGTGACCTGCCTCCTTGCTCACTCTCGTAAGACTAACTAACCCCAGTACCCATATGTGAGGGGGGTGTTTGAAATACTGCTGTGGTCAGCACAATATGAATACAGACAGTGATTCACGCAGAGACGGTTGGTAGTGAGTCATCTACTGGTACACTGGTTACTGGTAACTGGTTACTACTACTGAGACAATTGTTCTTGTTAACAACCTATATCAGACCCTAGTGCAATTGTTCTTGTTAACAACCTATATCAGACCCTAGTGCAATTGTTCTTGTTAACAACCTATATCAGACCCTAGTGCAATTGTTCTTGTTAACAACCTATATCAGACCCTAGTGCAATTGTTCTTGTCAACAACCTATATCAGTACCCTAGTGCAATTGTTCTTGTTAACAACCTATATCAGACCCTAGTGCAATTGTTCTTGTTAACAACCTATATCAGACCCTAGTGCAATTGTTCTTGTTAACAACCTATATCAGACCCTAGTGCAATTGTTCTTGTCAACAACCTATATCAGACCCTAGTGCAATTGCAAGTACCATTTTAATTTGTATTTTATAAGTTTATGTTATAAGTTTATATTATAAGTCCTACTCTAAGATTATTTCCATATCTTAGTGGCTATATTGTGTGTGCAATTAGTGTATATTTCAATTATATCATTGTTCAAGGCCCTTAACTATTTTTTGCTATTACCAACTACCTCATATTATTTTTTTTTTACTTTTTATAGTACAATATATTGCTCAACTTATTATATATAACAAATCCGATCTTACTCCCAAATCAATATTATATCACAGTGACAATATTATATCACAGTTTACCATTACTTTAGTCCCTTATTTTTTTTTCTCTTTTATTTTAGCTTTATATAACAACCTTAGTTCATATATTCACAATTGTTAAAATAATCAAGGTGCTATTCTCAAGTGCTAAAGTGTAATAAGCTCATTATTGTGCCATTATATTTATTTATTTGATTACCACTTTATTGTTCACCACAAATTATTTTAGTCCCTTTTATATTGCCTCATTTATTTTAATAAGCATTAAAGAGCTTCCTTAGCTCATTTTTTTTTACATTTTTAAAATAATTCAGGTGCTATTTTATAGCTTTAGAATATTTACTTTGTCTTATACTTAATTCTAACTATAGATTCACTATAAATCGTATGATAACTAGCATTGATCCTGATACCAACCTCTTATCTAATGACTTTCAAACATTAACTGTAATTACTACACAGCAGAACAATCAAAGGCACTTCTCAAAGCCAACAACAACATAACTGTCTTTAACTACAATATCAGATCATTAAGCAAACATTACGATGACCTCATAGCATAAATTCCCTGCATGCCAGTATGTCCATTACTCTCACCGAAACCTGGCTAAAGCCTGATACTACACATGTCTATGCCATTCATGGTTACACAGCCATACACAACTGTAGGCCAGACCAACAAGGGGGGTGGCACAGCTATATACTACTCAGACCAACTAGAATGTATCACTAATACTTGCACAAGGGATGAACATGGGGAATATATAATAGCTAAATTCAATTCCAAATACCTACAAAAACCTCTCACAGTGATAAACATCTACAGAGTACCACAGTCAAACATTAGCCATTTTAGTGAAAACCTAGGAAGTATGATAACTGATGCACGCATGAACAAAGATCACTTACTACTCTCAGGTGACTTCAATATAAATTTCCAACAAGACCAAGACCCACATGTTACTCAATTCACAAACACAATGAGTAACTGCATGTTGCTACCAACAGTAACAAAACCTACAAGAGTTACAGAGACTAGTGTTTCCCTACTAGACCACATCTGGACAAACACCATATCCCCCTTAAGATCAGGCATAATCACAGAAAATACCACAGATCATTACCCTACCTTCCTCATAACAAACCTTGGCAAATTACCCCTAGACACTACTAAAGTCACTTTCAGACTTCACAATGAGGCAGCTATCAATAACTTCACAGCAGCAGTGACAAACATTGACTGGAACACTGAGCTAGAAATCTATACAGATATTGACGAATGTATTAATAATTTTCTAAAAAAGACCCAATACCTCTATAACAAGCACTGCCCTAAAAAAAACTAAACAGATGACAGCTAAGAGACTGAACAGTCCCTGGCTAACACCCAGTATCCTGAAATCCATAAATAAAAAAGCACCTATACGAAAAACAGTACAGAATGGGCCACATAACCAGAGACCAAACAAAACGTTACTCGTCAATCCTAACCAGCCTAATAAGAAGGGCTAAAAAATTGTATTATGAGAACAGATTATCCAACTTACGAGGTGACATAAAAAAGACCTGGAAAACCCTATCATAAATACTAGGAACAAAAAAGATAACATGAAATAGCGAAATTGAATTAACAAAACCAGATGAACCCCAATTCCCACCTACTGAAACAGCAAACAGACTCAATGATTTCTTCTCCACTATACGAAAAAACCTTGCCAATAAAATCTCTAGCTCAGATACCCCACCCAATGACTACCTCACTGGCATCTACCCGAACACACTGTTCTTAGCTCCGACTAACCGAACTGAAGTCTCCCTTATTATCAACAAACTAAAAAACAAGACAGGAGATTTAAATACCTTACAACCCATTATATACAAAAAAGTGTCACAGGTGCTATCACCAATCATTGCAACACTCTTTAACAAATCCATTGAATCCTCTACCTTTCCTACAGTTCTCAAAATAGCAAGGGTCACCCCGATCCATAAAGGAGGAGACCTCACAGACTTGAATAACTATAGGCCAATATCCAACCTACACCCTCTCTCTAAAATCTTTGAAAAATTAATCCATAAGCGTATCTATTCCTACCTCATCTCCCACAACATACTCAACCCCTGTCAATTTGGGTTCAGGCCTAATAAAAATACTAATGATGCTATTATCCACATGCTAGAACATATTTATACAGCAATAGAGAAAAAAGAAGTCCTACTGGGGATCTTCATTGACTTACGTAAAACTTTCAATACAGTTGACCACGACTTCCTACACATAAAATTGTCGCACTAAAGTCATACCTCAGCAACAGAAGCCAATATGTGTACACAAATGGGGCAAACTCTTCAGCACAGCCAATTACAGTTGGTGTCCCACAGGGAAGTGTCCTAGGCCCTCTTCTCTTTCTCATATACATAAATGACCTACCAAATGCATCGCAACTACTCAAACCCACACTATTTGCAGATGACACTACATACGTCTACTCCCACCCAAGCCCAGTCATGCTAGCCAATACTGTAAATAACGAATTACAGAAAATATCAACCTGGATGAGGACCAACAAACTTACTCTAAACATTGACAAAACCTACTACATTCAGTTTGGTAACAGAGCTGCAGGTGTGTCTCTTAACATAATGATAAATGGATCACCTATCACAAAACTCACAGAGGGAAAATTCCTAGGAATCCACCTTCATAATAGACTCAAATTTCAAACGCATATACAACAAATTTCCCCCCAAAATTTCCAAGGCCGTAGGCATACTATCGAAGATACGGTACTATGTTCCACAGTCAGCCCTCCTGGCCTTATATCACTCATTTATTTACAACTATCTCACCTATGGAATTTGTGCATGGGGCTCAACAACAATAAACCATCTCAGACCACTAATCACCCAACAAAAGGCTGCAGTCAGAATGATAACAAATTCCCACTACAGACAGCACACTCCACCAATATTCAAAACTCTAAACCTACTCACAATACAAAACATCCATACTTATTACTGCACCTACTACATACATAGAACACTTAATTCTGACATAAACCCTCCCCTCAAACATCTCCTTACCAACCTCAATGGAACACATGACCATAACACAAGACACAGATCACTCTTTGATGTTCCTAGTGACCATCACACGCTATGCAAAAACTCAATGCACATAAAAGGCCCTAAAATCTGGAATTCATTACCTGTGAATATAAAAGAAACACTGTCTGTTTATAAATTCAATCTCTTCTCAAAAATCACTTACTCACCCACAACTAAATACATACTGAATAATTGTATCTCATAAATTGTATCTCATATATGTATCTCATTAATTGATCTCATGAAAAATGTCAACCTGTGACCCAAATCAAACTTTTTTACATTTAACTTCATTACCTAACAGAATACCCCATTCTACTGATTACACACAGCAACACAGTAAATGACATATGACCTGTCTTTGTAAACTCATTTGTACAAATTGTTATCTGTTTTACAATAATTTTTGTACCACTGAATATATTATTGCTTAGTTAATCTTAAGTTAATTTTAAGCCTGCCCATAATGCTATGCATTCAAGTGGCTTTGGCATGCTGCATTTTACTGTATTCTTTTGTACTTCACTGTATCATGTTCAAATTAATAAATAAATAAATTAAATAAATAAGAATTAATGGAAATCAAATTAATCCATGCAAGACACCCCAAAGTATGAAAAAAAAAAATTTACCACATGAAATACTAATTTTAATACACACAAACTGACACTTACCTTTATTGAAGATCTGGTGATGACTGATGGGATGGGAGGAGGGGAGAGTGTGGATGTTGTTAATGTTTAGAAGGGGAACCCCCTTCCATTAGAACTTTAGGTAGCACGTCCTTTTCCGGGGTTACTTCCCTTCTTCTTTTAATGCCACTAGGACCAGCTTGAGAGTCACTGGACCTCTGTCGCACAACTATCTGTCCATAGAGGCCTGTACCTCCCATTCCTATATGACTTTCCTAAAGTGGGTCACAACATTGTCAGTGTAATAGTCACCAGCACGGCTTGCAATAGCTGTGTGAGGGCGATTTTCATCAAAAAACGTTTGCACTTCAAGACACTTTGCACACATTTCCCCTCCTCCGGAGCAGTTTCCTCAGGTCTGGCCTCTTGCTGTTCAAGATGATCTTCCAGCTCATCAGTGGTTAGTTCTTCACTGTCCTCCTCCACCAACTCTTCCACATCCTCCCCACTAACCTCCAACCCCAAGGACTTCCCCAATGCCACAACTGATTCCAAAACTGGCATACGCTTCTCAGGGTTAGCCTCAAATCCTTCAAAATCCTTTTGTCTACACATTCTGGATACAGTTTCTTCCAAGCGGGGTTCAAGGTCCTCTTAGTCACTTCCTCCAAAGCCTTACCTATAATGTTTACATATTTGAGGATGCTAAAGTGATCTCTCCAAAACTCTCTTAGAGTCAATTGAGTTTCTGTGGTCACGACAAAGCACCTTTCAAACATAGCTTTTGTGAAGAGTTTTTTGAAGTTTGCAATGACCTGCTGGTCCATGGGCTGCAGGAGAGGAGTGGTATTAGGAGGCAAGAACTTCACCTTAATGAAGCTCATTTCCCCAGAAAGTCGCTCTGCCACGTCTGAAGGATGACCAGGAGCATTGTCTAATACCAGGAGGCACTTAAGGTCCAATTTATTTCCCAGGTGGTAATTTTTCACAGAGGGGGCAAATGCATGGTGTAACCAGTCATAGAAAAGGTCTCTAGTAACCCATGCCTTACTGTTTGCCCTCCACATCACACACAAATTAGCCTTGAGGACATTGTTTCTCCTGAACACTCTGGGAGTTTCAGAGTGAAACACCAATAAAGGCTTCACTCTGCAATCACCACAAGCATTAGCACACATCAACAGAGTAAGCCTGTCTTTCATAGGCTTATGTCCTGGGAGTGCCTTTTCTTCCTAAGTAATGTAGGTCCTGTTTGGCATTTTCTTCCAAAACAGGCCTGTTTGGCATTTTCTTCCAAAACAGGCCTGTTTCATCAAAATTAAACACTTGTTCAGGTTTCAGTCCTTCACTATGTACTATTTGAATTCCTTCACGTATTTTTCAGCCGCTTTTTGGTCCGAACTGGCAGCCTCACCATGCCTTATCACACTATGTATGCCACTACGATTCTTAAATCTCTCAAACCAACCTTTGCTGGCCTTAAATTCACTCACATCACCACTAGCTGCAGGCATTTTTCTAATTAAATCCTCATGCAACTTCCTAGCCTTTTCACATATGATTGCTTGAGAGATGATATCTCCTGCTATCTGTATTTGGGAGTGGACGTCTCAGCGGATGGGTCTATGAAGGATGAGGTGAATCATAGAATTGATGAGGGGAAAAGGGTGAGTAGTGCACTTAGGAGTCTGTGGAGACAAAGAACTTTGTCCTTGGAGGCAAAGAGGGGAATGTATGAGAGTATAGTTTTACCAACGCTCTTATATGGGTGTGAAGCATGGGTGATGAATGTTGCAACGAGGAGAAGGCTGGAGGCAGTGGAGATGTCATGTCTGAGGGCAATGTGTGGTGTAAATATAATGCAGAGAATTCATAGTTTGGAAGTTAGGAGAAGGTGCGGGATTACCAAAACTGTTGTCCAGAGGGCTGAGGAAGGGTTGTTGAGGTGGTTCGGACATGTAGAGAGAATGCAGCGAAACAGAATGACTTCAAGAGTGTATCAGTCTGTAGTGGAAGGAAGGCGGGGTAGGGATCGGCCTAGGAAAGGTTGGAGGGAGGGGGTAAAGGAGGTTTTGTGTGTGAAGGGCTTGGACTTCCAGCAGGCGTGCGTGAGCGTGTTTGATAGGAGTGAATGGAGACGAATGGTTTTTAATACTTGACGTGCTGTTGGAGTGTGAGCAAAGTAACATTTATGAAGGGGTTCAGGGAAACCGGCAGGCCGGACTTGAGTCCTGGAGATGGGAAGTACAGTGCCTGCACTCTGAAGGAGGGGTGTTAATGTTGCAGTTTAAAAACTGTAGTGTAAAGCACCCTTCTGGCAAGACAGTGATGGAGTGAAAGATGGTGAAAGTTTTTCTTTTTCGGGCCACCCTGCCTTGGTGGGAATCGGCCAGTGTGATAATAATAAAATAATAATCTGTTTTTCATTTATCCACACCTATAACAGTCTCTCAACATCTTTGAGTACTTGCAATCTCTTATTCAAAAACAAAGTTGCACCTTTTGCAAGAACAGCTTCCTTTTGATTGTCATTTTCTTGGCCACAATAGTAGCGATGGTTGATTGGGGTTTCGTATACAACCTGGCCAACTCAGAGACATGCACTCCACTTTCGTACTTAGCAATTATCTCTTTCTTCATATCCATAGTAATTCTCACCCTTTTACCTGTAGGGGTGGCAATAGAAGCTGTACTTTCTGTACTTTCAAATGTTGAAAAAAACGTAGATCTACATTTGGACAGATTAAGGGTTAATGTCAAAATACCGATTCATAAGATGACCCTCACCTCTTTTGATACGCCTATAAATTCCTTTTTTCTGTCCTA
Source organism: Cherax quadricarinatus (assembly GCF_026875155.1). Classification (NCBI taxonomy): domain Eukaryota; kingdom Metazoa; phylum Arthropoda; class Malacostraca; order Decapoda; family Parastacidae; genus Cherax; species Cherax quadricarinatus. Next base: position 10,115,445 of record NC_069471.1, on the reverse strand, counting down.
AAAGATATCTCAGCCTATTATTCATCCATTTGGGGTCATTTCTATTCGATCTAATTTCCTTATATGGGAAAAATGTCCATTGGGCAGCATGTATTGTGTTAAGAAAGCTGTCATACTGATAGCTCTCTTCGTTACCCCAGTCCACAGATGATAAGTGCTCTCTAAGGCCATTGTAATCTGCTAAGCAAAAATCTGGGACCAGTACTGAATTAGGTAGTAGGTTGGTAGACAGCAACCACCCAGGGAAGTACTACCGTCCTGCCAGATGACTGTGAAACAGAAACCTGTAACTGTTTTGCATGATGGTAGGATTGCTGGTTTCTTTTTCTGTCTCATAAACACACTAGATAACAGGGATATCTTGCTACTCCTACTTACACTTTGGTCACACTTCACAGACACACACATGCATATACAGTGGACCCCCGCATAACGATTACCTCCGAATGTGACCAATTATGTAAGTGTATTTATGTAAGTGCATTTGTACGTGTATGTTTGGGGGTCTGAAATGGACTAATCTACTTCACAATATTTTTTATGGGAACAAATTCGGTCAGTACTGGCACCTGAACATACTTCTGGAGTGAAAAAATATCGTTAACCGGGGGTCCACTGTATATATATACATACATCTAGGTTTTTCCCCTTTTTCTAAATAGCTCTTGTTCTTCTTTATTTCTTCTATTGTCCATGGGGAAGTGGAAAAGAATCTTTCCTCCGTAAGCCATGCGTGTCGTATGAGGCGACTAAAATGCCGGGAGCAATGGGCTAGTAACCCCTTCTCCTGTAGACATTTACTAAAAAAGAGAAGAAGAAAAACTTTATAAAACTGGGATGCTTAAATGTGCGTGGATGTAGTGCGGATGACAAGAAACAGATGATTGCTGATGTTATGAATGAAAAGAAGTTGGATGTCCTGGCCCTAAGCGAAACAAAGCTGAAGGGGGTAGGGGCGTTTCAGGGGGAGGAAATAAATGGGATTAAATCTGGAGTATCTGAGAGAGTTAGAGCAAAGGAAGGGGTAGCAGTAATGTTAAATGATCAGTTATGGAAGGGGGAAAAGAAATATGAATGTGTAAATTTCAAGAATTATGGGGATTAAAAGTAAAGGTTGGATGCGAAAAGTGGGTCATAAAAAAGCGTGTATGCACCTGGAGAAGAGGGGAAATGTAGAGGAGAGAGAGAGATTTTGGAGATGTTAAGTGAATGTATAGGAGCCTTTGAACCAAGTGAGAGAGTAATTGTGGTAGGGGACCTAAATGCTAAAGTAGGAGAAACTTTTAGAGAGGGTGTGGTAGGTAAGTTTGGGGTGGCCGGGTGTAAATGATAAGGGGAGCCCCCTTTGATTGAACTTTGTATAGAAAGGGTTTAGTTATAGGTAATACATATTTTAAGAAAAAGAGGTAAAATAAGTATACAAGATATGATGTAGGGCGAAATGACAGTAGTTTGTTGGATTATGTATTGGTAGATAAAAGACTGTTGAGTAGACTTCAGGATGTACATGTTTATAGAGGGGCCACAGATATATCAGATCACTTTCTAGTTGTAGCTACACTGAGAGTAAAAGGTAGATGGGATACAAGGAGAATAGAAGCATCAGGGGAAAGAGAGGTGAAGGTTTATAAACTATAAAGGGGGGCAGGTTAGGGTAAGATTATAAAAGCTATTGGAGGATAGATGGGCTAATGACAGCATAGGCAATGGGATCGAAGAGGTATGGGTGGTTTTAAAAAATTAGTGTTAGAGTGTTCAGCAGAAGTTTGTGGTTACGGGAAAAAGGGGGTGCGGGAGGGAAGGGAAAAGGATTGGGGGAATGATGAGTAAAGAGAGTAGTAAGGGAGAAAATTGCATATGAGAAGTTTTTAAAAGTAGAAGTGATGCAAGGGGGGAAAGAATATTAAAAAAAAGAGAGAGGTTAAGAGAGGGGTTTGAAGAAATGAAAAAAGAGAAAAAATTGAAGATGGGTGAGATGTTATCAATAAATTTTTTTGAAAATAAAAAAAAAGTTTTGGAGTGGTTAAAAAGTTAAGAAAGCCTAGGAACAAAGGGATTTGTCATTTAAAAAATAAAGAGGAGAGTTTTTTTAAATGGGAGTTAGGGGTATTGGGAAGATGGGGGAATTTTTTGGGAATTGTTAAATGTTGATGAGATGGGAAGCTGTGTTTTTCGGTTGGAAAGGAGGAATAACATCTTGCGGGAGTGAGGAAGGTCAGTTGTGGTGTGGGGGAATTTGTGAGGCAGTAGGTAAAATAAAAGGGGGTTTAAGGCAGCCGGTTTTGATGGGAAAGATAGAAATTTTAAAAGCAGGTGGGGATATAGTTTTGGGTGGTTGGTGAAAATTTTTTAATAATGATGGAAAGGGTAAGGTCCTAGGGGGTGGCAGAGAGCCTGCAAGTTCCTTTTTTATAAGGCAAGGGGATAAAGAGAGTGCAAAAAATTATAGGGGGGTAAGTCTGCTGAGTATACCTGGGCAGTGTTGGTAGAGTTTTTATTGAAAGAATTAAAAAGTAAACGGAGAAAGGATGCAGATGAAAAAGGAGGCTTTTGGAAAGGTAGGGGGTGTGTGGAAACCCGGGGTTTACAGGGAAACATATAAGGAACAGTATTTAGATAAGGTAAAAAGGTCTTTGTGCATTTTTGGGTTTGGAAAAAAGGGGTATGACAGGGTGGTAGGGGGGCAATGGGCAGATGTTGCAAATTTATGGGGTAGGGGTGGGTTTTGAAAACAGTGAAGAGTTTTTACAAAGGGAAATGAGGCTCAAGTTAAGTATTAGGAAAAGAGGGAAATTTTTTCCAGTAAAATAAACTTAGACAAGGATGTGTGATGCACCGTGGTTTTTTAATAATTTTTTGATGGGGTTTTAAGGAAGTAAATGCGAGGGTCTTGGCAAAGGGGTGGTTTTAAAAGATAAAAATCAACACAAAGTGGGAGTTGTCACAGTGCTTTTTTGCTGTACCTTTTGCTCTTGGGAGATTCTAAAAGAAAATTCAGGATTGGTGGAAAATTTGGGGAAGGGTGTGCAAAAGAAGAAAATTAAAGGTAAATCAGGAAAGAGTAAGGTTATGGGGATAAAAAAAAGTTGGGTGATAAAACGATTGGATTCGATTGGAGGGAGAGAGTAGGGAGGAGGTAAATGTTTCAGATATTTGGGGGAGTGGAAACGTGTCAGCGGATGGGTCTATAAAAGATGGGTGAATCACAGAATTGATGGGGGGAAAAGAGTGAGTGGTGACTTGGAGTCTGTGGGACAAAAAAACTTTTCTTGGAGGCAAAAAGGGGAATGTTGAGATTATTTTCCCAAAACACTCTTATAGGGTGTGAAGCATGGGTGATAATGTTGCACGGGGAAAAGGGGTGGAGGCAATGGAGATGTCATGTCTGGGGCAATGTGTGGTTTTTTTTGAAATATAATGCAGAGAATTCGTATTTTGGGAAATTGGGGGGGTGGGGATTCCCAAAAAACTGTTGTCCAGGGTGAGGAAGGGTTTTGGGGGTTTGGGGCATGTGAGAGAAAGGAGGAAACAAATGACTTCAAGAGTGTATCAGTTTTTAGTGGAAGGAAGGCGGGGTAGGGGGCGGCCTAGGAAAGGGTGGAGAGAGGGGGTAAAGGAGGTTTGTGTGCGAGGGGCTTGGAATTCAGCAGCATTGATCGTGAGCGTGTTTGATAGGAGTCGAAATGGAGCAAAGGTTTTTAATACTTGACCGTGCTGTTGGAGTGTGAGACAAAGTAACATTTATTGAAGGGGTTGGGGGGAAACCGGCAGGCCGGACTTGAGTCCTTGGTGGAGATGGGAAGTACAAGTGCTGCCACTCTGAAGGAGGGGTGTTAATGTTGCAGTTTAAAATCTGTAGTGGTAACAGCACCCTTCTGGAAGACAGTGATGGAGTGAATGAAGGTGAAAGTTTTTCTTTTTCGGGCCACCCTGCCTTGGTGGGAATCGGCCAGTGTGATAATAAAAAAAAAAAAAATCATACTTCCATTCAGTGCTAAAGGCAATTGATTCGTGATCGCTTGTGCGAGTTCCTCTGTATTCTAAATTATTAACCAAGGGTTTCCTTGTTTTCCAAACCAAGTCAAGCAGGCTATTTCCCCTTGTAGGCTCTGTCATAACCTGCTTCAAAAAACAATCCTGAACCTACTTCTAGGATGCAATTGATTCTAAATTCCCAGTCAAAAAAATTTCCAATCATATGATAAAGTTAAAAGTTCTCCTAGAATTATTCATGATAGTGCATTGTGGCCTTAACAATTTCCTCCCTAGTAGTTCCTTGGTCCTATCTAAGTTTGGGGGATGGTATATCACACTTAAAATCAATTTTTCATGTCCTCTCCGAAAATTCTATCAGACTCTGTATGTGTTACTTCAAAAAAACTTATATCTCCTTTTTTATGCACAGTTCAGCGATCTGGACATACAGTGCCACACAACCCTTTCCCGATACTTCTGTTTCTCTGAGAAATACAATTTAAACCCTGTATTTGACATTCGCAGGCTTGTTACGTCTTTTTCATATTGAGCCCACATTTCAGTTAAGGCAAATACATCAATGTTACCTGTACTAGCAACTAGTCTCAACTCGTCCATCTTATTCCTAGCACTAAACTATTTGGTGTAATTTAACACCCTACCATCCGACTTACGGACCGTGTTTTTTATGCCAAATTTCCTGGGAAATAAACAACTATTTGTGTTGTACACAGTGTTTATCCTAAACCTTACAGAATAAATTACAGTACTAACAACATAAAAAGTAAAGTAAAACATGAAATACCAAAATAAAACAAAAATGTTTTGTTGATATTCATCAGTAAAGTTCAACTTACGACCATTTCGACTTACGACCAGTTTCTCAGAACTGAACTCGGTCATAAGTCGGATGGTAGGTGTATATTTAAGGACCCTCCTTTCTCTTTATCCTTCCTGCTCCTTTCTGTTATTCCACTAAACCTATTACTGCCTTTGTCATCTGGTGCTAAAGGCTTTCCAATATCCACCTCATTTTGCCTATTACTAGTTCTCCTAGTATTCATATTACTACACTGGGACTTCACTGTTTTACCACCAAAACCCATACTAGTAACTATTCCTAGTTTAAAGACCTAACAACTCCCTCCACTGTGTTGGTCAGTGCTCCCACCCCAAACTTAGATAACTGAACCCCATCCCTGGCATACATGTCATTTCTGCCATAGAAGAGGTCCCAGTTGTCAATGAATGTAACCGCATTTTCCTTACAGTATTTGTCCAACCAGCAATTGACACCAATTGCCTGGACAACCATTCATTTCCAACTTCTCTCCTTGGCAAAATACCACATATGACAGGGTTCCCACCCTTCCTCCTAATCATCTCTATTGCTGACCTATACCTGCTAATCAGGTCCTCACTCTTACGTCTGCCAACATTGTTGCCTCCAGCACTGAGACAGATAATAGGATTGCTCCCATTACCTCTCATAATGTCATCCATACGGCTAACAATATCCTTCATCCCAGCCCCAGGAAAACACACTCTCTGCCTCCTACTCCTATCTTTCAAGCAGAATGCTCTATTCATATACCTAATCTGGCTATCCCCAACAACAACGTTTTTACCTTCCTTGGGGATGTCCGTCGTGATGTTCCCAGTAGTCGGCTCACATTCGTTAGGTAGCACTACACCTTCACTTACGGAATTCGTCAAGACGTTCTCGATGGTCTTCGTTGGGGTTTCTATGGATGTCTCACTCACGTCTGCCAATGCTTCCTTGGAGCTCATTGTGAAATTCCCAGTAGAACACCCACATTCGTCAGGTAGCACCAAAAATGGGTTGGAAGTTTCCACAGTAGTCTTCTGGTTTCTTGTTGTTTCATCCTCTCCAACAGTCTTCTTGATCCTCAGCTTGGTTCCATGTTGCCCGGCCACTGACCAAGCTCCCTTCTTAACCTGGGGACTCACAACAGGAGGATTACTACGAATCCTCTTGTTCTCCTCCGTTAATTGCCGTATCTCCAGCTTAGCAACCCTAAGCTCTTCTTTCAGCTGCTGGTAAAGTTGCTCAAGAGAGGGCATCATGGTTCAGATTCACGGAGAGCACACAAACAGGTCTTCACAGAGGTAAGTACACGTCACCACTGATAGAATGGATTTAAGTTGGATAAATTTAGATTTAGAAAGGACATAGGTAAGTACTGGTTCTCTAACAGAGTTGTGGATGCATGGAACAATCTTCCCAGTAGGGTGATAGAGGCTAGGACCTTGGGTAGCTTTAAAAAGAGATTGGACAAATATATGAGTGGGAGGGGCTGGGTTTGACTGGTATTTTATCATTGGGTATGGCAGTTAATTCTTGGGTAGCTTTGGGTAGAGGTCATTTTGATAAGGACCTGCCTTGCATGGGCCAGCAGGCCTTCTGCAGTGCTCCTCCATTCTTATGCTCTTATGTTCTTTTCCACATCTTGTCATTATCACCATACCATTTCCTCTACTTCTCCTGCCTACTATCAGTACTCGATGGAGGAAGCCTACTGTGTAGGCGAAACGTTTCAGAATAAAGATGACTATGTGTCTTACCAACCTGTCGGCACTGAATGTCACTTCGATATTCAACAGTTAGGCAACTTTATTCCGAAAAGTTTCGCCTACACAATAGGCTTCTTCAGTCGAGTACAGAAGAGTTTAGCAGAATGAACATTAAAATGACATACAATATCGACAGGTTGGTAGGTAAGACACATAAGAACATAAGAATTGAGGAATACTGCAGAAGGCCTACTGGCCCATGCAAGGCAGGTCCTTATCAAAATGACCTCTACCTAAAGCTACCCAAGAAATAACTCCCATACCTAATGACACCAATCAAACCCAGCCCCTCCCGCTCATATATTTGTATAATCTCTTCTTAAAGCTACCCAAGGTCCTAGCCTCTATCACCTTACTGGGAAGATTGTTCCACACATCTAAAACTCTGTTAGAAAACCAGTACTTACCTATGTCCTTTCTAAAACTAAATTTATCCAACTTAAATCCATTATTTCTGATTCTTACCTGGTTCGACATCCTCAGTACTTTATTAATATCTCCTTTGTTTATGCCCATCATCCACTTATACACTACAATGATATCTCCCCTCATTCTACATCTCTCCAGTGAGTGGAGATTTAAGGCTTTAAGTCTATCTTCATACGGGAGATTCCTTTCACAGTAAATCATTTTAGTCATTCTTCTGTGTACGTTCTCTAATGAGTTTATATCCATCATGTAGTATGGGACTAAAACTGAGCAGCATAATCTAAATGAGACCTCACTAGTGCTGTATAGAGCTGTAAAATAACTTTTGGACTTCTGTTACTTATACTTCTTGAGATAAATCCAAGTACAGTGGACCCCCGCATACCGATGGCATCACATAGCGATTAATCCGCATACCGCTTGCTTTAATCGCCAAAATTTTGCCTCACATACCGCTTAAAAACCCGCTCACCGATTTTCGTCCGAGACGCGTCCAATGTGCGGCCTGAGCCACGCTCACATGTTCCGCCGGTGGCATTGTTTACCAGCCAGCCTCCGCGGTAACATCCAAGCATACAATCAGAATATTTCATATTATTACAGTGTTTTCGGTGCTTTTTCTGGAAAATAAGTGACCATGGGCCCCAAGAAAGCTTCTAGTGCCAACCCTACAGCAATAAGGGTGAGAATTACAATAGAGATGAAGAAAAAGATCATTGATAAGTATGAAAGTGGAGTGCGTGTCTCCGAGCTGGCCAGGTTGTATAATAAACCCCAATCAACCATCGCTACTATTGGTGGTACAGCTGCTGCTGCTGCTGCACTGTCAGCTGCTGCTGCTGCTGCACTGTCAGCTGCTGCTGCTGCTGTAGCATCGTCTGCTGCTGCTGTAACATCGTCTGTTGCTGCTGTAGCGTCGTCTGTTGCTGCTGTACCAAACCCTCAGCTGCTGCTGCTGCTGTAGCATCGTCTGCTGCTGCTGTACATCGTCTGTTGCTGCTGTAGCATCGTCTGTTGCTGCTGTACCACCATCAGCTTTCTGCTGCTGCTGCTGGTTAGCATCGTCTGCTGCTGCTGTAACATCGTCTGTTGCTGCTGTAGCGTCGTCTGTTGCTGCTGTACCACCGTCAGCTGCTGGCTGCTGCTGTAGCATCGTCTGCTGCTGCTGTAACATCGTCTGTTTGCTGCTGTAGCTATCGTCTGTTGCTGCTGTACCACCGTCAGCTGCTGCTGCTGCTGTAGCATCGTCTGCTGCTGCTGTAACATCGTCTGTTGCTGCTGTAGCATCATCTGCTGCTGCTGTAGCATCGTCTGTTGCTGCTGTACCACCGTCAGCTGCTGCTGCTGCTGTAACATCGTCTGTTGCTGCTGTAGCATCGTCTGCTGCTGCTGTAGCATCGTCTGTTGCTGCTGTACCACCGTCAGCTGTGCTGCTGCTGTAGCACCGTTGTTGGTGTGGCTTATTGAGAATACCAAGAAACAATTAACCCCAGAGGATTTGCCACCCAGGATAACCCAAAAAAGTCAGTGTCATCGAAGACTGTCTAACTTATTTCCATTTGGGTCCTTAATCTTGTCTCCCAGGATGCAACCCACAAAGTCGACTAACACCCAGGTGAACAGGGAAAAATGCCTGGAACTAGTGCTCATATTGGTGAATTTAAAAAGCCGCAAGGTGGTTAGAGAGATTTCAGAACGTAGTGGCAATACACAGTGTGAATAAGGCCTGTTCCTGGAAGAAAATGCCAACAGGACCTACAGTACTCAGGAAGGAAAAGGCACTCCCAGGACACAGTGTCTCATCAGCATTGCGCACCTTCATAAAGGTAAGTGTCTTTATTTCTACATTTAGTAGACTAGTACATGCACAATTATATACTGTGTCATGTACTACTCTACTATTGTGCATGTAACGCTCTCTTTGTTTGGGGGAAAATGTATATCTCATGTGGTTAATAATTTTTTTTTTTTCATAACTTTTGTGTCTATGCACGGATTAAATTTTATTTCCATTATTTCTTATGGAAAATTCATCACATACGATTTATTTCGCATAACAATTACCCCCTTCACGGATTAAAATCGCCTGCGGGGTCCCCTGTAAACTGTATCCTTGTGCACACACCTTAGCACTGCTGTCTTGTCTTTAGATTTTCTGCATACCATGAAAAAACTCCCAAGCATTTTCACATTCTGTATGATTCGCGCTACATTACCTAGTTTATGCTTCGAGGGTTATTTTACATTAACCAATGACCAGTACCTTACACTTATCTCACATTGAACATCATCTGCCCATTTTTTCAGACCAAGACATTAATTTGTCCAAATCTTCCTGAGTTCATTGCTAACCTCCTCAGAAAGAATTTATATGGCCTATCATTGTATCACAGCAATTTACTCATGTCACTAGTAATCCTTTCATCTTGGTTCATTAATGTAAATTTTGAAACAATAGAGGGCCTAAAACTGATCCTGTGGAATGCCACTAGTGAGACAAAATCCCCATTCAGATTTTCACCCATAATGGTACCTCTCTGCTTTCTATTGGTAAGCCATGCATCTATTTCCATGCTAGAACTTTTGGAGCTCCATACCATGAGCTGGCCACTGTCTTAAGAGTCTCTTCGCAGGTACTCTATCGAAAAGCTATACTTAAATCCAAATAGACAATAATCATATTCTTTATCACTGTCCCTGCTTAAGTGTTCTATCAAAAACATCAGTAAATTGTCAGCAGGAATGACCTCTCATGAATTCCTTGCTGAGCTTCATTATCAAGTTAATGCTCATCAAGTGACTTCTAATAATGTCCAGCATAATTGATTCTAATACTTGCCCACGATAGATGTCAGGCTTTATGGAAGGAGTGTACTTCTCCCCTGTATTTGAATATAGGAACACATTAGCCATCGTCCACAACTCTGACACAACACTGTAAGGATGGACGCATTAAATACACCGTTAATGCTGACTAAGCTCTACTTTGCATTCCTTAATTACCCTGAACACAACTCATCGGACCCGGGGACTTATTTCGCTTCAGTTTGTCTATCTGACCATGAGGCAACAGTTAGGCAACTGTATCCAAAACGTTTCACCTACAGAGTAGGCTTTCTTCAGTCGAGTACAAAAGTAACAGGAGCAGTAGAATGTGAAGACGATGTAATCATCATTACCCTTGCACATAAGAACATAAGTAAGGAGGAACCCTGCAGCAGGCCTGTTGGACCATAATAGCAATTCTTTACAATCCTTCCCACTAACATACATTTACGCCCACCCAATTTTCAACTTGTTCCACTTGTACACAATTGTAAGAGTATTTGTTTTTCTGATTTAATATTAAATAAAAAAAATATTGTAAGGTAAAAGTTTCACAAATTCTTACAAATGTACGTGAATGAACTAAAACTGGACACGTATTAATACTGTCTATATCGCCTGACCGAGTGATCGTCCACCACCTGTTCACTTTGTGTTTTTGCACTGTCTGAGCTCTGTGATCTCGTTCCTCTCTCGTTTACTCTTTGTTAACTAAATAGCTCTCATTCACGATGGCATCTAAGCTTAGTTGTGATAAAAAGAAGAGTTGTAAGCCTCTTACTTTAACCCTTTCAGGGTCCAGAGGCCAAATTTCAAATTGTGCACCAGGGTCCATGAATTTAAAAAAAAAAATTGGTTATTTTTTTCTTATGAGAGTAGTAGAGAATCTTTTTTTGAAGGTAATAAAACAGAAAGTACAAAATTTGATGGAAAATTGACGAAATTATTCTCTCGCGAATTTTGATGTGTCAGCGATATTTACGAATTGGCGATTTTGCAGGCTTTGACTTCCATTTTAGGCCAATAACATTATTCCAAGTCAAGACCAAATTTTAGCTATTTCATTAGTATTACTTCAATCGATTGAGCACAAGAAATCGCCAAGTCACCTGTTTCAACTACAAAATAAAGGAATCAGAATTGGTAATTTGGCCAAAAAATTTTTAACAAAAAGTTCAGAAATATTCCAATTTCAAAATAGGGTCCCACTAAACAAGTAGTTAATCCTGGCACTAAAATAACATTTTCCTCTGTTCATTAGTTACGTTTTTGAGCTTTACAAATAATTCCATTTTGATATTTTTTATTCACATAATGAAATTTTTATTCCACATAAAAAAATAGCAGATTTACAGTTATACAATATTGTAATAATTGATGAATATCATCACCACTTGTGAATGTAATATTAGACCCACACAGCTGGCGTGTATTAGACTTGTGAGGTCCGTTTGTTTACTCTTGAACATCGGCAAAAATTTAACATTTCCCGCTAATTTGAGCTCAGTATTCAACCATTCCATGCTAACCAAACAAAATAATCGCTATTTCTGTAATATGTCTTCCATTCTATCAAATGAGAACCATGAAATTTACAAATACAACATAAAAAACATACAAAAAAAACATTGCAAAAACGCTGTTTTAATTGAAAATCACGGTCTCGTTTTTTCTCTCATTTACACTGTGTGCTGCAGGATTGTGTTTTGTGGTGCACACATACCACCATAGATGTATTCCTCCTCATATCTAGGCCAAAAATTTACCACTCACAGCTTATCAGAGTGAGCTGAGCTCATGGCAAAGATCTACGGTTTGGACCATGAACGTAAAGCCGTAAATCTACAGCACAGACCCTAAAGGGTTAAGTGCCAAAGTTTAAAATGATTTAAACTAGTGAACCAGGTATACTATGGCTGAGATAGCATGTAACTTGTGTGGCTCGTCAAACAGTTATACAGATGTGAACAATATGGAGAAAGTGTTGCGGAAAAAAAAAAAAAAATAAAAACAAAAAAAAAAAAAAAAAAATAAAAAAAAAAAAAAAAAAAAGAAAAAAAAAAAAAAAAAAATAAAAAAAAAACAAAAAAAAAAAAAAAAAAAAAAAAAAAAAAAATAAAAAAAAAAAAAAAAAAACAGTGGGAAATTAAAAGTGCTACACCATAGACTACTAAACAGTTATAAGAAAACATGAAAACCTTATTGCTGAAATATAAAAACTTTTAATTGTGTTGGACTGATGATCAGACAAGTCACAATGTGCCTTTAACCCCTTCAGGGTCCAAGGCCCAAATCTGAAGTGGTGCCCCAGTGTCCAAGAATTTTCAAAAAAAAAATTGTTATTTTTTCTTATGAAATGATAGACAATCTTTTTGTGAAGGTAAAACAAAAAGTACGAAATTTTGATGACAATTTACGAAATTAGGCTCTCGCGAATTTCAAACCTGAGTGTCAGCGATATAACGAATCGCGATTTTGCCGACTTTGACTCCCATTTTACCATTACATTATTCCAATCAACCAAATTCTTAGCTATTTCACTAGTATACTTCTATTTCCATCGATTGAGCACAAGAAATCGCCAAGTCAACTGTTTCAACTACAAAATAAACCCTTTTACTTGTCGCAACCCGCCAATCCTGAGGTGTACTCCTGGTTCGCAAAATTTAAAAAAAAAAAAAAATTATTTTTCTATGAAATGATATAAAAAAAAAAAAGCGTAGAATCTTTTCCCCAATGTAAGACCACCAAAAAAACGAAATTTGAAGAAAACAGACAGAATTAATGCTCTCCGCGAAGTAAGCGACCTTCGGCGCTGTGTACAAATCATCGAGATCGCCCACTTTGAGCCCTATTTCTGCTAATTCCATTGTCCAGTCGCCCAAACCATAGCTATATCTTAGAACTCATTTTTTCATCGATTGATATAAGAAACTGCCCAATTACCAATTTCAAACTACCTAATAATGTGGTCAGAAATTTGCAATTTGCCAATTTCACATAAAATAAAAAATATAGACAATTTCTAAATAAGGTCCCGAATAACAATCAGACATTCCTGGCTCTAAAACAACATTTTCTTTGTTCATCAGTCATGTCTCCAGGCCCCCTTGATATTACACTTGCTTTCATATTTTGGAATTTTTATTCAAACAAAAAATAGAAGACTTACTATTATGCAGGACTACTGCAATACTGAAATAATTGTACAAATAACATCAACCCATTCATGACTGCATATTAGAATGGCTAGTTTGACATTTATTGGACAATGGCATCATTTTTTACTTTTGAACATTGGCAAAAATCAAACATTTCCCCTACTTTGACCTCCATTTCTAGGTTCTTTTTTATAGTAAAATCAATCAAAATCACCTCTATTTCTATAATATGTTTTCCATTCTATCAAATGAGACCAAGAAAACGAGAATACAACCATAAATACTATACGAAAATAGACCACAAAGTTGGCATTTTAATTAAAAAAAAACGGTCGGAGTTTTTTTTTCTCATTATGCACTGCGTGCTCCAGGACTTTTTTATATGGTGCACACTGACCACATAGACCCATTCTCTCACATGTGGGCCTACCAGCTTTCTCCTGCTTGATTTGAAGCCGCTAGAATTTATGAGTATATATACGTCAAACACGGTACCTCGTAAGACGTATATATACGGCCGCGACTGTCAAAGGGTTAAAGTGATCGGAAATTCTTAATTTGGCCAATTTAACCCTTTCAGGGTCCGTCCCGTAGATCTACGGCTTCACGTTGAGTGTCCAAACCGTAGATCTATGCCATAATTCTAGAGCCGTCAAATATAGCGCGAAAGCGCTCATAGGCCTGCATGTGAGAGAACGGGTCTGCGTGGTGGGTGTGCGCCATAAACAAAAAATCTAGGCGCCCACATAGCATTGTGGGAATGCCGGCTCAGTTACCCTTGTTCACCATGCCTCGTCGCAAGTCAGCTCTCACTCCCTGGAAAATTGGGACTCTCCCTTCCTGTCGATAGTTCTGACACTGATGGAAGGGGAAATGAAGACAATTCTACGGTTTTGATAATTAGTACCAAAAGGGAATCACCGGGAATCGAAATGTGCAGAAAACCCGACATCCTAAACCTTTCTACCTCTGGTGGGGGCACTCATGACTCACGGTGGGTTTTGTCCCTAACCCAAAAGAAAAATAATTTTTTCGCGGGCCCAGGCCTCTGACTTCAGTAATGATATGTGGACGGGTTGGTTTATTGCCTCGCGACATTCGAGTTTTTGTTGAGGAATCATATCACCAGTGAAGCCGAATTTTCCCCCCCCCCCGCATGCGCCGGGTATGTACCCTATGCGTCCCAGGGATGGAGTACACCCGGAGTACACCCGGATACATCCCCGTGGCCCACACCATTTTAAGGATAAGTGGGGATGAGTGGCACATTTGGCATGGAAAAGCCCAAAGGGACAAGGATGGGTAGGTTTAGAGTGGCACCCCAGCTATAAACCACCCACAGGGACCCACGCTCCTATTTCCATATCCCCAGAAAACCGAGTGGAATTGGCACAAAATCCCAAAATTTGTTCCCCCAAGCCCACCACTTTGATGACTCTAAAGTGAATTCTACCAATTGTCCCCTTGGAACCAGGGCCAATGAAAGGGAAATTTTCTTTGAATTATTCTTGACCAGCCTTTTGAAGAAAAATTGTCATGGAAAGAAAAAGTATTTTGAGTACACCGGCAAATAATCATACACCACAGTCAAGACTACACGGTGGAAAGAACACTGTTGCAAAATGAAATTTGCTTTTGCAAAAATAGTTTATGCCTATGTCTATAACTAATAAAAAGCATACTGGTCCACGATCGCAATTTTCTACCCCGGGTCTTCAGTGAAATCATCCCGGGAACAGTTTTTACACTTATATTTGCACTTCTCTTAAAAAACCCCAGGCCTGACGAAGTGACAGGTTATATAAGATAAAATTTTTTTCATGTACTAAAAAAAAAAGTTCACATATACTTTTACCATTAAATAATTTTTAAATTTTTGACAAAGTTTTTTGTTTTTGTTAAAAGGGTAGACTTCATTCAAGCAATAAACCGAGCAAGAGGAAACGCTTTGGTAAAAAACTGTTCTTACTCGTGACTGTGACGGGGCCTGGGTTGGATATTGTTGTATACCGGGAAGTAAAACTTTAAAGATACCAAGATTTTTTGGGTATCTCGGGGTGACTAGGAGAAACATGAGGGGACCTTTTTTTGGAAAGGGGGCATACTTATTCCCAAAAACGGGTAACAACCCCATTACTCAGGATTTCTGCGATGAACAAACAGTTTGTGTGGGGGCACAGTGCGTCAATCGTAAACATATCCCGGGCTCAACGCGGGGTGCCGTGGTGATAAAGTGCAGTGTTTACGCCTGACATCAGGGCTTACGGTGGCTTTACAAACGAGATGTCACATTGTTGACAACCATTCCCGTAATGAAATGCAAGACAGTGACAAATTGATCGGGACTAATAACAAAATTTGAAAACAAGTGAAATGATTGATTTACACAAAACATCGCTGGTTACAAATGTGACACAGATTGGTTTTTTGACTGTTTTCAAAGAGTTAAAAGGGTACATGAAATTTTTTCTTCCACCAGGACATTTAAATGCTCAAGCTAAAATATGTCCCAAAATAAAGTCGGGCAAAAACCCACCGAAAGGTAATTTTTGTTTGTCCGTTGTCAAAACAACTAAAAATAATAGCAGGAAAGAACACCTGCTTTACAACAAGGTCCTCAAATTTCTAGGTATCCCAAGCGTTGAGGGGGAAGGGATCTTTTTCATAATACATTTCCCTTCAACTCAGAAGAAATTTCTCAGAAGAGATGCTCACTGTGCCAAACAAAACAACGGCAAAAGACGAAAACACTGGGTTTAGTTGGGAATGTAAGGTGCCTCGTGCATGGGGCCCTTTTTTCAAGGGTTTTCCACACCCAGCAGTTTAAACCATGCCCAGTGATTGTAAATATGTAAATAAAGATAGAACATTAGTATTATACAAAAATTTGGGGGCATTGTTTTTTTTTTAAAAAACCGTGGAAAAAAATAATAGATAATATTTTTGCGGTTTTTGTGTTCAATACAGTATTTAAAAATAAAACATTATAACAGTATTTTCCTTCGCCCCAAAGTTGTAGGAAAAGAAAAAAATTTGAAAAAAAAAAGAAAAAACAATAAAAACCGCTAAATAAGTAATCGCGATGGGAATTCGTCGATTTGCCGCCACCACAACCCCTTTTGGACAAAAATTCTTGGGACTGTACTCGGGAAAATACTGACAGAATTTTTTGTTTTGTTTTATTACCTTTACAAAAATATGCTCTTAAAATTTTGTAAGAAAAAATAATTTTTTTTTTTTTTTTTTCAAAATTTTTTGACACTGGACACCACTTTAGATTTTGGCCCTTGGGGCCCGAAGGGGGTTAAACAAAAGTTCAAAATAACCAATTCAAAATAGGTCCAGAATAAAAAAAGTAGGTTTCCTGGAACTAAAAAAAACATTTCCTCTGTTCATATTTATGTTTTGAGGTTTACAAATAAATTCCTTTGATTTTTTTTTTCCATAATGAATTTTTTTCACACCAAAAAATAGAAATTTACTGTTGCAAACTGCAATAAGTATAAATTCATCACCAATTTGTGAACATATTAACCCCCACTCTGTATTAGACGGGGGGTCGTTTGTTTTCTCTGAAACGGCAAAAATTTAACATTTTGGTACTTTTTGCTCAGTTTTTAAAACCCCTTTTTAGTGCTAAAACCCTCAAATCATCTCTATTTCTGTAAAATGTCTTCCATTCATCAAAAAGACAAGAAATCGCAAATACAACTATAAAAAAAAAACAAAAAAAAACTACAAAGCCGCTGTTTTAAAACGAAAAAACATGATTTTAGTTTTTTTTTCCTCATAAACACATGTCGCACGACTTTTTTATGGGCACACATACCACATAAATGTATTCCTCATTCTAGGGCCCAAAATTTCCACTCACAGTTTATCAAAATGACTACTCATGGAAGATCACGGTTTGGACCCTGAATGTAAAGCCGTAGATCTACGGGATGGACCCTGAAAGGTTAAGAGAAAACCCAAAAAAGACAAAAAAGAAATTTCGGAGAAGTCCATCCGATGATAGTCCTGTTTTTCATTAAAAAAATGAAAAAACCCGGGTTTAAGTAAGTAATCAACCCAAAGAAATGCAATTTTTTAGAAGATGACCAAATTTTTAACAAAGTTCAACAATCAATGCACCCTTTTCCCCTGGTGTTCATCCATAACGAAATTTTAAGGGAAAAAAAAAAAAAATCCCGAGGCAAAAATTCAATGCTTTCCATTTAAAAAAATCATGCAACCTTCAACACAAAAGTTTCCTGAACAACCTTCAAAAAACAACCTAGCCTTGAACAACCCCTTTAACACAACACTACCCCTTTAAAAACCTTCACCTCAACACATAGCCTTAAGCAAACCCTTTACCATCAACACCACCCGAACCCTTCAACCCCAACAGCTACCTTGAAAAAACTTCAAAAACAACAGCTAGCCTTGAACAACCTTCAAAATCAACATTAGCCTGAACAGCCTTCCAAAATCAACAGCTAGCCTTTAAAAACCTTCAACACAACACTAGCCTTGAACAGCCTTTAAAAACAACAGCTACCTTTTAAAAAAACCTTAAAACCAAAAGCTAGCCTTGAAAAACCTAAAACCCAACCCCTAGCCTTGACAGCCTTCAAAAACAACACTACCCCGAAAAAACCTTAAAACACCCCCAACTTAAAACAACCTTCAATTTTAAACAGTTACCCTTTGAACACCTCAACATCAACACCTACCTGACAACCTTCACCAAAAAGTAGCCTTGAACACCTTCACATCAACAGTTACCCCCGAAAAACCTTCAACAAAACCCAAGCCTTGAACACCTTCAAATCAACATTAGCCTGAACACTTCAAATCAACATTACCTTGAACAACCTTCAACTCAACAGTTAGCCTTGAACACCTTCACCATCAACAGTTTTTTTTAAAAAAAAAAAATTTTTTTTTTTTTTTTTTTTTTTTTTTTAAATTTTTTTTTTTTTAAAGGGAAAAAGTTTTATTTAAAAATTTTTTTTTTTTTTTTTTAAAAAATTTTTTTTTTTTTTTTTTTTTGGTTTTTAAAAATTTTTTTTTTTTTTTTTTTTTTTTTTTTTTTTTTTTTTTTATTTTTTTTTTTTTTTTTTTTTTTTTTTTTTTTTTTTTTTTTTTTTTTTTTTTTTTTTTTTTTTTTTTTTTTTTTTTTTTTTTTTTTTTAAAAAAAATATTTTTTTTTTTTTTTTTTTTTTTTTTTTTTTTTTTTTTTTTTTTTTTTTTTTTTTTTAAAAATTTTTTTTTTTTTTTTTTTTTAAAAAAATTTTTTTAGCCTTAAACAACCCTCAATAAACAGCTACCTTGAACACCCTTCACCACAACACCTAGCCTTTTTGAACACCTTTAAACATCAACAGTTACCCTTTGAACAACCTCAACATCAACAGCTAGCCTTGAACACCTTCACCATCAACACCTACCCTTGAACACCCTTTTCAACATAAACGTTTAGCCTTGAAAAACCCTTTAAAACATCACTTTGCCTTGAACGATTCACAACAACAGATAGCCTTGAACAGCCTTCACCACCAACAGCTAGCCTTGAACAGTTTTTCACCATCAACACCTAGCCTTAAACACTTCAACTCAACACTAGGCTTGAAAAACCTTCCACAACAGCTAGCCTTGAATAACCTTCACATCAACAGTTACCTTGAACAGCCTTAAACAAAACACCTACCCTTTGAAAAAACCTTAAAACATAAACAGCTAGCCTTAAACAACCGTCCCAAAAACAGCACCTTGAACAACCTTCAACATCAACATTTAGCCTTAACAGCCTTCAACATAAACACCTAGCCTTGAAAAACCTTCAACATCAACATTTAAAACCTGAAAAATCCAACATAAACACCAACCCTTAAACAGCCTTCACCATCACATTACCCTTGAACAACCTTCATACAACAGTTAGCCTTGAAAAAACCCTTCAACACAACAGCACCCTTAACACCCCTTCACCGTCAACTTACCCTGAACGCCTTTAAACTCACAGCTACCTTGAACAGCCTTCAACACAAACATTTTAGCCTTGAAAAACTTCAACATAAACAGCAACCTTAAACATTTTCACCATCAACACCTACCTTAACAGCCTTCACCATCAACACCTAGCCTTAAACAGCATTCACCATAAACAGTTACCTTTGAACAACCTCAACATCAACAGCACCCTTTGAACAGCCTTCACCATAATACCTCCTTGAACAGCCTTCACATAACATACCCTTTGAAAAACCTTCAACATAAACACTAGCCTTGAACCCCTTCCCAAAAAACCCTACCTTGAACAGCCTTCAACATCAACTTTTAGCCTTTTGAACAACCTTCAACCAAAACGTTAGCCTTGAAAAGCCTTCACCATAAACATTAGCCTTGAAAAACCTTAAAATATCAAAGTTTGCCTTGAACAGCCACCTCAACACACCTGAAAACCTTTAAACATCAACATACCGAACAGCTTTTTAACATCAACAGCTACCCTTTTGAACAACCTTCAAAAACAACGCAAGCATTGAACAGCCTTCCCATCAACACTAGCTTAAAACACCCTTCAACATCAACAGACCTTGAACGCCTTCAACATAAAGATTAGCCTGAAGACCCTAAACATCAACGCTATTTTAACACCTTCAAATAAACACTAGCCTTGAACAGCCTTCAAATCAAAACTAACTTGAACAGCCTTCAACACACACTACATTGAACACCTTCAACATCAACAGCTAGCCTTGAAACCTTCACATCAAAATTTACCTTAAACACCCTTTCAACATCAAAGCTACCCTTTAACAACCTTCAACATCAACACTAGCCTTGAACAGCCTTCAACATCAACACACCTTGAACAGCCTTCAAATCACAGCAACCTTGAGCAGCTTCAACAAAACACAGCCTTGAACAGCCTTCAAATCAACACTAGCCTAAACACCTTTCAACATCAACACTACCGAACACCCCTTCAACATCAACACTACATTGAACAGCCTTTACCACAACACTCCTTAAATAGGCTCAACCTCAACAGCTAGCCTTGAACAACCTTAAACAACAACGGCTACCTTGAACACCCTTTCACCACAACAGCTAGCCTGAACGCCCAACAAAACAGCTAGCCTTGAACACTCTTAAACATCAAAGCTACCTTGAACACCCTTCAACATCAACAGTTAACCTTGAACGCCTTCAACATCAACACTACCCTTTAAACACCCTTCAACAAAAAACACTACCTGAACACCTTCTACATCAACAGCACCCTTTGAACAGCCTTCAACACAACAGCTAGCCTTAACAGCCTTAAACATCAACAGCTAGCCTTGAACAATTTTCAACATCAACACCTACCTTGAACACCTTCACTATCAACACGTAGCCTTGAACAGCCTTCAACTCAACAGTTACCTTGAACAACCCAACATCAACAGTTAGCCTAAAAGCCTCCCCCAAAAACATTAGCCTTTGAAAAACCTTCAATATCAACATTTAGCCTTGAACTGCCTTCACCATCAACAGCTACCCAAAGAAAAACCTTCAGCATCAACAGAAAGCCTTGAAAAGCCTTCAACATCAACAGCTAGCCGGAACAGCCTTCAACATCAAAGCTAGCCTTAAACAGCTTTCAAACATAAAAAGTAGCCTTGAACACCTTCAAAATCACACTACCCTTTGAAAAAAACCTTCAACATCAACACCACCTTGAACCCTTTACCATCAACAGTTAGCCTTGAACACCCTTCAACATCAACAGCTAGCCTTGAACAGCCTTCATCAAAAACACTAGCCTTGAACAGCCTTCAAACAACAGCTACCTTGAACAGCCTTCACCATCAACACCTACCTTGAAAAACCTCAACTCAACCTCCTTGAACACCCTTTCCCCATACACCAGCCTTGAACGCCCCCAACATCAACATTTAGCCTTGAAAAAACCCCTTCAAAACAACACTATCCTTGAACACTTTCAACATCAACACCTACCTTGAACGCCTTTCACCATCAACACCTAGCCTTGAAAAACCCTTCACAAAACAGTTACCCTTTTGAACAACCTTCAACACAACACTACCCTTTGAAAACCTTCACCACAACACCTAGCCTGAAACAGCCTTCCAAAAACACTACCCTTTAAAAAGCCTTAAAACATCAACAGCTACCTTGAACAGCCTCAACATCAACACTCCCCTTGCACAGCCTTCAACATCAACACGGGTTTGAACAACCTTCACATAAACACTGCCTTGAAAAACCTTCACATAAACTTTTAGCCTTGAACAGCCTTCAACATCAACACCTATTGAACAACCTCAACTTTAAACACTCCCCTTTAAGAACCGTCACCAAAAAACACTACCTTGAACCCCTTTCAACATCAACATTAGCCTTGAACAGCCTTCAACACAACCCCTAGCTTGAACACCCTTTCAACACAACAGTTAGCCTTGAACAACCTTCAACATCAAACACCTACCCTTTTGAAAAAACCCTTCACCATAAACATTGCCTTGAAAAACCCTTTCCCAACAAAACAGTTACCCTTTTGAACAACATTCAACATCAACACCTAGCCTTGAACACCTTCACCTCAACATTACCTTGAACCCCCTTAAATATCAACATTTAGCCGAACAGCCTAAACAAAACACTGCCATGAAAAACCCTTTCACTAAACACTAGCCTTAAACGCTTCAAATCAACATTTACCTTAAACCCTTCAACTAAACACTACCATAACAACCTCACATCAACAGCTAGCCTTGAAACCTTCAAACAAACCTAGCCTGAAACACCTTCAACATCAACCTAGCCTTTGAACAGCCTTCAACACAACACTAGCCTTGAACACCTCAACACAACAGCTACCTAGAACAGCCTTCAACATCACAGCTACATTGAACAGCCTTCACTCAACAGCTAGCCTGAACGGGCGCAACAAACAGCTACCTTGAACACTCTTCAATATCAACAGCTAGCCTTGAACACCTTAAACATCAACATTTAAACCCTTTTGAACAGCCTTCAACATCAACACACCTTGAAACCCTTCAACATCAACACTAGCCTTGAACACCCCCTACACAACAGCTACCCTTTGTACAGCCTTAAACATCAACAGCTACCTTGAACACCTTAACTCAACAGCTAGCCTTGAACAACCTTCAACAAAAACACCTACCTTGAACATTTCACGTCAACACAAAGCCTTGAACGCCTTAAACATCAACATTAGCCTTGAACAACCTTCAACATCAACATTACCTTTGAAAAGCCTTCACCATAAACAGTTACCTTTGAAAAACCCTTCAATACAAATTTAGCCTTGAACAGCCTCACATCAACAGCTACCCTTGAAAAGCCTTCAACAAAAACACTAGCCTTGAACACCCCCAACATCAACAGCACCCTTTAAAAAGCCTTCAACATAAACACTAGCCTTAAACAGCCTTTCAAACATGAACAGCTCCTTGAACACCCTTTACCATCAAACTACCCTTGAACAGCCTTCAACAAAACAGCTAGCCTTAAACAACCTTCAACAACAACAGCATCATTGAACAGCCTTCACCATCAACAGCTAGTTTTAAACCCCTTTAAACACAACAGCAGCCTGAACACCCTTCAACATCAACAGTTACCTTGAACAGCCTTCAACATCAACAGCTGCCATGAACACCTTCAACATAAACAGCACCTTGAACAGCCTTAAACATCAACAGCAACTTAACACCTTAAACATCACACTAGCATTGAACGCCTTCAACATCAACAGCTACCCTTTGAACCCTTCAACATCAAACCACCTGAACAGCCTCCAACATAAACAGCTAGCTTTTGAACCCCTTGAACAGCCTTCAACAAAACATTACCCCTTAAAACACCTTCAACTCAACAGCTACCCTTTAACACCTTCAACTCAACACTAGCCTTGAACAGCCTTCAACACAACGCTAGCCTGAACAGCCTTCACAACAACAGCTAGCCTTGAACACCTCACATAAACGCAGCCTTTAACACCTTCAACATCAACAGCTGCCTTGAACAGCCCCTTTCAACATAAACGGAAAACCCTTTAAACACGTTCAACATAAACAGCTACCCCTTGAACACCCCTTCAACATCAACACTACATTAAACACCTTCAACATCAACAGCACCTTGAACAGGCTTCAACACAACACTACCCAAACCCCTTTTCAACATCAACAGCTACCCTTGGGACGGGCCTTAAAACTCAACAGTTAACCTTTAACAGCCTTAAAATCAACAGCTATCCCTTGAACAGCTTCAACATCAACACTACCTTGACACCCCTTCACTTCAACAGCAGCCTTGTGTTTAAATTTAAACAACCTTAAAACATCAACCCTAGCCTTGAACAGCTTTTCACTATCAACCCGTAGCCTTACACCTTCACCATCAACACACCAAAAAACAACCTTCAATAAACACTAGCCTTAAAAAAACCTTAAAACATAAACAGCACCCTTTAAACAGCCTTCAACATCAAGACTACCTTGAACAGCCTTTAAACATCAACATTTACCTTGAAAGCCTTCAAAACAACACTACCTTAAAACACCTTTTCAACACAACGCAGCCTTAACAAACTTAAACATCAACAGCACCTTTGAACAGCCTTCACAATAAACAGCACCTTGAAAGCCTTCACATCAACAGCTACCCTTGAACAGCCTTCAACAAAACAGCTAGCCTTAACACCTTCAACATCAACACACCTTGAACGCCTTCAACAAAACAGCTACCTTGAACAGTCTTCAACATAAACAGCTAGCCTTAAACACCTCAACTCAACTTTAGCCATGAACACTTTAAACATAAACAGCTAGCCTTGAACAACCTTAAACATCACAGCGAGCCTTGAACAGCCTTCACCTCAACAGCTAGCCTTGAACAGTCTTCACAATAAACACTACCATGAAGAGCCTTCAACAAAACCCCTACCTGAACCCCCGTCCCATCAACAGCTAGCCTTGAACAACCTTTCAACATCAACGTTAGCCTTAAACACCTTCAACTCAACACCTAGGTTTGAACAGCCTTCACCATCAACATTTAGCCTTGAACAACCCTTCAACATCACATTAGCCTTAACCCCTTCAACATCAACACCGGGCTTGAATAGCCTCACCATCAACATTTTAGCCTTGAACAAAATTCAACACAACAAAAACCTTGAAAAACCCTTTCAACACAACACAGCCTTGAACAGCCCAAACCAAAACACCTAGCCTTGAACACCTTCAACTCAACAGTTACCTTGAAAAAACCTTCAACATCAACGCTACGTTGAACAGCTTTCACCTAAACCCCTACCTTTGAACAGCCTTAAACATAAACAGTTACCCTTTGAAACAACCTCAACATAAACATTACCTTTGAACAACTTCCCCACAACTTTAGCCTTAAAACAGCCTTCACCACCAACACTACCCCTTGAACCCCCTTCCCCATCAACACCTACCTTTGAACAGCCTTCAACAAAAACAGCTAGCCTTAAAAACAACCTTCAACATAAACAGCTACCTTGAACAACCTTAAACAAAACCCAGCACCTTAAAACAACCTTAAACATCAACAGCAACCTTAACAACCTCAACTAAACAGCTAGGTTGAACAACCTTCAACATCAACAGCTACCTTGAACAGCCTTCAGCACAACTTTAGCCTTAAACCCCAAAAAAACCAACACCTACCTTTGAACAACCTTCAACTCAACACTCCTTTGAAAACCGTCAACCATCAACCTAGCCTTGAACAAACCTTAAAACATAAACAGTTACCTGAACAGCCTTCAACATAAAAACCCCAACTTTAAAAAAATTTCCACATCAACAGTTACCTTGAACAACCTTCAACATCAACCCTACCCCTTAACACCCCAACCACAACATTTAGCCTAAACAACCTTCAACACAACATTACCTTGAAAAACCTTAAACATAAAACACTGCCTTGAACAGTTTCACCATCAACAGTTACCCTTTGAACACCTTTTAAAAGATCAACAGCTACCCTTTGAACACCCCTTACAAAACATTTACCTTTGAACAACCTTCAACATCAACAGTAGCCTTGAACGCCTTCCCCAAACAACACCTAGCCTTGAACAGCCTTCCCATAAACACCTACTTGACACATTCACCACAACATTTTACCCTTGAAAAACCCTTCAACATCAACGCTAGCCTTGAACAGCCTTACCATCAACACCTAGCCTTAAACACCTTCAACACAACGACCTTGAACAACCTTCAACATCAACACTACCTTGAACAGCCCACCCAACACCCTAGCCTTGAACACTTTTCACCATCAACAGTTACCCTTTGAACAACCTAAACATCAACAGCAGCCTTGAACAGCCTTCCCATCAAGCCCAGCCTGAACAGCCTTCACACAACATTAGCCTTGAACCCTTCACCATAAACATTTACCTGAACAGCCTTAACACAAGAGCTAGCCTTAAACAGCCTTCAACATCAACAGCTACCCTTTGAACACCTTTTCAACAACCAGCACCTTGAAAAAGCCTTCAACATAAAAGCTACCTTAACAGCCTTTCCCTAAACCCTACCTTGAACCCCTTCAACATAAACAGCTACCTTGAAAAAAACCCTTAAACAACAAAAGCGCTTTTGAACAGCCTTAAACCATCAACACACTTTGAACACCCTTTCAACATCAACACTACCTTGAACACCCTTCAACACAACATTACCTTAAACAGCCTTCAAACATCAACAGCACCTTGAACAGCCTCAACTCAACACCAGCCTTGAACAGCGTTCAACATAAACACGCCTTAAACACCCTTTCAACATCAACACAAGCCGAACACCTTCAACACAACAGCTACCCTTAACACCCTTTACCATCAACAGCTAGCCTTGAACACCTTCAACATCAACAGCTACCTTGAAAAACCTTCAACAACAACAGCTGCATTGAAAGCCTTCACCATAAACGCTATTTTTTTTAAACAGCCTCAACATAAAAGCTACCTTGAACAGCCTCAACATCAACAGTACCTTGAACACCTCAAAAAACAACAGCTAGCCTTGAACACCCTTTAAAACTAAACCCCTAGCCTGAACAGTTTTAAAACATCAACAGCTAGCCTTGAACAACCCAACATAAACAGTTAGCCTTGAACACCCTTCAACATCAACACTAACTTGAACAGCCTGAACACCTTCAACACAACATTCCCTTTGAACACCCTTCCCCCAATCAACACCCGCCTGAACACCTTCAACACCACAAGCCTTAAACACCTTCACCATCAACACTACCTTTGAACAGCCTTCAACATCAACAGCTAGCCTTGAAAGCCTTCAACATAAAACAGCACCTTGAACAACCTTAAACACACAGCTACCTTGAACACCTTCAAATCAACAGCAGCCTTGAACAGCCTAAACCAACACTACCTTGAACACCCTTTCACCACAACACACCCTTTTGAACAGCCTTCAACATAAACAGCTAGCCTTGAACACCTTCACCATCAACAGCTAGCCTGAACAGCCTTCAACATAAAACAGCAGCCTTGAACAGCCTTAAACCAAAACAACAGCTAGCCTTTGAACAGCCTTAAAACATCAACCTACCTTGAACAGCCTCACCTCAACAGCTAGCCTTGAAAAACCCTTTAAACATCAACACTGCCTTGAAAGCCTTCACCATCAACACTACCTTTGAACAACCTTCAACTCACAGCTAGCCTTGAACACCTCAACATCAACAGCTAGCCTTAAACAGCCTTCACCTCAACAGCTAGCCTTAAAAACCTTCAACACAACAGCAGCCTTGAACACCTTAAAACAAAAACGCTACCCTTTGAACAGTTTTCCCCATCAACACACCTTGAAACAACCCTTTTAAACACAACACTACCTTGAACACCTTCACCATCAACACTCCTTGAACAACTTCAACATCAACACTAGCCTTGAACAGCCTTCACATCAACAGAAACGTAACTCCTTCAAAAGTTTCACCCCAAGTCTCCAAAAAGAAAAAAATTAGTATTGAGAATCAGGGGAAAGGCTCCACCCAAAGATTTGATTCAAAACTATTTTAAAACCGCCACCTCTCACACATTCATATTAAGTTTTTTTTAACCCTTTCAGGGGCCCAAAGGGCCAAATTTCCAAGTGTGCACCAGGTCCAAAAATTTTTCAAAAAAAATTTTGTTATTTTTTTTTAGAAAGGTAAAAAATCTTTTTTTGAAGTTAATAAAACAAAAAAGTCAAAATTTGATGGAAAATTTACGAAATTAAAGCGGGGTCAGCGATATTTTTTTTAAAAGGCGATTTTTCCGACTTTGACTCCCATTTTAGGGCCCAAACACGACATATTCCAGTCGCCAAATCTTTGCATTCACTAGTATTACTTCTAATATATCGATTTGGGACAAAAAATCTCCAAGTCAACTGTTTCAACAAAAAAATAAAGTGATCGAAAAAGGTAAATTTGGGGCCCAATTATAAAAGTTAAAATACCATTTCAAAAAGGGTTCAGAAAAACAAAAAGGGGTTCCTGGCCAAAAACATTTTTCCCCTTTTTTTGTTTAAAATTTTTGGCTTTTTCAACTTCCCCTTTAGATTTTTAAAATTTTCCCTAATGAAATTTTTTTCAAACCAAAAAATAGAAATTTATTGTTTGCAATATTGTAAAAAAGCGTAATTTAAAATCACCACATTTTTAACGTAAAACAACCCACCACTGGGGTTATTTGACGGCAGGGCCTTTTTACCGAACATCGCAATAATTTAACATTTCCACAATTTTACTCAGTTTCAAGCCATTTTCAGTACTAAAACAAATCAAAATCATCTCATTTCGTAAATATCTTCCCTTCTATCAAATGAACCAAAAATCGAAATAAACTATAAAAAACAACAAAAAACAAGCAAAGTCCTGTTTCAATCGAAAATTAGTCTCTTTTTTCCTCTCATTGCACTGTGGGCTTTGGGTTTGTTTTTTTGGGCACACATACCCCTAATTATTCCTCAATCTAGGCCCAAAATTTTCCGCTCGCAGCTTATCAGAGGACGACTCGGCGTAGATCTATGGTTGGGGCTCTCAAAATGAAGTAGACACAGACCCGAAAGGGTTTAAGGGAATAAAAAATGTACTGTTTTCCTGGAGTTTACCTGGGGAATTCCTCGTCAACGCCACCAAAGGGCCCGGGCCCGGACCAGCCCATGGTGGACAGAGCCTGATCAACCAGGCGTTTCTGCGGGTGCATGCAATCCCCAAAATACCCACAACCGGGTGGGCATGTTCGACTTTTTGGCCCCCCCAGAGCCTGCTTGAAGAAGCCATGGGTCTATTGGGAATCCCCCTGTTGTTTTTTTTACATTTATTGCTTTAAATGCCTATTCTATTGCTAATTTTTAAAATATGCAAGTAAAGACATTTAAAACATTTATAAGTGAAAAAAGGGTGTTGCACTTTACGCAGTAGACTGAAACCTAACCTACAGTATAAGTGGGGCCCTACTGTATTATTATTCTTATTGCTCTAAACCCATAGGGGAATAAAGTGTCTGGGGAAATGGGAGGCAGTTCAATTCATCCAAGGAAGTTAAAGACAGCTCCAGTTCCTTTGAACAAGAGCCACAGGATGGCCCATGGCCTGGTGGCAAAAGCTCTCGCTTAACAGGGTGAGGGTCCAGGTTCAATTCCCGATGAAGGTAGAAACATTGGACATGTTTCCTTATACTAGTTGTCTGTGTTCAACATCTTTCTCATCTACATCAATGATCTACCGAATGCATCACAGCTACTCAAACCCATATTATTTGCAGATGACACTACATATGTCTTTTCCCACCCAAACACAGTCATACCAGCAAACACAGTCAATGCTGAATTACAGAAAATATCTGCCTAGATGATGACTAACAAACTTACCCTGAACACTGACAAAACCTATTTCATTCAGTTTGGAAACAAAACATAATGCTAAATGGATCATCAGTCACAAGACTCACAGAGGGAAAATTCCTAGGTATCCACCTTGACAGTAGCCTTAAGTTCCAGACACAGATACAACAAATCACCAAGAAAATCTCCAAGACTATAGGTATACTATCAAAGATAAGAAAGATATTATGTTCCACAATCAGCTCTCCTAGCACTGTACCATTCACTCATATACCCTTATCTTATATATGGAATATGTGCATAGGGATCAACAACATCCAATCACCTAAAACCCCTAATAACCCAGCAAAAGGCAGCAGTAAGAATGATAACAAATTCCCACTCCTGCCAGCATACTCCACCAATTTTCAAAAATCTGAATCTGCTCACCATTAAGAACATCCATACTTATTCATGTGCCTACTACATACACAGAATACATGCAAATATAAACCCCCCACTCAAACTTCTCCTCACCAACCTAAACAGGACACATGACCACAACACAAGACACAGATCTCTTTTTGATATACCTCATGTCCATATCACACTGTGTAAAAACTCTATGCACATAAAGGGTCCCAAAATATGGAATTCATTACGAGAAGATATTAAAGTAACCCAGTCTGAAAATCAATTTAAGACTTTTCTCAAAAGCCACTTAATCACCCTAGACTAAATGATAAATACTCAGTACACACATACTCACCTATGTGCTCCCACATCATAACTTCAACAATCACTTTGAACCTTTCATCCATTGTTGACAGGAATATAACTGAATCATTGTTTTCACAAAAAGCATTTTTGAATATTTGAATATATCTTTTGTCTTATATAAATTTTGATTCATTTATAATTAATAATCTACTGTACAACTATGAAATAATTACTATTCTACTGTACAGCTATGATATAATAATTAGTGTTAAGTAGACTGTAAGCCAATAATGTTAAGTTGGCCCATAATGCCTAGGCATAAAAGAGGCTCTCCTTTTGCATTGAAAACCCACTTTTGAAAAATACAAAACCCACAATGTACTGTTTCAAAGACAAAAATAAATAAATAAATAAAAAAAATCAGAAAAAGGGGGTTTATCTGTGTGTTAGTCGACGGTTGGGTTGTGGGGAAAATAAATTCCCAAAATTTATACTGAATATATTTTAAAAAGTAAATATCATGTTTAAAATGCATTCTGTTGTTAAAAATGTTTTTAAAAATAGGATAAAAAACCAGGATTCCCTTGGCGCATGCGGGGGATTGCGGGGGTAGAGGTCGAGGGGGGGCCACGAGGTGGCAGCAGGGGTTTTAAAGGGGTGAGGAGGCTGTAAAAACCGGGGAAATCGGGAAACGGCGTTCACGGCGCCTAAGGATTAAAATAGGCCTAAATTCAAAATAAAAATTTCCCAGGGACTGTCCCAAATGAAGGGAGGGAAACGGATTTAGGGGACCCCCGAAAAGGGTTGGTAAAATTAGTGAAAAAATGGTTCAAACCCGGGGGGTGACTGGTGCGGGGCCCATGGTTGTCCAGGGGAAAACCCGGATTTAAAACCTCACTCATCGGCCCAGATCTGAAGGGAGGGGGCCTCCAATGTGAATAAAAATTTAAAGAACATTAAATTGGGCCTTGTGAATTGTAATGTTAAATTTAAAGATAAAAAAGGGTAAGTTAAGAGAATGCGTGAAGTGAAATAAGTCGCCTTTCCCGAGGGAAAACGTTAGACCTGGTTTTTCACGGAAAGAGGAAAATGAAGTTTTATTTAGTCATGAATTTTTTAAACCCCGGGGCAAACCAACGAAAACCCGTCCTTTCTGGAATTTAGAACTTTTCCCGGGTAAACAGAAAAATCGAAAAGGATGGGGAATGGGGGGAAAAAAAGGGGGTATCAATCACCCACAGTTAAATAACCCTTCTAGTTATAGCAGAAAAGATCTGGCCATTTAGGTAAGTTGTAATTTTGGGTAGTTAAGGGGGGGTCCGCCACATCAAGTGACCCCCCAGGAAAAATCTGGTAAGTTTGGGGGGTTTTTGTACAAGTGTTTTTCCTTGATGGATATAACCATGTGTAACCTACCCCTCCCCCTTCATTCAGTTACATTAATATCATCTATACAGTCCACAATTAATTAGTAGCACCGTACTTGTGGGTGCTATCCAATCCATACTGGTCTCGGATAGATATGGATAAGATTGTGAGGTCGAAGGAACCACTTGTCGTGACCAGGGGTGGTTAAGTTTTCTCACATGTCTACACGGGGTGACTACGGTAAACAATATGGTTGTCTCCCAATGAGATTACTTGTATGTATATAATGTTGAGGTACATACAGGTAAGCACCCCTAGAAAATTTTCCACAGGTTGCATCCTGGGACAAAACTGATCTAATTTGCCCAAAATCTCTGCATAACAAGGGGCTTTCTATATTGTAATATGTCATTGATGTCATCTAGGTCTGTATACCTTGTACATGAACTTGCAGAAGAAATATAATAATATCTTTATTTACTACAAGTACATGTACAGTAAGGCCCCGCTTTACGGCATTTCACCTTACGGCGTTCCTCTAATACGGTGATGTCAAATTATGACCAAATTTTGCTATACGGCAAGCGGTCTTTCAAATACAGCGCCCCCACCAGGTTTGTTTACATTTTCTGTGACCACATCTATCATGTCAGGAAACTTTCCAAAATTTCAAGTGTTTTAAAGTTACTGCATATTTTATATGTGCTCTGATAATTATACTTATGTGTACCTTTACCTAAATATACTTACACAGTGTGCTGGTGTGCAGGTACACATTAAAATTGCTAAGTCTCTCTCTACTCATGATGCCAATACTACGTAATAATAATCACTCTTGGGCACACTAAATGTCTTATTTTACATCAATATAGGCATTTTCATTAATCCATCTATGATATTTTCCTCAAAAATATATATGAAACCCATTACATAGCATATAAACATGATACATACACTCACAGAATAAAAATTGATGTAAATATGAGATTTGTTTACAAAGCGGCTGTGTAGGTAGTGTCGGAAGAATTACGTTTCCTCTAGTCAAACTGGGGGATAACTGTAGAAAAATATTCTTTTTGTATGCCTTTACTCTATGTATAGCAATTCATGACCCTTGTGGGTTTAGTGCTTTTTATTATTATAATAATTATAATAATAATAATAATAATAATAATAATAATAATAATAATAATAATAATAATAATAATAATAATAATAATAATAATATTATTATTATCATTATTATTATTAATATTAATAATATTATTATTATTAATAATATTATTATTAATATTATTATCTTCATTCACTCTAAAAATTATGTGTTGCTGTTTGTTTATTCTGAACTAACTTGTACACAATGTAAGAGTATTTGTATTGTGAGGTAATTATTATTATAATAAAAAAATATTGAGGTAAATGTTTCGCAAACTCTTACAAACATACGTGAATGAACTAAAAGTAGACACATATTATTACACATTTATATCGCCTGACCAAGTGATCGTCTACTACCTGTTCAGTTTGTGTACTTACATTGTCTCAACTCTGTATCTCGTTCTCTCTCTCGTTTACTCTTTCGTTAACTAGTTGGCTCTCATTGATGATGGCATCTAAGGTTAGCTGTGATAAAAAGAGAAGTCGTAAGCCTCTTGCTTTAAGTGCCAACTTAGAGGATGATGGTGCGCCATTCTGATTTTATTCAATAAACACCCTGCCACTCACCTCTCACACATTAATATTAATATTTTAAGGTAAGTAATAAGTGTACTCTGTGTGTATCTTACCTTTTATTGTGTTTTTAATGCCTATTTCTATTGCTAACCTAAGTTAGTGTAAACTTGTTGTCTGGCATTTATTGCATATTTTATGTGCTATGTTAAAAATAATTGTGGAGCTGTATGGTAGCCGCGTGGAGGGACAACATTATGTTTTCTCTGCTCAGTCACAGAGAAAACGTGTATGAATCTGCGTTTGGCCCAGCCACTCCCTCACTCATCTTTTGTTTACAATTTTCGGCATGAATTATTCATTAATTCTACCTTCGTTAGGTGTTAGAAACGATTAGTTGTTAGAAACGTAAGTTGTTAGAAACGATTAAATTCACTGAGCACGGTATGTCAATGTTAATAATACGGCTCCGGGCCACAGTGTAGGTAGCCGGTAGGTGTAGTCCAGGCGGGCTACACCTACCGGCTACCTACACTGACTTCCTACAAATAAATACTACTCACCTCTCTTCCTATATTAAGACTACACATATTTAAAGGTAAATAATGAGTGTACTGTATATGTATTTTACCTCTCTGGGATGTTTTAAATATCGTATATTAAGTATTAGGCGGGGAGCCAGGGCTACCTACACCTGGGCTACCTGCACCTGGGCTACCTACACCTGGGCTACCTGCACTTGGGCTACCTACACCTGGGCTACCTGCACTTGGGCTACCTACACCTGGGCTACCTGCACCTGGGCTACCTACACCTGGGCAACCTGCACCTGACTTCCTACAAATAAGTACTACTCACCTCTCTCCCTACATTAAGATTACAAATACTTTAAGATAAGTAATGAATTTACTGTGAATGTATTTTACTTTGTGTGTTTTTAATGCCTAGTTCTATTTCTAACCTAATATAATTTAGTGTAAACTTTTTGTCTGGCATTTATATGCATTTATAAATGGGAAAAAATGGCGTTCTGCCTTCCGGCGATGTCTGCTTTCCAGCGACAGCCTGGAACCTAACCCGCCGTATAAGTGGGGCCCTACTGTACATAGTATATAGAACTAGCTGACACCAATGACATACTACTACATAGAAAGAGCTTTGCTATGATGAGCATTTAGGGCAAGTAAAGACAGTTTTGTCCCAGGATGCGATCCACACCAGTCCACTAACACCCAGGTGCCCATTTTATACTGATGGGTGAACAGGGACAGGGACAGCAGGTGTCTTATGGAAACACGTCCCTAATGTTTTCCATCCATACCGGAGGAGATTTGAACTCTGGACCTCAGTGTGTGAGCTGAGTGTGCTAGTGATCCAGCTATGGGACACCATAAGATATTATTATTATTATTATTATTATTATTATTATTATTATTATTATTATTATTA
This sequence comes from Cherax quadricarinatus, assembly GCF_026875155.1. NCBI lineage: Eukaryota > Metazoa > Arthropoda > Malacostraca > Decapoda > Parastacidae > Cherax > Cherax quadricarinatus. The sequence continues at coordinate 10,081,343 of NC_069471.1, read as the reverse complement.
TTATTATTATTATTATTATTATTATTTATTTATTTATTTTATTATCACACTGGCCGATTCCCACCAAGGCAGGGTGGCCCGAAAAAGAAAAACTTTCACCATCATTCACTCCATCACTGTCTTGCCAGAAGGGTGCTTTACACATACAGTTTTTAAACTGCAACATTAACACCCCTCCTTCAGAGTGCAGGCACTGTACTTCCCATCTCCAGGACTCAAGTCCGGCCTGCCGGTTTCCTGAACCCCTTCATAAATGTTACTTTGCTCACACTCCAACAGCACGTCAAGTATTAAAAACCATTTCTCTCCATTCACTCCTATCAAACACGCTCACGCATGCCTGCTGGAAGTCCAAGCCCCTCGCACACAAAACCTCCTTTACCCCCTCCCTCCAACCTTTCCTAGGCCGACCCCTTCCCCGCCTTCCTTCCACTACAGACTGATACACTCTTGAAGCTATTCTGTTTCGCTCCATTCTCTCCACATGTCCGAACCACCTCAACAACCCTTCCTCAGCCCTCTGGACAACAGATTTGGTAATCCCGCACCTCCTCCTAACTTCCAAACTACGAATTCTCTGCATTATATTCACACCACACATTGCTCTCAGACATGACATCTCCACTGCCTCCATCCTTCTCCTCGCTGCAACATTCATCACCCATGCTTCACACCCATATAAGAGCGTTGGTAAAACTATACTCTCATAAATTCCCCTCTTTGCCTCCAAGGACAAAGTTCTTTGTCTCCACAGACTCCTAAGTGCACCACTCACCCTTTTCCCCTCATCAATTCTATGATTCACCTCATCTTTCATAGACCCATCCGCTGACACGTCCACTCCCAAATATCTGAATACATTCACCTCCTCCATACTCTCTCCCTCCAATCTGATATCCAATCTTTCATCACTAATCTTTTTGTTATCCTCATAACCTTACTCTTTCCTGTATTCACTTTCAATTTTCTTCTTTTGCACACCCTACCAAATTCATCCACCAATCTCTGCAACTTCTCTTCAGAATCTCCAAGAGCCAGTGTCATCAGCAAAGAGCAGCTGTGACAACTCCCACTTTATGTGTGATTCTTTATCTTTTAACTCCATGCTCTTGCCAAGCCCCCGCAAATTTT
>NC_069471.1:10039875-10079712 GCF_026875155.1 Cherax quadricarinatus | reverse complement strand
CCCATCCCGGCAACACACACCCCCACTATTCATAGATCTAAACTTACTCCCCGTTCAGAGCATCCACACTTACTACTGTGCAATCTACATCTATAGGACCTAAAATTCCAATATTAACCATGACCTAAAATGCTTTCTTGGTAGTTGTGGCAGGACCCACAGGCATAACACCAGACTCAAGCATCTCTATGACATTCCCCGTGCCCGAATAAACCTTTACAAAAATTCTTTGTATGTCAAAGTGCCTAAAATCTGGAACACTTTACCTGAAATCTCTAGATCGTTCATTGTCTGCATCACTCTGGGGTCGTGTAGATCCCCTTGCCTGACGCTCCTCAGTAACCTGACAGCAGTGGTATGAGGAGGTGTTGTGCATTCTCAGCCTGGATGAGGTAGAGTGCGGTCGTGCTTTGCACCCCTCTACTGTTTTCCCAGACGAGCTACTCAGTCAACAACATTGCGCCAGGTGTGCACAGGAGAGTGAATACTGTGGGCATTGAACTCATTAGTGGGGCTTTAACGCCTACATCAGTCGGTGTGTTATTGCTCAAAATTATAAGAGACATATGGCATCAGAGACGAGGCTTTATATGGAGTGGCACTGAACGGTGTATATAGAATTTTCGTGAAAGTGTTAACTGCTCAAGTATATGAGGCTTTGGTTGATCATTACCAAGATGTCAGCATTAACGTAACACCGGCAGTGAGGGTCAAGTTGACGGATGTATCACGACATTATTCGTGGGTTAAGCTCCGCAACGTGCCTTTTGAGGCTGATGAGATAGATATTCGAAATGTATTCGAACGTTATGGAACTGTACATCTGGCCCAACCTGGCAAATGGGTAAAAGGAGCTTGCACAGGATTTCCTGAGGGTTCTTTTAATCTCAAGATGATGCTAAGGCATCCTATACCCTCGTATGTATATCTCGAGGAGTTTAGAACCCAAGTAATGGTAGCATATGTAGGGCAGAGATGTATGTGCTGACTGTGTGGCGAATATGACCATATGGCGGCAGACTGTGGCAAACAGAGTATGGCTCCTGGGCCGGCAAGGGGAGGAGCACCTGCGCATGAGCACCCGATGCCTAAGGAAGAACGGGGGCAAGGAGGAGGGCGGAGTCGCATGTGGAGTGAAGAGGTGGTGGCTCCTCCTGTGGAATCGGAAGAAGTGGTGATCCATGAATCACCTGGCCCATCAACAGTGGCTCCTGGGCCGGCAAGGGGCGGAGCACCTGCGCATGAGCACCCGATGCCTAAGGAAGAACAGGGGCAAGGAGGAGGGCGTGGTCGCATGTGGAGTGAAGAGGTGTTGGCTCCTCCTGTGGAATCGGAAAAAGTGGTGATCCATGAATCACCTGGCCCATCAACAGTACAGTTGTCAAGTGAGAAGGTGCAGGAGGGCGCAGCAGTGAAGGCTATTGAGGAGGAATTGGAGACGGTGATACAGGCTATGTTACAGTCTACGGAGGTGGAGAGTTACAGCGAACAATAACCTGGGATCAGGGCAGAAGGTGTGTGCAGGGAAGGGGAGGATCAGGTGGCACCTGTGGTGGACAGTGCGAGTGCCATGGAAGGACATGGAGGCAGATTAAGGGTGGTAGAGGTGGAAGTCCATTGTGCTGGCTCCCAGGACTCAGACATGGAAACTGAGGGAGCTACAAGGAAAAGGGCAGCAGCGTCAGATTCGGATGATGTTCTGACGCCGGCGCAAAGGCCATGGAAAAAGACATGGGGTTATGGTACGGTTATGGTACCCAGAGTGACTCTGCGAGAGGGCCACAACAGAAAGGGGGAGGGGATGGTTGGGAAGGAGGGTGGAATATGTGGCAAAGGCACAGCCCAGGGGAACGGTCTGAAAGGGAAGAATCTTGACATGAGGCGGGGAAGGAAACCTTAAACTGGCCTCAGGTGTGTAACAATAAATATTAATGGTCTGTGTGATGGTGTTAAACGGGAGTGCTTCAGGATGTTTTTGAATAGGTACAAGGTTGACGTAGCTTTTGTGCAGGAGCACAATTTTAAGCTTGGTCTTGAATTAGTGGTGCCTGGGTATCAGGCTTATGTGTTGCCGTCTGAGCATTTAAAAGGAGGAGTGGGTGTGTTGATCAGGGAGGCAAGCCCGTTTGTATTGCATAGGAAAGAGGGGGGGGAGGGAGGAGAGTATTACGTGTGGAAGGATGGTGGATGGGAGAGAGAGTGGCGTTTGTGTGTGTGTGTATGCCCCAGCAGAAAGTGACGTGAAAGTGAAGATGGATTTTGTGCAGGAGGAGCAAGTGTACTACCTACGCACGTTACCGTCTGTGGCGATTGTGGGGGATGATTGGAATTGTGTAATTAAGAGGACAGACGTGGAACCCAGAGGAGCAGGATATTTTTCCTCAGTCTTGGGGGGCCTGCTTAGAGATCTTCAGTTACGTGATGCTTTCGGGGGAGGTCTGTGGGAGGTGGAACATACGTTTATAAGAAGGGGATATGTGGCTCGTTTGGACAGGTTATATTTATCTCAGAGGGTTTTTGGTAGAGTCTTTTAAAACTATTGAGATGGTGTCTTCCGATCATAGGGCGGTATTAGTGGAGGTGGGATGGGACGCTTTGGCTCGTAGGCAGGGAAGTTATTGGAAACTGAACACGATGGTTTTGGGGGATAGGGAGGGAGTGGAAGCGTTTGCAATATTTTGGGAACAGCTCTGTGCAGACAGAAGGACTGAGGAAGATGTGGTAGGATGGTGGGATAGTGTGGCTAAGTTAAGAATACGTCAATTTTATGTGAGGGAGGGCAAACGCATTAATCAATTGCGGTATGGTTTGTCAAATATTTAGAATCTAGATTACGGGATTGTTATGAGGGGGGGGCGGTGGCTGGGGTGTACCCGGTGGAGGATATACACATGTTGAAGGACAGGATATGGGATTTGCAAGAAGAACGTTTTGCAGCCGTACGGGTACAGGCGGGTTTGGATGAATTACTCTGGGGCGACAAGCCATCAGCTTGTGTGCTGCGAGGACAGAAGATACGACAGCGAACGACTATAATACCGGGTTAGCAAGTCATATCTTCTGTGGGGGGTTTTAGAGAGGGTCAGGTATTAAGGGACACCAAGGGGATGAGTGCATATGCAGATAGATGGTTTGAGGAATACGGGAAAAGTAGTGGGGTGGATGGTGAGGTTCTTGGGAAGGTATGTGAGTATGTGCCGTGCAAACTGGGGAGGAGTGATCGGGAGGCACTGGGTGGGGTCATTGAGGAGGGGGAAATATGGAGAGCCCTTATGGACATGAGGAAGGGTAAGGCACTCGGGATCGATGGTTTACCAAACGAATTTTATGTACAGCACTGGGGTCTGCTTAGGGGTTTCAAAGTAAGGTTAATGAATGCCATGAAAGACGGAGGTAAGATGGGAGAATCTCAGGCAACGGCGGTGGTGGTGTTGGTCCCAAAGGGTAAACAGCAGAGTACCCTTCTGGATTACCGAGCCATTTCGTTGCTTTGTGCTGATTATAAATTATTTGCGAAAATTCTTGGGAGCCAGCAGCAACAGCCTGGTTGATCAGGCGCTGATCCACCAGGAGGCCTGGTCACAGACCGGGCCGCGGGGGCATTGACCCCCGAAACTCTCTCCAGGTAAACTCCAGGTAATCGGCTTAAATGTGTTTTGGGGAGGGTCGTGTTTGAGTCTCAGTTTGGGTTACCTGGTAGGTCAATGGGCGAGGGCCACGGGATTATCAAGGGGTTCCTGGAGGACATGGGAAGGGGAAGAGGGGCGTTGGTGGTGTTGGATTGGCAAGGGGCTTATGATAGGGTGGAAAGAAAGGCTTTGAGCGATATTCTCCTACGACAGGGGTTTGGCGAAGAAATAGTGGGGTGGGTGGATACGTTGTACTCAAACACGAAGGTAAGGGTGCAAATCAATGGGTGTGTGGGGGGGGAGTCAACATGGAGCGGGGTCTTCGGCAGGGATGGTCATTATCACAACTATTGTTTGCATGTGTTAAGGATCCCTTTTATAGGATGGTGGAGGATCGTCTAAGGACGGGGGGGGGAGAGGGATGGTGAGCTGAAGCCATGGCCTGGTTTGGTGGGCTATGTTGATGATACAACTATTTTGGTAAGTGAGGAGACGAGGTTAGGACTTTTGGGGGAAGTTGTACACAATTTTGGGAGAGCTACTGGGATGAAGGTAAATCTGGAAAAGTCAATGATCATGGAGCTGGGAGAGCGGGCAGAGAGATTAGATTGGGGATGTGATGTTGTGCAGCGGAGGACCGGGAGTCTGAAAATCTGCGGTGTCATGTATGAGGCTGACCTGAGTGCTGCAAGGATTAGCAATTCGAATAGGATGGTGGAACAGGTGCAGCGACGGTTGGGAATGCTGCGACCTCACCATTTAACCCTTAGGCAACGTGCAATTGTCATCAATGTATTACTATATAGTAAAGTCTGGTTTGTTTCGGCTGTGATGCCGTTAACAGGAACAGCGATCACGAGCATTCTTAGAATGGTGTTCAAATTTTTGTGGGGTTCAGGGAGCAACTAGTACCGAACTTGCACACGAAAATCACTCACTACGAAAGCAAAAGACTTGGCAGACGATGCACCATCCCCCCAATGAAAAGCAGGGGTGTCAGTAGCACGTAAAGAGACCATACAATAAGTGTCAGGGGCCCGAGACTGTTCAACTGCCTCCCAGCACACATAAGGGGGATTACCAACAGACCCCTGGCAGTCTTCAAGCTGGCACTGGACAAGCACCTAAAGTCAGTTCCTGATCAGCCGGGCTGTGGCTCGTACGTTGGTTTGCGTGCAGCCAGCAGCAACAGCCTGGTTGATCAGGGGCTGATCCACCAGGAGGCCTGGTCACGGACCGGGCCGCGGGGGCGTTGACCCCCGAAACTCTCTCCAGGTAAACTCCAGGTAAACTGGTTGCGAAGGGAGGTAGTGACATTGCCGGTATGTAGGGGAGGGTTGAGTTTGTTGGACTTGAGAAAGCGCGTGAAATGTGTGTTTATTAAGAGGGAAGTGATGAGTGCAGGTGGATGGAGGGGGGGTCAACTAGATAAGGTACATGCTCACATGAGTAAATGGTATGGAGGGGCGGAAATGAAGGAATGTGAAACAGTGTTACGTGCCTTAATGTTAGCCAGGGAACCGAGAAAAGTAAAAGTGGGAACTTTGTGTAAATCGTTAGGAGGATATGTAGTGGCGCCAGTTGAAGGGATCTACCCCATGTATGCATGGGATGTAATATGGCGAAGATTTAGTAAATTAAGGATACGACCTAGGGCGCGTGAGGTTATGTACCGTTTTCCTGCATAGGATTTTGCCAAAAGGGAGCGATGCTCCGAGATAGGAGGGTTATTGAGGGGGGGGGGGGGGGGGGTGGCAGATGCAGTGGGGAAGAGAGTGCGTATCATGTCGTCTATTTTGTGAAGGGGTTTTTGGAGTGCATCAGAGTATGGATGGTAAGTAAGGTAGTGGTGAGGGTGGGGGTCAAGGGGGTGTCGGTATTGTGAGCGTTGAGTCTTGATATGAGTGGTGTGGAAGAGAGTGTGGTAAAGAGGTTTAGCATATGTCATCGTGGACTACATATATGTTTTATGGGGTATGAGGGGAAGGTGGGTGGGGATGTGGGTGAGAAGGACTTTGGCGCGACGTTTTTATCGAACTTTGTGTCGCAATAGAGACATTTTTGGGAAAGGTTGGAGAGTATTTTCTGAGGGTTATAGAGGACTAAACAATAGGGAATTTATTGGCGTTTATAAGGGGCTTTAACTGCCGGGGTGAGTAGGTTGGTAAAAAAGGGGGGGGGGGTTCAGGATTTTCAAAGGGCCTCACCTCCTTGGGTGTGCAGTGATGGGTGGTTTGGTGTTATTGGAGGTACTAGTGTGTGACTAGATGAGAGGTTGTGCAAGATTAGTTTTGCTTAGTTCCCCTTTATGGGGAAGGGTGTAAAAAAGCAGATTAAATATATAACATGTATTAATGTATAACCTATAAATTATATAACATGTATATTTCTTTGGTAGCGTATTATGTTCCACTTTCACTGGTATTGCAATTGAATATGAATTTTTTCTTGAGAGGGTTTTCCTTTCACTATGTTCCTTGAAGCACTGAGTTATTTTTGCCTTTTTTTGTACGTGGCCAGCATCAGTTTTGGGCGTAAATTTCCTATTTTTGTTATTCTTATTTAAGGTATTGTAATTTTGGTAGTCCTGTACCATTCATGGTTGTAAATAATGTTTCCTCAAGTGATATGTGTCATAATAATCCTAAATTGAGGATAATTAATGTCATGATTATTCAGGTTGGTGATGGGGTTAGTTTTCAATGTGTGTGTGTGAGTGGGGGGGGAGGGAGGGTTTGGGGTCACCTGTGTTGCCCCCACGGGTTTTTTCTTAATAAGGCATATTGGGGGTCGGGGCGTAATTTTTGGGCAAATTTGTATTCCCCGGGTGATTGTCATTAAGTTTGGGTTTGCTTTATTGTTTTGGGGGGTTGAAATTTTTTAGGAGTTCTATTTATAGCCATTTTGTGGCCTTTTTTTTAAATATTTTATTCCCTTGAATTGTAAATTTTTTTTAAAAAAATTTGTATATAGTAGACTGCAGATGTTGCCTGGGGGGTTTTTGTGTTTATATATTGAGCTATATTGATGTTTTCCTTGTTCAAGTTTTTTTTTAATTTAAGTGAAAAAGGAATGGGGGACTGTATTCATTGGGGGGGGGGGGGACGGGAATAAAAAATGGGGGAGGTTTCCATTAAATCCAAAGAACCCTTGTGGACTTGTGAAAAAAAATGTACGTTCAGCAGTCTTAGGGTTTTGTTTTTAATTTATTTTAAAAGGGGGTTTTGTATGTGCTTTTTTCAGTAGAAATTTGTAGTGGGAAAGTTATTGCTCAAACCAAACATTTTCAGTGTTTTCATTTTTAATTTTATGTACCTATAAATATTTGAAAATAAAGTTTTTTAAAAAAAATAAATAAAAAAAAAATTTTGCAGAACATTCATCACCTTTTAAAATCCGTTTTAAAAAACATCTTATCCCCCCTGATACAAACCCCCAAAAACTAACTACATTTAAAACCCCATTCAAAAACTTACACCACTCATCCCTTGAAATATAATCACAGAAAAAACGAATCTTTAAACATAAAATAATGAATTTCCCAACTAGTCATAAGTTTTCCTTTTGGGTACTAAATTTTTAGAACCTGTGTATTGTAACAAAACAAAAAACATTTACATTGCTAAAATCACAAACTGTAAAAAGTAGTCACTTAAACCTTAATAAAAAGCTTACTCCAAAACTGTATTAATTTAAGTAAAAATTAAAACAAGTCCCGGCCCCAAATGCCTACCCTGCTAGGTGTCATATTTCCCCCCCCTGTAACTAGTTTTATAACATGTAAACCACATAATATCCAAAATCTGTAAACCCCGTATTGTAATCTTTATAGAGAATAAACTTGATTGATTGATTGATTGATTGATTGATTGTTTGATTGATTGATTGATTGATTGTTTGATTGATTGTGTCGGGAGGGGGTGCTAGAAATGAGGCCTGGAAGCCAAGGGGGCAGCAGCCTGAAAAATTTTGTGAACCACTGGTCTGTTTCCGTCCACTTTGGTGTTGGATCGTCTTCCGGACACTGGAAGGTCGGGTTCGGTACGACCTACGTTGTCAGTGGCCCTATAAACAACAACAACAACAAAACAAGTTTATCCTCCAGGTGAGTTTATTAGTTTTTTCTTGTGTTTTATGTGAGATGATGATCCAAGATGATTGATGATGTGATAAATATTGATGTTAAGATTGATGTTAGTTATTGATGACGTCATAGACCTAAGTTTTGTTGTTTTATTGATGATAAACATTGATGTTCCCTCAACTTGTATCTTTCAACAATATATTTCTTCCAGCTGCTCTTGTCTACCACTTATATAACATTATTTGTTGGTATTTTGTGTTATTATTGACAGCCTACTAAGTCATTTAGGCCTTCATATACCTACATGTTAGACCAATGAAGGAAATTTCGTCTTGTATATTTCACTAATATATTTCTTACAGATGTTGTGTAGCATTTAATTAATCTAATACAATTTTGTGGCATGTATCGCACTTGGAGACATATTTAGGCCTCATAGGAATATTTTTTTTTTTTCAAAAATTAATTTTGTCCTCATGATTTTATTACCTTTTCTTTCAGGTGACGATATGTAGGCCTTATTTTACCTATTATATTATATTATTTTGTGGTATATATCCCACCTGGGAAGTAATTTAGGCCCTCATAGGCCTATTTGTTTTAGCAAGAGATAAATATTTCGTGTATTAGCTTGTATTTGTCCATGACAGAGATTTTTCTTAACAAATTACTTAGACTATACAACAAACATTGTCCTATAAAAACGAAACAGATCACGAATAAACGGCTTGGTTGCCCATGGGTAACCAGCGCCATTCTGAAATCCATTGATAAGAAACACCAATTTGAAAAGCAATATAGACAGGGCTTAATACACAAAGATATTCTTAAACACTATTCATCAGTTCTCACCAAAGTAATAAAGAAAGCCAAACAACTATACTACTCCAGTAGATTCACAGACACTAGAGGAGATATAAAAAAGACTTGGAAAATACTCTCTCAGATTCTGGGGACCCACAAACTGAGAAAAATCAAGAATATTGTCCTAACTTACCTAATGAAACACCACTGGATCCCACTGACACAGCTAACAAGATAAACGACTTCTTCTCAACCATAGGATCTAATCTTGCCAATAAAATCCCATGTACCAATGCCCATGCCAGGGACTACCTAAATGGGAATTTCCCAAATTCCTTCTATCTTGTACCAACTGACCCTACGGAAGCCACCGAGATTATAAAGTCACAAAAAAAACTCGGGGAATCTGTCTCATGTCCCACCATTATTGTACAAGCGAGCGACCCATGTCCTTTTGCATGCTATTTCTTTACTTTTTAACAAGTCAATAGAAACTAGCACCTTCCTGAAACTACTCAAGACAGCAAGGGTTACATCAGTACATAAAGGTGGTGACCCTACAGATTTAAACAACAATAGGCTAATATCAAACTTAACATTGATATCCAAAATCTTTGAGAAACTCGTTCACATGAGACTATATTCATTTATAACGGCAAAAAACATACTCATCCCCTACCAATTTGGATTCAGAAAAAATAAAAGCACTAATGATGCAATTATAAAAATGCTAGATCTGCTTTACACAGCATTGGAAAATAAGGAATATCCACTAGGAATTTTTATTAACCTAAGAAAAGCTTTTGACACAGTAGACCACGGCATCCTACTGCACAAACTTGACCATTATGGTCAAGTTTGTGGAGTATGAGGCCATGCGCTTGCATATTTCACATCTTACCTTACTAATAGGTATCAGTATGTCGCCATTAAAGACACAGCATCAACAACATGGCCACTTGATACTGGAGTTCTGCAGGGAAGTGTCCTTGGTCCCCTGCTCTTCCTCATATACATCAATGATCTTCCAAACGTATCCCAACACCTGAACCCCATTCTCTTTGCTGACGACGCGACTTATGTCATCTCTCACCCTAATCTTGTCACCTTCAACACCATTGTTAACGAGGAGCTGATCAAAATATCGACTTGGATGACAGCCAATAAACTTACGCTTAACACTGACAAAACCTACTATATTACGTTTGGTAGCAGAGCAGGAGTTGCGCAAATTAACATTAAGATCGACAACACTCTAATTGTCAGACATAATGAGGGCAAATTCCTAGGCCTATACCTTGACAACAACCTGAATTTCAGCACCCATATCCAACACATAACCAAAAAAGTATCCAAAACAGTTGGCATTGTCTCCAAGATATGATACTACGTGCCGCAAAATGCCCTTCTCACACTATACCACTCACTTATTTATCCATACCTCACCTATGCTATTTGTGCTTGGGGATCAACTGCAGCAACACACCTAAAGCCAATAATAACCCAACAAAAAGCTGCAGTAAGAATAATCACTAAATCCCATCCCTGGCAACACCCCCCCCCACTCTTCATAGATCTAAACTTACTCCCTGTTCAGTACATCCACACTAACTACTGTGCAATCTACATCTACAGGACCTTAAATTCCAGTATTAACCTTGACCTAAAATGCTTTCTTGATAGTTGTGACAGAACCCACAGGCATAACACCAGACACAAACATCTCTATGACATTCCCCATGTCCGACTAAACCTTTACAAAAATTCAATGTATGTCAAAGACCCTAAAATCTGGAACACCCTACCTGAAAACTCTAGAACTGCAGACACATTCATCACCCTCAAAACTACCACTAGAAAACATCCTATCTCCCTGATACACCCTGTCAACTAATTACACGAATACCACCTGGTGGTCCACACTTACACTCACTCACCCATTTGACCATAAACAGAAATATCAATCTCAATCTTAAAATAATGAATCCTAACTAGTCATAAGTTGGCCTGTGATACTCCAGTACTGAAACTATGTATTGTGCCAAAACAAAAGCATTCACATTGCTAAACTCACAAACTAGTATTTAGTCGCTTAGCCATAATACCAACTTACCTCATAATTTGTAATATTTTAAAGTTAAGAATTAATCTAAGGCTGCCTGAAATGCCTAGCCATGCTAGGTGTTCTAGTGGCCCCCTCTGTAATTAGTATTTTACTACATGTAAACCACACAATAACCAAATTCTGTAAACTCAGCATTGTAATCGTTGTAGAGAATAAACTTGGAATTTGAATTTGAATATATATTTCTCAGTGTGTGGATCATTTTTTACAATATATGGTCGTACTTTGAGTTTTTTGTCTTCCTGGGCAGTAATTTAGTCCCCTCATAGGCCTATATTATTTTGTAGCTAAATGTAGCAATTATTTACACATGAAGGTTAATAGTGTGGAAAATTCCTTCATAATAATAATAATAATAATAATAATAATGGTAGGTAAGTTTGGGGTGCCAGGTGTAAATGATAATGGGAGCCCTTTGATTGAACTTTGTATAGAAAGGGGTTTAGTTATAGGTAATACATATTTTAAGAAAAAGAGGATAAATAAGTATACAAGATATGATGTAGGGCAAAATGACAGTAGTTTGTTGGATTATGTATTGGTAGATAAAAGACTGTTGAGTAGACTTCAGGATGTACATGTTTATAGAGGGGCCACAGATATATCAGATCACTTTCTAGTTGTAGCTACACTGAGAGTAAAAGGTAGATGGGATACAAGGAGAATAGAAGCATCAGGGAAGAGAGAGGTGAAGGTTTATAAACTAAAAGAGGAGGCAGTTAGGGTAAGATATAAACAGCTATTGGAGGATAGATGGGTTAATGAGAGCATAGGCAATGGGGTCGAAGAGGTATGGGGTAGGTTTAAAAATGTAGTGTTAGAGTGTTTCAGCAGAAGTTTGTGGTTACAGGAAAGTGGGTGCGGGAGGGAAGAGGAGCGATTGATGGAATGATGATGTGAAGAGAGTAGTAAGGAGAAAAAGTTAGCATATGAGAAGTTTTTACAAAGTAGAAAGTGATGGAAGGAGGGAAGAGTATATGGAGAAAAAGAGAGAGGTTAAGAGAGTGGTGAAGCAATGTAAAAAGAGAGCAAATGAGAGAGTGGGTGAGATGTTATCAACAAATTTTGTTGAAAATAAGAAAAAGTTTTGGAGTGAGATTAACAAGTTAAGAAAACCTAAGAACAAATGGATTTGTCAGTTAAAAATAGGAGAGGAGAGTTATTAAATGGAGAGTTAGAGGTATTGGAAGATGGAAGGAATATTTTGAGGAAATTGTTAAATGTTGTGAAGATAGGGAAGCTGTGATTTCGTGTATAGGGCAAGGAGGAATAACATCTTGTAGGAGTGAGGAAGAGCCAGTTGTGAGTGTGGGGAAGTTCGTGAGGCAGTAGGTAAAATGAAAGGGGGTAAGGCAGCCGGGATTGATGGGATAAAGATAGAAATGTTAAAAGCAGGTGGGGAAAATAGTTTTGGAGTGGTTGGTGCAATTATTTAATAAATGTATGGAAGAGGGTAAGGTACCTAGGATTGGCAGAGAGCATGCATAGTTCCTTTGTATAAAGGCAAGGGGATAAAAGAGAGTGCAAAAATTATAGGGGGATAAGTCTGTTGAGTATACCTGGCAAAGTGTATGGTAGAGTTTTTAAATTGAAAGAATTAAGAGTAAGACGGAGAATAGGATAGCAGATGAACAAGGAGGCTTTAGGAAAGGTAGGGGGTGTGTGGACCAGGTGTTTACAGTGAAACATATAAGTGAACAGTATTTAGATAAGGCTAAAGAGGTCTTTGTGGCATTTATGGATTTGGAAAAGGCGTATGACAGGGTGGATAGGGGGGCAATGTGGCAGATGTTGCAAGTGTATGGTGTAGGAGGTAGGTTACTGAAAGCAGTGAAGAGTTTTTACGAGGATAGTGAGGCTCAAGTTAGAGTATGTAGGAAAGAGGGAAATTATTTCCCAGTAAAAGTAGGCCTTAGACAAGGATGTGTGATGTCACCGTGGTTGTTTAATATATTTATAGATGGGGTTGTAAGAGAAGTAAATGCGAGGGTCTTGGCAAGAGGCGTGGAGTTAAAAGATAAAGAATCACACATAAAGTGGGAGTTGTCACAGCTGCTCTTTGCTGATGACACTGTGCTCTTGGGAGATTCTGAAGAGAAGTTGCAGAGTTGGTGGATGAATTTGGTAGGGTGTGCAAAAGAAGAAAATTGAAAGGTGAATACAGGAAAGAGTAAGGTTATGAGGATAACAAAAAGATTAGGTGATGAAAGATTGGATATCAGATTGGAGGAGAGAGTATGGAGGAGGTGAATGTATTCAGATATTTGGGAGTGGACGTGTCAGCGGATGGGTCTATGAAAGATGAGGTGAATCATAGAATTGATGAGGGGGAAAAAGGTGAGTGGTTGCACTTAGGAGTCTGTGGAGACAAAGAACTTTGTCCTTGGAGGCAAAGAGGGGAATGTATGAGAGTATAGTTTTACCAACGCTCTTATATGGGTGTGAAGCATGGGTGGGTGAATGTTGCAGCGAGGAGAAGGCTGGAGGCAGTGGAGATGTCATGTCTGAGAGCAATGTTGTGGTGTGAATATAATGCAGAGAATTCGTAGTTTGGAAGTTAGGAGGAGGTGCGGGATTACCAAAACTGTTGTCCAGAGGGCTGAGGAAGGGTTGTTGAGGTGGTTCGGACATGTGGAGAGAATGGATGCGAAACAGAATAACTTCAAGAGTGTATCAGTCTGTAGTGGAAGGAAGGCGGGGTAGGGGTCGGCCTAGGAAAGGTTGGAGGGAGGGGGTAAAGGAGGTTTTGTGTGCGAGGGGCTTGGACTTCCAGCAGGCATGCGTGAGCGTGTTTGATAGGAGTGAATGGAGAGAAATGGTTTTTTTAAAGCTTGACGTGCTGTTGGAGTGTGAGCAAAGTAAACATTTATGAAGGGGTTCAGGGAAACCGGCAGGCCGGACTTGAGTCCTGGAGATGGGAAGTACAGTGCCTGCACTCTGAAGGAGGGGTGTTAATGTTGCAGTTTAAACCCTTTGAGGTTTGGCGTACTAGTAAAGTCTTACGCTAGGGGTTTTGACGTATAGTACTCATAAATTCTAGCGGCTCAAATCTAGTGGTAAGAAAGCTGGTAGGCCTTCATATGAAAGAATGGGTCTATGTGGTCAGTGTGCACAGTCTAAAAAAAATCCTGCAGCACACAGTGCATAATGAGAAAAAAAAAACTTTGAACCATTTTTTTGAATAAATCAGGCGACTTTGCAGTGTATTTTCGTATGGTATTTATTGTTGTATTCTAGTTTTCTTGTCTCATTTTATAGAATGAAGACATATTACAGAAATTGAGATGATTTTTGACTGGTTTTACAATGAAGGTGCCTTGAAATTGAGCTCAAAGTAGCAGAAATGTTCGATTTTTACCAAACTTCAAAAGTAACAAATCGTGCCAAACGTGCAATACACGCAACTGGTGAGCCCTAATATTTTTACACAAGTGCACCAATAATATTTATACCATTTTTTACACTAATGCAGTAGCCCTGCATAACAGTAAATCTTTATTTTGTGAGAATAAAAATTCAAAGGGGAAAAAGCAAAAGAATATAAGGGGGGCCCTTGAGACGTGACTAATGACTAGAGGAAATGTCTTTTTAGTGCCAGGAATGTCTTTCTTGTTTATTCTGGACCCTATTCAGAAATTGGCATCTTTTGAAATTTGTGTGAAATTGGCAAAATTGCTAAATTCTGACCACTGTACTGGATAGTTGAATTTCAAAAATTTGGGTGGTTTCTTGCACCCATTCGATAGAAAAAATGGTTCTAGCGAAATATTCATGTTTTTGTCGACTAGTACATGAAATTGGCCGAAAATGGGGCTCAAATTGGGCAAAATCGCCGATGCGTAAACATCGCTGAGACCGCTAACTTTGCGAGAGCATAATTCCGTAAGTTTTCTACCAAATTTCAAACTTTTGGTGTCTTTATGATCGGGAAAAGATTCTCTATCTTTTCATAAGAGAAAATAATTTTTTTTTTTTTAAATTTGGCCGACCCTGAGAACGAGTTTCGGAGAGGGCCTGTCGACCCTCAAAGGGTTAAAAACTGTAGTGTAAAGCACCCTTCTGGCAAGACAGTGATGGAGTGAATGATGGTGAAAGTTTTTCTTTTTCGGGCCACCCTGCCTTGGTGGGAATCGGCCAGTGTGATAATAAAATAAATAAATAAATATAATAATAATAATAATAATAATAAAATAATATCTTATGGTGTCCCATAGCTGGATCACTAGCACACTCAGCTCACACACTGAGGTCCAGAGTTCAAATCTCCTCCGGTATGGATGGAAAACATTAGGGACGTGTTTCCATAAGACACCTGCTGTCCCTGTCCCTGTTCACCCATCAGTATAAAATGGGCACCTGGGTGTTAGTGGACTGGTGTGGATCGCATCCTGGGACAAAACTGTCTTTACTTGCCCTAAATGCTCATCATAGCAAAGCTCTTTCTATGTAGTAGTATGTCATTGGTGTCAGCTAGTTCTATATACCATGTACAGTAGGGCCCCACTTATATGGCGGGTTAGGTTCCAGGCTGTCGCTGGAAAGCAGACATCGCCGGAAGGCAGAACGCCATTTTTCCCATTTTAAATGCATATAAATGCCAGACAACAATTTACACAAATTAAAATTTAGGTTAGAAATAGAACTAGGCATTAAAAACACACAAAGTAAAATACATTCACAGTAAATTCATTACTTATCTTAAAGTATTTGTATCTTAATGTAGGGAGAAGGTGAGTAGTATTTATTTGTGGGAAGTCAAGGTCCCCAGTGTATAGCCCGGGAGTGATTAGGTAGCCCAGGTGCGGGTAGCCCAGGTGTAGGTAGCCCAAGTGAGGTAGACCCAGGTGTAGGTAGCCCTGGCTCCCCGTCTCATACTTAATTACGATATTTAAAACATCCCAGAGAGGTAAAATAATATACAGTACACTCATTATTTACCTTAAATAGTGTAGTCTTAATATAGGAAGAGAGGTGGTAGTATTTATTTGTGGGAAAGGGTCAGTGTAGGTAGCCGTAGGTGTATCCCGCCGGGATACCCTACCGGCTACCTACACTGTGCCCAGAGCCGTATTATTAACATCGACATAACGTTTTTCACTGAATTTAATCGTTTCTAACAACTTACGTTCTTAAAAACTATCATTTCTAACCCCTAACGAAGGTAGAATTAATGGAATAATTCATGCCGAAATTGAAAACCCAAAAGATGAGTGAGGGAGTGGCTGCCCCAAAACGCAGATTCATACACTTTTCTCTGTGCTGAGCAGAGAAAACAAATTTGTTGCCCCTCCACGCGGCTACCATACAGCTCCACAATTATTTTTAACATAGCACATAAAATATGCAATAAATCCACACAACAAGTTTACACTAAACTTAGGTTAGCAATAGAAATAGGCATTAAAAACACAATAAAAGGTAAGATACACCAGAGTACACTTATTACTTACCTTAAAATATTAATATTAATTGTTGAGGGTGATTTGCAGGGTGTTTATTGAATAAAATCAGAATGGCGCACCATCATCCTCTAAGTTGGCACTTAAAGCAAGAGGCTTACGATTTCCCTCTTTTTATCACAGCTAACCTTAGAGCCATCATCAATGAGAAGCCAACAAAGTTAACGAAAGATAAACGAGAGAGAGAACGAGATACAGAGTTGAGAAATGTAAGAACACAAACTAAACAGGAGTAGACGATCACTTGGTCAGGCGAAATAAATGTGTAATAATATGTGTCTATTTTTAGTTCATTCACGTATGTTTGTAAATTTCAAACATTTACCTCAATTATTTTTTTATTATAATAATAATTACCTCACAATACAAAACTCTTACATTGTGTACAATTTTTAAAGTTATTCAGAATAAACAAAACAGCAAACACAATTTTTAGAGTGAATAAAGATAATAATATTAATAATAAAAATTTTTAATAATATTATATTATTAATTTTATTTAAAATTAAAAATTATTAATATTATTATTATTATTAATTAATTTATAAATAAAAAAAAAAGCACTAAACCCCCAAGGGTCGTGAATTGCTAATATAGAGTAAAGGCTACGAAAAGAATATTTTTCTACAGTTATCCCCCAGTTTTGACTGAGAAACGAAAATTCTCCGCACTACCTACACAGCCGCTTTGTAAACAAATCTCATATTTACATCAATTTTTATTCTGTGAGTGTATGTATCATGTTTATATGCTATGTAATGGGTTTCATATATATTTTTGAGGAAAATTCATAGATGGATTAATGAAAATGCCTATTTTGATGTAAAATAAGACATTTAGTGTGCCAAGAGTGATTATTATTACGTAGTATTGGCGTCATAAAGAGAAAACTTAGAAATTTTTTAATGTGTACCGCACACCAGCACATGTGTAATATATTTAGTAAGGTTAACATAAAGTATAATTATCAGAGAAAATATAAAATATGCAGTAACTTTAAAACACTTGAAATTTTGGAAAGTTTCCTGACATGATAGATGTGGTCACAGAAAATGTAAACAAACCTGGTGGGGGCGCTGTATTTGAAAGACCGCTTGCCGTATAGCAAAATTTGGTCATAATTTGACATCACCGTATTAGAGGAACGCCGTAAGGTGAAATGCCGTAAAGCGGGGCCTTACTGTACATGTACTTGTAGTAAATAAAGATATTATTATATTTCTTCTGCAAGTTCATGTACAAGGTATACAGACCTAGATGACATCAATGACATATTACAATATAGAAAGCCCCTTGTTATGCAGAGATTTTGGGCAAATTAGATCAGTTTTGTCCCAGGATGCAACCGTGGAAAATTTTCTAAGGGTGCTTACCTGTATGTACCTCAACATTATATACATACAAGTAATCTCATTGGGAGACAACCATATTGTTTACCGTAGTCACCCCGTGTAGACATGCGAGAAAACTTAACCACCCATGGTCACGACAAGTGGTTCCTTCGACCTCACAATCTTATCCATATCTATCCGAGACCAGTATGGATTGGATAGCACCCACAAGTACGGTGCTACTAATTAATTGTGGACTGTATAGATGATATTAGTGTAACTGAATGAAGGGGGGGGGGATAGGTTACACATGGATATATCCATCAAGGAAAAACACTTGTACATAATCCCACCACTTACCAGATATTCCCTGGTGGTCACTTGATGTGGCTGGATCACCCTTAACCTATCCAATTACAACATACCTAACTGGCCAGTATCAGTCTGCTATAACTACAGTGGACCCCCGCATACCGGACGCATCGCATACCGTACAATCCGCATACCGGACGCTTTGATCGCAAAAATTTTGCCTCGCATACCGCCCAAAAACCCGCTCACCGCCCTTCATCCAAGACGCGTCCAATGTGCGGCTTGAGCCACGCTCACATGTTCCGCCGGTGGCATTGTTTACCAGCCAGTCTCCGCGGTAACATCCAAGCATACAATCGGAACATTTCGTATTTTTACAGTGTTTTTGGTGATTTTTTCTGGAAAATAAGTGACCATGGGCCCCAAGAAAGCTTCTAGTGCCAACTCCTACAGCAATAAGGGTGGGGAATTACTATGGAGATAAGAAAGATCATTGATAAGTATGAAGTGGAGTGCGTGTCTCCGAGCTGGCCAGGTTGTATAATAAACCCCAATCAACCATCGCTACTTTTGGGTGGTACAGCTGCTGTGCTGCTGCTGCGTACCACCGTCAGCTGCTGCTGCACTGTCAGCTCCCTCCGCAGTGCCTGCTGCCACTGTGCGCAGTGGCTGCGCACTGCAGTACCCACCGTCAGTTTGCTGCTGCTGCTGTAGTACCGTCTGCTGCTGCGGGTAGCATCGTCTGCTGCTGCTGTAGCATCGTCTGCTGCTGCTGTAGCATCTCTGCTGCTGCTGTAGCATCGTCTGTTGCTGCTGTAGCATCTCTGTTGCTGCTGTACCACCGTCAGCGGGCTGCTTGTACATCGTCTGCTGCTGCTGCTGCTGTAGCATTGTCTGCTGCTGCTGTAACATCGTCAGTTGCTGCTGTAGCATCGTCTGCTGCTGCTGTAGCATCGTCTGTTGCTGCTGTAGCATCGTCTGTTGCTGCTGTAACCACCGTCAGCTGCTGCTGCTGCTGTAGCATCGTCTGCTGCTGCTGTAGCATCGTCTGTTGCTGCTGTAGCATCGTCTGTTGCTGCTGTACCCCCGTCAGCTGCTGCTGCTGCTGTAGCACGTCTGTTCTGCTGCTGGCTGCTGCTGTAACACCCTTTTTCCTGGCTGCTGCTGCTGTAAAACATCGTAGTTGCTGCTGTAGCATCGTCTGTTGCTGCTGTACTACCGTCAGCTGCTGCTGTGCTGTACCACCGTTGTTGGTGTGGCTTATTTGAGAATACCAAGAAAAAATTTAACCCCCAGGGGTTTTTGCCACCCAGGATAACCCAAAAAAGTCAGTGTCATCGAAGACTGTCCTAACTTATTTCCATTGGGTCCTTAATCTTGTCTCCCAGGATGCAACCCACACCAGTCGACTAACACCCAGGTAAAACGGGGAAAAATGCCTGGAACTAGTGCTCATATTGGTGAATTTAGGCCAGAAAAGGTTGGTTTGAAGATTTAAGAATCGTAGTGGCATACACAGTGTGATAAGGCCTGTTCGGAAGAAAATACCAAACAGGACCTACAGTACTCAGGAGGAAAAGGCACTCCCAGGACACGTGTCTCTCAGTCATTGCTGCATCTTCAATAAAGGTAAGTGTCATTTTTTCTTCATTAGTAGAGTAGTACATGCACAATATATATTGTGCATGTACTACTCTACTATTGTGCATGTATCCTTCTCTTTGTGTGTAGGAAAATGTATATTTCATGTGGTAAAATATTTTTTTTCATACTTTTGGGTGTCTTGCACGGATTAATTTGATTTCCATTATTTCTTATGGGGAAAATTCATTCGCATACCGAACATTTCGCATAACAACCAGCCCTCTTGCACGGATTAAGGTCGCTATGTGGGGGTCCACTGTAGAAGGGTTACTTAACTGTGGGTGATTGATACTCCTTATTTCCTCCATTCACCATCTCATTTCGATGTCCTGCTACACCGACACGGTTCTCATTCCAGCAGGATGAGGTATCCGTTGGTTTGTCCCGGTTTAGAAGTTATGACTCAATGAACTTCACTTTCCTCGTCTCGTGAACAACGAGGTCTAACGTGTTCACTCGGAGTAAGGCGACTTATTTCACTTCACGCATTCTCTTAACTTAGCATTATTATCATTAATTACATTACAATTCACAAGACAATTTAATGTCTCATAATTATTATACACATTGGAGGCCACTCCATTCAGATCTGAGGCCGATGAGTGAGGATTAACTCACGGGTATTTCCCCTGGACACACACCATGGCCGCGCACCAGTCACACCCGGTCGAACCATTCTTCACTAATTTTACCACCTTTTTACGGTGGTCCCGTAAATCACGTTCCCTCACTCTTCACTAGGGACAGTCATGACACTTCCTATTATGAATTGAGGCCTATATTAATCCTTAGGCTGCCGTGAACGCCAGTTTCCTGATCCCCGGTTTTCACAGCCTCCTCACCCATTCAAAACACTGCTGCCACCTCGTGCCCCAGCTCGACCTCTACCCCCGCACATCCGCGCATGCGCCAAGGGAACTCCTGGTTCTATCCTATTTTCAAATACATTTTTAACAACAGTAATGCATTAATCATGTATATTTACATTATAAAATATATACAGTATAATTATGGGAATTTATTTTCCACACAACCCACACCAGTCGACTAACACACAGATACCCATTTTACTGATTTATTTATTTATTTATTTATTTTATGTCTTTGCAAACAGTACATTGAGATTTTGTATTTACAATAGTGGGTTGCAATGCAAGGAGAGCCTCTATTATGCCTAGGCATTATGGGCCAACTTAACATTATTGGCTTACAGTCTACTTAACACTAATTATTATATCATAGCTGTACAGTAGAATAGTAATTATTTCATAGTTGTACAGTAGATTATTAATTATAAATGAATCAAATTTATATAAGACAAAAGATATATTCAAATATTCAAAAATGCTTTTTGTGAAAACAATGATTCAATTATATTCCTGTCAACAATGGATGAAAGGTTCAAAGTGATTGTTGAAGTTATGATGTGGGAGTAGATAAGTGAGTAAGTGTGTACTGAGTATTTAGCATTTAGTCTAGGGTGATTAAGTGGCTTTTGAGAAAAGTCTTAAATTGTTTTTTCAGACTGGGTTATTTTTAATATCTTCTGGTAATGAATTCCATATTTTGGGACCCTTTATGTGCATAGAGTTTTTACACAGTGTGATATGGACATGAGGTATATCAAAAAGATCTGTGTCTTGTGTTGTGGTCATGTGTCCTGTTTAGGTTGGTGAGGGAAAATTTGAGTGGGGGGTTTATATTTGCATGTATTCTGTGTATGTAGTAGGCACATGAATAAGTATGGATGTTCTTAATGGTGAGCAGATTCAGATTTTTGAAAATTGGTGGAGTATGCTGGCAGGAGTGGGAATTTGTTACATTCTTTCTGCTGCCTTTTGCTGGGTTATTAGGGGTTTTAGGTTTATTGGATGTTGTTGATCCCTATGGGACATATTCCATATATAAGATAAGGGTATATGAGTGAAAGGTACAGTGCTAGGAGAGCTGATTGTGGAACATTAATATCTTTCTTATCTTTGATAGTATGCCCATAGTCTTGGGATTTTCTTGGTGATTTGTTGTATCTGTGTCTGGAACTTAAGGCATACTGTCAAGGTGGATACCTAGGAATTTTCCCTCTGTGAGTCTTGTGACTGATGATCCATTTAAACGTATATGTTAATTGGATCATTTGCAGTTTTGTTCCAAACTGAATGAAATAGTTTTGTCAGTGTTCAGGGTAAGTTTGTTAGTCATCATCTAGGGAGATATTTTCTGTAATTCAGCATTGACTTGTTTGGGTAGTATGACTGTGTTTGGGTGGGAAAAGACCCTATGTAGTGTCATCTGCAATAATATGGGTTTGAGTAGCTGTGATGCATTCGGTAGATCATTGATGTAGATGAGAAAGAGGGTTTAACACAAGACAACTAGTATAAGGAAACATGTCCAATGTTTCTACCTTCATCGGGAAATTTAACCTGGACCCTCACCCGTTAAGCGAGAGCTTTTGCCACCAGGCCATGGGCCATACTGGGCTCTTGTTCAAAGGAACTGGAGCTGTCTTTAACTTCTTTGGACTGAATTGAACTGCCTCCCATTTCCCCAGACACTTTATTCCCCTATGGGTTTAGAGCAATAAGAATAATAATACAGTAGGGCCCCACTTATACTGTAGGTTAGGTTTCAGTCTGCTGCGTAAAGTGCAACACCCTTTTTTCACTTATAAATGCTAGATAATGTATTTACACTGACATATATTAAATTAGCAATAGAACTAGGCATTTAAAAGCACAATAAAATGTAAAATACACACACAGGGGGATTACCAATAGATCCATGGCTGTCTTCAAGCAGGCTCTGGGGAAGCACCTAAAGTCGATACATGACCAGCCAGGCTGTGGCTCATATGTTGGATTGCGTGACCATCAGTAACAGCCTGGTTGATCAGGCTCTGATCCACCATGAGGCCTGGTCACAGACCGGGCCATGGTGGCATTGACCGAGGAACTCTCTCCAGGTAAACTCCAGGTAAACAGTACATTTATTACTTACCTTAACCCTTTCAGGGTCTGTGTCTACTTCATGTTGAGAGTCCAAACCATAGATCTACGCCATGAGCTCGCTTACTCTGATAAGCTGCGAGCGGTAAATTTGGGCCTAGATATGAGAGAATACATTATGGGGTATGTGTGCACCACATCCCAAAAAAATCCTACAGCACACAGTGCATAATGAGAGGGAAAAAAAATGAGACCATAATTTCGATTAAAACAGCGACTTTGCTTGTTTTTTTGTATTTTTTTTTATAGTTGATTTGATTTCTTGGTCTCATTTGATAGAATGGAAGATATATTACGAAATAGAGATGATTTTGATTGGTTTTAGTACAGAAAATGGCTTTAAAACTGAGCTCAAATTAGTGGAAAGTTAAATTTTTGCCCATGTTCAAGAGTAAACAAATGAACCTGCACTCTAATACACACCAGCTGGTGGGTCTGATATACGTTCACAAATGTGGTGATATTTCTTATGCAAATTTTTACAATATTCATAAAAAAAATCTTCTATTTTTGGTTTGAATAAAATTTCATTATGTGAATTAAAAATCTAATGGGAAGTTGTAAAGCCTGAAAATGTAACTAATGAACAGAGGAAATGTTAGTTTAGTGCCAGGAATGCCTTTATTGTTTATTCTGAACCCTACCTTTTGAAACTGGAATATTTTGAACTTTGGGAGTAAATTGGCCAAATTAAACCCAAATTTTCCCATCACTTTATTTTTTTAGTTGAAACAGTTGACTTGGAGATTTCTTGTGCTCAATCGATAGATTAGAAGTAATACTAGTGAAATAGCTAAGAATTTGGTCGACTGGAATAACGTACGTGTAATTGGAGTAATATGGGAGTCAAAGTCGGCAAAATCGCCGTTTAATAAATATCGCTGACACATCGCATAATTTCGCCAATTTTCCATCAAATTTTGTACTTTTTTTGTTTTATTAACTTCAGAAAAAGATTCTCTACCATTTCATAAGAAAAAATAACAAAATTATTTTTTGAAAATTGTTGGACCCTGGTGCACACTTCGAAATTTGGCCTCTGGACCCTGAAAGGGTTAAAATACTTAATATGAATATGTAAGAGGTGAGTGGTAAAGTAGTTATTGAATCAAATCTTGAGATGGCAGACCATCATCCTCTGATTCTTCAACTACATAATTTGATTCTTTTTTGGAGACTTGTGTTAAACTTTTTTAAAAGGGGTTATTTTCTGTTGATGTTGAAGGCTGTCAAGGCTAGCTGTTGATGTTGAAGGTTTTTCAAGGCTAGCTGTTTATGTGAAGGTTTTTCAAGCTAGCTGTTGAGTTGAAGGTTGTTTTAAGGCTAACTGTTGATGTTTAAGGTGTTTAAGGCTAACTTTGATGGTGAAAGGTTGTTCAAGGCTAGCTGTGATGTTTAAGGTTTTTCAAGCTAGTGTGATGGGGAAAGGTGTTCAAGGCTAGCTGTTGATGTAAGGTTTTTCAAGGCTAGCTGTTTATGTTGAAGGTTTTTCAAGGCTAACTGTTGATGTTGAAGGCTTTCAAGGGTAGCTGTTGATGTGAAGGTGTTCAAGGCTAGCTGTTTTATGTGAAGGCTGTTCAAGGCTAGCTTTGATGTTGAAGGTTTTTCAAGGCTAACTGTTGATGTTGAAGGCTTTTCAAGGCAACTGTTTATGTTTGAAGGCTGTTTTAAGGCTAACTTTATGTTGAAGGTTGTTCAAGGCTAAAAAGTTGATGTTGAAGGCTGTTCAAGGCTAGCTGTTGATGTGGAGGTTTCAAGGCTAGCTGTTGATGTTGAAGGCTGTTTAAGGCTAACTTTGATGTTGAAGGTTTTCAAGGCTACTGTTGATGTTGAAGGCTGTTCAAGGCTAACTTTGATGTTGAAGGTTTTTCAAGGGGTAATTTGAGTTGAAGGTTTTTCAAGGCTAACTGTTGATGTTGAGGTTGTTCAAGGCTAGCTGTTGATTTGAAGGCTTTCAAGGCTAACTGTTGATGTTGAACCTGTTCAAGGCTAACTTTGATGTTGAAGGTTGTTTTAAGGCTAACTGTTGATGTGAAGGCTGTCAAGGCTAGCTGTTTGATGTTGGAGGTTGTTCAAGGCTAGCTGTTTTATGTTGAAGGCTGTTCAAGGCTAATCTGTTGATGTTGAATCTGTTCAAGGCTAACTGTTTGATGTTGAAGGTTTTTCAGGCTAATGTTGATGTTGAAGGCTGTTCAAGGCTAGCTGTTGATGTTGGAAAGGGTTTTTCAAGGCTGCTGTTTTATGTTGAAGGCTGTTCAAGGCTAATTTTTGATGTTGAAGGCTGTTCAAGGCTAGCTGTTGATGTTGGAGGTTGTTCAAGGCTAACTGTTGATGTTGAAGGTTGTTCAAGGCTAACTGTTGATGTTGAAGGTTGTTCAAGGCTAACTGTTGATGTTGAAGGTTGTTCAAGGCTACTGTTGATGTTGAAGGCTGTTCAAGGCTAGCTGTTGATGTTGGAGGTTGTTCAAGGCTAGCTGTTGATGTTGAAGGCTGTAAGGCTAACTGTTTGATGTTGAAGGGTGTTCAAGGCTAACTGTTATGTTGAAGTTGTTCAGGCTACTGTTGATGTTGAAGGCTTTTTCAAGGCTAGCTGTTGAGGTTTAAGGTTGTTTTAAGGCTAGCTGTTGATGTTAAGGCTGTTCAAGGCTAACTGTTGATGTTGAAGGCTGCTTTTAATGAATGGGTAGCTTTGATGGTGAAGGTGTTCAGGCTAGCTGTTGATGTTGAAGGCTGTTCAAGGCTAGCTGTTGATGGTGAAGGCTGTTCAAGGCTAGCTGTTGATGTTTAAGGCTGTTCAAGGCTAGCTTGATGTTTAAGGCTGTTAAGGCTAGCTGTTGATGTTGAAGGCTGTCAAGGCTAGCTTTGATGTTGAAGGCTGTTCAATGCTAGCTGTTGATGTTTAAGGCTGTTCAAGGGTAGCTGTTGATGGTGAAGGCTGTTTTAAGGCTAGCTGTTGATGTTTAAGGCTGTTCAAGGCTAACGTTGATGTTTTAAGGCTGTTAAGGCTAACTGTTTATGTTGAAGGCTGTTCAAGGCTAGCTGTTATGTTGAAGGTTTTTCAAGGGTAACTGTTGATGTTTAACTGTTCAAGGCAGTTTTTTGATGTTGAAGGTTTTCAAGGTAACTGTTGATGGAAGGCTGTTCAAGGCCTAGTTGATGTTGGAAAGGTGTTTCAAGGCTAACTGTTGATGTTGAAGGCTGTTTAAGGCTAGCTGTTATGTTGAAGGTGTTCAAGGGTAGCTGTTGATGTTGAATCTGTTCAAGGCTAGTGTTGATGTTGAAGGCTGTTCAAGGCTAACTGTTGATGTTGGAAGGTTTTTCAAGGCTAGCTGTTGATGTTGGAAAGGTTTTTCCAAGGCTACTGTTGATGTTGAAGGGTGTTCAAGGCTAGCTGTTGATGTTGAGGTGTTCAAGGTAGCTGTTGATGTTGAAGGCTGTTCAAGGCTCTGTGATGTTGAAGCTGTTCAAGGCTAGCTGTTTGATGTTGGAGGTGTTCAAAGGGTAACTGTTTGATGTTGAAGGTTGTTCCAAGGCTAATGTTGATGTTTAAGGCTTTTCAAGGCTAGCTGTTGATGTTGAAGGTTGTTCAAGGCTAGCTGTTGATGTTGAAGGCTGTTCAAGGCTAACTGTTGATGGTGAAGGCTGTTCAAGGCTAGTGTTGATGTTGAAGGCTGTTCAAGGCTAACTGTTGATGTTGAAGGTTGTTCAAGGCTAACTGTTGATGTTAAGGGTTTCAAAGGGTAGCTGTTGATGTTGAAGGCTGTTCAAGGGTAGCTGTTGATGTTAAGGCTGTTCAAGCTAGCTGTTGATGTGAAGGTTGCCCGTATTTTTTAAAGTGAAGGAGCTTGAATTTGATGGTTAAGGATTTTTTTTCCTTTTCCTTAAAATTTCTTTATAGCTTGTAACACCATGGGAAAGGGATGCATTCACTGTTGAGCTTTGTTCAAAATTTGGATCAGTCTTCTCAAAAATTGTCATTGCTATTTCTATATGGTTGATTACTTATTTCAAATCCTGGGTTTTCATTTCTTTAATGACAACAGGACTATCATCAGGATGGATCTTCTCTTCATGAAATTTCTTTCTTTGCTCTTTCTTGGTTCTGCTTAAAGGCACATTGTGGCTAGTCTGATCATCAGTCCACACAATTAAAAGTTTTTATATTTCAGCAATAAGGTTATCATGTTTTCTTATAACTTTAGTAGTCACTGGTGTAGCACTTTTAATTTCCTGCAACACTTTCTCCATATTGTTCACAACTGTACTAACTGTTTGACGAGCCAAACCAAGCTTACGTGCTATCTCAGCCATTGATATACCTGGTTCACTAAGTTTAATCATTTCTAACTTGGCAATTAACCCTTTCAGGGTCCGTGCCGTAGATTTACGGCTTTACGTTCAGGGTCCAAACCGTAGATGTTTGCCATGAGCTCAGCTCACTCTGATAAGCTGTGAGTGGTAAATTTTGGCCTAGATATTACAGAATACATCTATGTTTTATGTGTGCACCACATAAAACAAATCCTGCAGCACACAGTGTAAAATGAGAGAAAAAAAATCTGAGACCATGATTTTCAATTAAAAAAGCGATTTTGCAGTGTTTTTTGTATGTTTTTTATAGTTGTATTTGTAATTTCTTTGTCTCATTTGATAGAATTGAAGACATATTACAGAAATAGAGATGATTTCGATTGGTTTAGCACAGGAAATGGCTTGAAACTGAGCTCAAAGTTGCGGAAATGTTAAATTTTTGCCGATGTTCAAGAGTAAACAAACTACCTCACACGTCTAATACACGCCACCTGGTGGGTCTAATATACGTTCACAAATGTGGTGATGATATTTATACAATTATTACAATATTGTATAACAGTAAATCTTCTATTGTTTTATTTGAATAAAATTTCATTATGTGAATAAAAAATCAAAATGGAATTCATTTGTGAAGCCTCAAATCGTAACTAATGAACAGAGGAAATGTTATTTTAGTGCCAGGAATACCTACATTGTTTAGTCTGGACCCTATTTTGAAATTGGAATATTTTGAACTTTTTGTTAAATTGGCCAAATTACCAATTTCTGATCACTTTATTTTGTAGTTGAAACAGTTGACTTGGCGATTTCTTGTGCTCAATTGATAGAAGTAATACTAGTGAAATAGCTATGAATTTGGTTGACTGGAATAATGTAATTGGCCTAAAATGTAAGTCAAAGTCTGAAAAATAGCTGATTAGTAAATATCGCTGACACATAAAAATTCGCGAGTGCATAATTTCGTCAATTTTCCATCAAATTTTGTACTTTTTTGTTTTGTTACCCTCAGAAAAAGATTCTCTACCATTTCATAAGAAAAAATAACCAAATTTTTTTTTAAATTCATGGACCATGGTGTGCAATTTGAAATTTGGCCTCTGGACCCTGAAAGGGTTAAAGTAAGAGGCTTACAACTCTTCTTTTTATCACAACTAAGCTTAGATGCCATCGTGAATGAGAGCTATTTAGTTAACAAAGAATAAACGAGAGAGAACGAGATACACAGAGCTCAGACAGTGTAAAAACACAAACTGAACAGGTGGTGGATGATCGCTCGGTCATGCGAAATAGACAGTATTAATGCATGTCTAGTTTTAGTTCATTCACGTACGTTTGTAAGAATTTGTGAAACTTTTACCTTACAATATTTTTTTATTATAATAATTAAATCAGAAAACAAATACAGTGGACCCCCGCTTAACCCTTTCAGGGTCCGTCCCGTAGATCTACGGCTTTACGTTCAGGGTCCAAACCGTAGATCTACGCCATGAGCTCAGCTCACTCTGATAAACTGTGAGTGGTACATTTAGGCCTAGATATGAGAGAATACATCTGTGTGGTATGTGTGCACCACATAAAACAGATCCTGCAGCACACTGTGTATAATGAGAGAAAAAAAATGAAATCATGATTTTTCGATTAAAACAGCAACTTTGCAGTGTTTTTTCGTATGTTTTTTATAGTTGTATTTGCGATTTCTTGGTCTCATTTGATAGAATGGAAGACATATTACAGAAATAGAGATGATTTTGATTGGTTTTAGCACTGGAAATGGCTTGAAACTGAGCTCAAAGTAGCAGAAATGTTAAATTTTTGCCGATATTCAAGAGTAAACAAACGACCTCACACATCTAATACACGTCAGCTGGTGGGTCTAATATACATTCACAAATATGGTGATGATATTTATACAATTATTACAGTATTGCATAACAGTAAATCTTCTATTTTTTGGTGTGAATAAAAATTCATTATGTGAATAAAAAATCAAAATGGAATTTATTTGTAAAGTCTCAAAACATAACTAATGAACAGAGGAAATGTTAGTTTAGTGCCAGGAATGCCTACATTGTTCATTCTGGACCCTATTTTGAAATTAGAATATTTTGAACTTTGTGTTAAATTGGCCAAATTAACAATTTCCGATCACTTTATTTTGTAGTTGAAACAGTTGACTTGGCGATTTCTTGTGCACAATCGATAGAATAGAAGTAATACTAGTGAAATAGCTAAGAATTTGGTTGATTGGAATAATGTAATTGGCCTCAAATGGGAGTCAAAGTCGGCAAAATCGCCGATTCGTAAATATCGCTGACACATCAAAATTCGCGAGAGCATAATTTCGTCAATTTTCCACCAAATTTCGTACTTTTTGTTTTATTACCTTCACAAAAAGATTCTCTACGATTTCATAAGAAAAAATAACTAATTTTTTTTTTGAAAATTCTTGGACACTAGTGTGTGACTCCAGATTTGGGCCTTGGACCCTGAAAGGGTTAACGATCACCTCCCAATGCGACCAATTATGTAAGTGTATTTATGTAAGTGCATTTGTACGTGTATGTTTGGGGGTCTGATATGGACTAATCTACTTCACAATATTCCTTATGGGAACAAATTCGGTCAGTACTGGCACCTGAACATACTTCTGGAATGAAAAAATATTGTTAACCGGGGGGCCAGTGTACTCTTACATTGTGTACAAGTTGAACAAGTTGAAAATTGGGTTGGGCAAATGTTTTGTTAGTGGGATGGATTGTAAAGAACCTGCCTATTATGGACCAACAGGCCTGCTGCAGTGTTACTCCTTTATGTTCTTATGTTCAAGGGTGATGAACTGATTACATCGTCTTCACATCTCTACTGCTCCTGTTTACTTTTGTACTCGACTGAAGAAGCCTACTCTGTAGGTGAAACGTTTTGGAATAAAGTTGCCTAACTGTTGCTCATGTGTCAGATAGACAAACTGAAGCAAAATAAGTCCCTGGGACCCGATGAGTTGTTTTCCAGGGTAATTAAGGAATGCAAGATAGAGCTTAGTCAGCCATTAACGAGTGTATTTAATGCGTCCATCCTTACCAGTGTTGTGTCAGAGTTGTGGAAGATGGCTAATGTGGTTCCTATATTCAAATCAGGGGATAAGTACACTCCTTCAATAAGCCTGACATCTATAGTGGGTGGGTAATTAGAATCAATAATAGCTGACATTATTAGAAGTCACCTTGATGAGCATAACTTGATAAGTGAATCTCAGCACGGATTCATGAAAGCTCATTCCTGCCTGACAAATTTACTGACGTTCTTGAATAGAACACTTGAGGCAGTGGACAGTGATAAAGAATATGATATTGTTTATTTGGATTTTAGTAAAGCCTTCGATAGAGTACCTGACGAGAGAGACTTAAGAAAAGTGGCAGCTCATGGTATAGGAGGTAAAGTTCTAGCATGGATAGAGGCATGGCTTACCAATAGAAAGCAGAGAGTTACCATTAATGGGGTGAAATCTGAATGGTGATTAGTCACTAGTGGCATTCCACAAGGATCAGTTTTAGGCTCTCTCCTGTTCAAAATTTACATTAATGACCTTGATGAAGGGATTACAAGTGACATGAGTAAATTTGCTGATGATACAAAAATAGGCCATATAATTCATTCTGAGGAGGATAGCAATGAACTCCAGGAGGATTTGGACAAATTAATGTCTTGGTCTGAAAAATGGCAGATGAAGTTCAATGTCGATAAGTGTAAGGTACTAGTCCTTGGTAATGAAAATAACCCTTGAAGCTATAAACTATGTGAAGTAGAGCTTGATCATACAGAATGTGAAAAAGACTTGGGAGTCATGGTAAGCAGAAATCTAAAACCAAGACAGCAGTGCCTTAGTGTGCACAACAAGGATAACAGATTACTTGGATTTATCTCAAGAAGTATAAGTAACTGAAGTCCAAAAGTTATTTTACAGCTCTATACAGCACTAGTGAGGTCTCATTTAGATTATGCTGTTCAGTTTTAGTCCCTTACTACATGATGGATATAGACTCATTAGAGAACATACAGAGAAGAATGACTAAAATGATTTACTGTGAAAGGAATCTCCCATATGAAGATAGACTCAAAGCCTTAACCCTTTGAGGGTTTTCGTCGTACTAGTACGTCTTACGCGTAGGGGTTTTTGACGTACTAGTACTCTTAAATTCTAGCGACCTCAAATCTAGTGGGAGAAAGCTGGTAGGCCTTCATATGAAAGAATGGGTCTATGTGGTCAGTGTGCACAGTCTAAAAAAAATCCTGCAGCACACGGTGCATAATGAGAAAAAAAAAACTTTTTCCATTTTTTTTTAATAAATCAGCGACTTTGCAGTGTATTTTCGTATAGTATTTATTGTTGTATTCTAGTTTTCTTGGTCTCATTTTATAGAATGGAAGACATATTACTGAAATTGAGATGATTTTGACTGGTTTTACAATGAAAGGTGCCTTGAAATTGAGCTCAAAGTAGCAGAAATGTTCGATTTTTACCAAACTTCAAAAGTAAACAAATCGTGCCAAGCGTGCAATACACGTCAACTGGTGAGTCTAATATTCTTTCACAAGTGCACCAATAATATTTATACCATTTTTTACACTAATGCAGTAGTCTGCATAACAGTAAATCTTATATTTTTTGTGAGAATAAAAATTCAAAGTGGAAAGCAAAAGAATATAAGAGGGGCCTTGAGACGTGACTAATGACTAGAGGAAATGTCATTTTAGTGCCAGGAATGTCTTTCTTGTTTATTCTGGACCCTATTCCGAAATTGGCATCTTTTGAAATTTGTGTGAAATTGGCAAAATTGCTAAATTCTGACCACTGTAGTGGATAGTTGAATTTATAAATGGGTGGTTTCTTGCACCCATTCGATAGAAAAAATGGAGTTCTAGCGAAATATTCATGTTTTTTGTCGACTAGTACAGTGAAATTGGCCGAAAATGGGGCTCAAAGTGGGCAAAATCGCCGATCCGTAAACATCGCCGAGACCGCTAACTTTGCGAGAGCATAATTCCGTAAGTTTTCTATCAAATTTCAAACTTTTGGTGTCGTTATGATCGGGAAAAGATTCTCTATCTTTTCATAAGAGAAAATAATTTTTTTTTTTTTAAATTTGGCCGACCCTGAGAACGAGTTTCGGAGAGGGCCTGTCGACCCTCAAAGGGTTAAATCTCCACTCACTGGAGAGATGTAGAATAGGGGAGATATCATTGTAGTGTGTAAGTGGATGATGGGCATAAACAAAGGAGATATTAATAAAGTACTGAGGGTGTCGAACCAGGTAAGAATAAGAAATAATGGATTTAAGTTCGATAAATTTAGTTTTAGAAAAGACATAGGAAAGTACTGGTTTTCTAACAGAGTTTTAGATGCGTGGAACAATCTTCCCAGTAGGGTGATAGAGGCTAGGACCTTGGGTAGCTTTAAGAAGAGATTGGACAAATATATGAGCGGGAGGGGCTGGGTTTAATTGGTGTCATTGGTTATGGGAGTTATTTCTTGGGTAGCTTTAGGTAGAGGTCATTTTGATAAGGACCTGCCTTGCATGGGCCAGTAGGCCTTCTGCAGTATTCCTCAATTCTTATGTTCTTATGTGTCTTACCTACCAACCTGTCGATATTGTATGTCATTTTAATGTTCATTCTGCTAAACTCTTCTGTACTCGACTGAAGAAGCCTATTGTGTAGGCGAAACTTTTCGGAATAAAGTTGCCTAACTGTTGAATATCGAAGTGACATTCAGTGCCGACAGGTTGGTAAGACACATAGTCATCTTTATTCTGAAACGTTTCGCCTACACAGTAGGCTTCCTCCATCGAGTACTGATAGTAGGCAGGAGAAGTAGAGGAAATGGTATGGTGATAATGACAAGATGTGGAAAAGAACATAAGAACATAAGAATGGAGGAACACTGCAGAAGGCCTACTGGCCCATGCAAGGCAGGTCCTTATCAAAATGACCTCTACCCAAAGCTACCCAAGAATTAACTGCCATACCAAATGATAAAATACCAGTCAAACCTAGCCCCTCCAACAAGATTCTTCAAGATTCTCCTTTGTATGGACTGATGAAGCCACTGTGTGGCGAAACGTTTCCTCAATAAAGATACCCAAGAGTTGCACATGTGTCTAATTTATCATCATATATTTGTCCAATCTCTTTTTAAAGCTACCCAAGGTCCTAGCCGCTATCACCCTACTGAGAAGATTGTTCCACGCATCCACGACTCTGTTAGAGAACAAGTACTTACTTATGTCCTTTCTAAATCTAAATTTATACAACTTAAATCCATTCTGTCAGTGGTGACGTGTATTTAGCTCTGTGAAGACCAGTTTGTGTGCTCTCTGTGAATCTGAACCAGGATGCCCTCTCTTGAGCAACTTTACCAGCAGCTGAAAGAAGAGCTTAGGGTTGCTAAGCTGGAGATACGGCGATTAACGGAGGAGAACAAGAGGATTCGTAGTAATCCTCCTGTTGTGAGTCCCCAGGTTAAGAAGGGAGCTTGGTCAGTGGCCGGGCAACATGGAACCAAGCTGAGGATCAAGAAGACTGTTGGAGAGGCAGAAACAACGAGAAACCAGAAGACTACTGTGGAAACTTCCAACCCATTTTTGGTGCTACCTGACAAATGTGGGTGTTCTACTGGGAATATCACAATGAGCTCCAAGGAAGCATTGGCAGATGTGAGTGAGACATCCATAGAAACCCCAACAAAGACCATTGAGAACATCTTGACGAATTCCACAAGTGAAGGTGTAGTGCTACCTAACGAATGTGAGCCAACTACTGGGAACATCATGACGGACGTCGCCAAGGAAGGTAAAAACATTGTTGTTGGGGATAGCCAGATTAGGTATATGAATAGAGCATTCTGCTTGAAAGATAGGAGTAGGAGGCAGAGTGTGTTTTCCTGGGGCTGGGATGAAGGATATTGTTAGCCGTATGGATGACATTATGAGAGGTAATGGGAGTAATCCTATTATCTGTCTCAGTGCTGGAGGCAACAATGTTGGCAGACGTAAGAGTGAGGACCTGATTAGCAGGTATAGGTCAGCAATATAGATAATTAGGAGGAAGGGTGAGAACCCTGTCATATGTGGTATTTTGCCAAGGAGAGGAGTTGGAAATGAATGGTTGTCCAGAGCAATTGGTGTCAATTGCTGGCTGGACAAATACTGTAAGGAAAATGCGGTAACATTCATTGACAACTGGGATCTCTTCTATGGCAGAAATGACATGTATGCCAGGGATGGGGTTCAGTTATCTAAGTTTGG
The DNA here is from genome assembly GCF_026875155.1 of Cherax quadricarinatus. Taxonomy (NCBI): domain Eukaryota; kingdom Metazoa; phylum Arthropoda; class Malacostraca; order Decapoda; family Parastacidae; genus Cherax; species Cherax quadricarinatus. The sequence goes on along the minus strand of NC_069471.1, from coordinate 10,045,704 downwards.
GGTGGGAGCACTGACCAACACAGTGGAGGGAGTTGTTAAGTCTTTAAACTAGGAATAGTTAGTGGTATGGGTTTTGGCAGTAAAACAGTGAAGTCCCAGTGTAGTAATATGAGTACTAGGAGAACTAGTAATAGGCAAAATGAGGTGGATATTGGAAAGCCAGTATCACCTGGTGACAAAGGCAGTAATAGGTTTAGTGGAATAACAGAAAGGAGCAGGAAGGATAAAGAGAAAGGAGGGTCCTTAAATATATATTACACAAATAGTCGTAGTGCTAGGAATAAGATGGACGAGTTGAGACCAGTTGCTAGTACAGGTAACATTGATGTATTTGCCTTAACTGAAATGTGGTTCAATACGAAAAACCGGGACATGCCTGCTGAATGTCACATACAGGGTTTTAAATTGTTCCAAGTAGACAGAAGTATCGGGAAGGGGGGTGGGGTGGCACTGTATGTCCAAGATCGCTTGAACTGTTGCATAAAAATTGGTATTAAGTCTGAAGTAACACATACAGAGTCTGGATAGAATTTTCAGAGGGACATGAAAAATTGATTTTAGGTGTGATATACCGACCCCCAAACTTAGATAGGGACCAAGGGAGACTACTAGGGGAGGAAATTGTTAAGGCCACAAGGCACGATAATGTAGTAATTCTAGGAGACTTTAACTTTAGTCATATTGATTGGAATTTCTTGACTGGGAATTTAGAATCAAACGGCTTCCTAGAAGTAGTTCAGGATTGTTTTTTGAAGCAGTTTGTGACAGAGCCTACAAGGGGAAATAGCCTGCTTGACTTAGTTTTCACAAACAAACCAGGAACTCGGCACAAGCGATCACAAATCAATTACCTTTAGCATTGAATGGAAGTATGATAGTTGGGATAATTCAGTACTGGTCCCAGATTTTTGCTTAACAAATTACAATGGGCTTAGAGAACACTTATCATCTGTGGACTGGGGTAATGAAGAGAGCTATCAGTATGACAGCTTTCTTAACACAATACATGCTGCCCAAGGAACATTTTTTCCATATAAGGAAATTAGATCGAATAGAAATGACCCCAAATGGATGAATAATAGGCTCAGATATCTTTTAGGACAGAAAAAAGGAATTTATAGGCATATCAAAAGAGGTGAGGGTCATCTTATGAATCGGTATTTTGACATTAACCCTTAATCTGTCCAAATGTAGATCTACGTTTTTTTCAACATTTGAAAGTACAGAAAGTACAGCTTCTAGTGCCACCCCTACAGGTAAAAGGGTGAGAATTACTATGGATATGAAGAAAGAGATACAGTGGACCCCCGCATAACGATTACCTCCGAATGCGACCAATTATGTAAGTGTATTTATGTAAGTGCGTTTGTTCGTGTATGTTTGGGGGTCTGAAATGGACTAATCTACTTCACAATATTTCTTATGGGAACAAATTCGGTCAGTACTGGCACCTGAACATACTTCTGGAGTGAAAAATATCGTTAACCGGGGGTCCACTGTAATTCCTAAGTACGAAAGTGGAGTGTGTGTCTCCGAGCTGGCCAGGTTGTATACGAAACCCCAATCAACCATCGCTACTATTGTGGCCAAGAAAACGACAATCAAGGAATCTGTTCTTGCAAAAGGTGCAACTTTGTTTTCGAATAAGAGATTGCAAGTACTCAAAGATGTTGAGAGACTGTTATAGGTGTGGATAAACGAAAAACAGATAGCAGGAGATAGCATCTCTCAAGCGATCATATGTGAAAAGGCTAGGAAGTTGCATGAGGATTTAATTAGAAAAATGCCTGCAGCTAGTGGTGATGTGAGTGAATTTAAGGCCAGCAAAGGTTGGTTTGAGAGATTTAAGAATCATAGTGGCATACATAGTGTGATAAGGCATGGTGAGGCTGCCAGTTCAGACCAAAAAGAGGCTGAAAAATACGTGAAGGAATTCAAGGAGTACATAGTGAAGGACTGAAATGTGAACAAGTGTTTAATTGTGACGAAACAGGCCTGTTTTGGTAGAAAATGGCAAACAGGTCCTACATTACTCAGGAAGAAAAGACACTCCCAGGACGTAAGCCTATGAAAGACAGGCTTACTCTGTTGATGTGCGCTAATGCTAGTGGTGATTGCAGAGTGAAGCCTTTATTGGTGTATCACTCTGAAACTCCCAGAGTGTTCAGGAGAATCAATGTCCTCAAGGCTAATTTGTGTGTGATGTGGAGGGCAAACAGTAAGGCATGGGTCACTAGAGACCTTTTATATGACTGGTTACACCATGCATTTGGCTCCACTGTGAAAAATTACCACCTGGAAAATAAATTGGACGTTAAGTGCCTCCTGGTATTAGACAATGCTTCTGGTCATCCTTCAGACATGGCAGAGCGACTTTCTGCGGAAATGAGCTTCATTAAGGTGGAGTTTTTGCCTCCTAATACCACTCCTCTCCTGCAGCCCATGGACCAGCAGGTCATTGCATACTTCAAAAAACTCTACACAAAAGCTATGTTTGAAAGGTGCTTTGTCGTGACCACAGAAACTCAATTGACTCTAAGAGTGTTTTGGAGAGATCACTTTAGCATCCTCAAATGTGTAAACATTATAGGTAAGGCTTGGGAGGAAGTGACTAAGAGGACCTTGAACTCCGCTTGGAAGAAACTGTATCCAGAATGTGTAGACAAAAGGGATTTTGAATGATTTGAGGCTAACCCTGAGAAGCGTATGCCGGTTGTGGAATCAATTGTGGCATTGGGGAAGTCCTTGGGGTTGGAGGTTAGTGGGGAGATGTGGAAGAGTTGGTGGAGGAGGACAATGAAGAACTAACAACTGATGAGCTGCAAGATCATCTTGAACAGCGAGAGGCCAGACCTGAGGAAACTGCTCCGGAGGAGGGGAAATGTGTGCAAAGTGGCTTGAAGTGCAAACCTTTTTTGATGAAAATCGCCCTCACACAGCTATTGCAAGCCGTGCTGGTGACTATTACACTGACAATATTGTGACCCACTTTAGGAAAGTCATAAAGGAATGGGAGGTACAGGCCTCTATGGACAGATATGTTGTGCGACAGAGGTCCAGTGACTCTCAAGCTGGTCCTAGTGGCATTAAAAGAAGAAGGGAAGTAACCCCGGAAAAGGACGTGCTACCTCAAGTCCTAATGGAAGGGGATTCCCCTTCTAAACATTAACAACATCCACACTCTCCACTCCCATCCCATCAATCATCACCAGATCTTCAATAGACGTAAGTGTCAGTTTGTGTGTATTAAAATAAGTATTTCATGTGATAAATTTTTTTTTTTCATACTTTGGAGTGTCTTGCATGGATTAATTTGATTTCCATTACTTCTTATTTATTTTATTTATTTATTTATTAATTTGAACATGATACAGTGAAGTACAAAAGAATACAGTAAAATGCAGCATGCCAAAGCCACTTGAATGCAGAGCATTATGGGCAGGCTTAAAATTAACTCAAGATTAACTAAGCAATGATATATTCAGTGGTACAAAAATTATTGTAAAACAGATAACAATTTAGTACAAATGAGTATTACAAAGACAGGTCATATGGTCATTTACTGTGTTGCTGTGTAATCAGTAGAATGGAGTATTCTGTTAGGTAATGAAGTTAAATAGTAACAAAGTTTGATTGGGTCACAGGTTGACATTTATTAGATACAATAATGAGATACATATATGAGATACACTTTATGAGATACAATTGTTCAGTATTTATTTAGTTGTGGGTGAGTAAGTGATTTTTGAGAAGAGATTTGAATTTTTAAACAGACAGTGTTTCTTTTATATTCACAGGTAATGAATTCCAGATTTTAGGGCCTTTTATGTGCATTGAGTTTTTGCATAGCGTGCGATGGACATGAGGAACATCAAAGAGTGATCTGTGCCTTGTGTTATGGTCGTGTGTTCTGCTGAGGTTGGTTCGGAGATGTTTGAGGGGAGGGTTTATGTTAGAGTTAAGTGTTCTATGTATGTAGTAGGAGCAGTAATAAGTATGGATGTTTTGAATGGTGAGTAGGTTTAGAGTTTTGAATATTGGTGGAGTGTGCTGTCTGTAGTGGGAATTTGTTATCATTCTGACTGCAGCCTTTTGTTGGGTGATTAGTGGTCTGAGATGGTTTATTGTTGTTGAGCCCCATACACAAATTCCATAGGTGAGATAGGGGTAAATAAGTGAGTGATATAGGGCCAGGAGGGCTGACTGTGGAACATAGTACCGTATCTTCGATAGTATGCCTACGGTCTTGGATATTTTTTTGGAAATTTGTTGTATATGTGTTTGAAATTTGAGTCTATTATCAAGGTGGATTCCTAGGAATTTTCCCTCTGTGAGTTTTGTGATAGGTGATCCATTTATCATTATGTTAAGAGACACATCTGCAGCTCTGTTACCAAACTGAATGTAGTAGGTTTTGTCAATGTTTAGAGTAAGTTTGTTGGTCCTCATCCAGGTTGATATTTTCTGTAATTCGGTATTTACAGTATTGGCTAGCATGACTGGGCTAGGGTGGGAGTAGACGTATGTAATGTCATCTGCAAATAGTGTGGGTTTGAGTAGTTGCGATGCATTTTGTACGTCATATATATATATGAGAAAGAGAAGAGGGCCTAGGACACTTCCCTGTGGGACACCAACTGTAATTGGCTGAACTGAAGAGTTTGCCCCATTTTTTTTTTATTATCACACTGGCCGATTCCCACCAAAGCAGGGTGGCCCGAAAAAGAAAAACTTTCACCATCATTCACTCCTTCAGTGTCTTGCCAGAAGGGTGCTTTACACTACAGTTTTTAAACTGCAACATTAACACCCCTCCTTCAGAGTGCAGGCACTGTACTTCCCATCTCCAGGACTCAAGTCCGGCCTGCCGGTTTCCCTGAACCCCTTCATAAATGTTACTTTGCTCACACTCCAACAGCACGTCAAGTATTAAAAAAAAAACATTTGTCTCCATTCACTCCTATCAAACACGCTCACGCATGCCTGCTGGAAGTCCAAGCCCCTCGCACACAAAACCTCCTTTACCCCCTCCCTCCAACCTTTCCTAGGCTGACCCCTACCCTGCCTTCCTTCCACTACAGACTGATACACTCTTGAAGTCACTCTGTTTTGCTCCATTCTCTCTACATGTCCAAACCACCTCAACAACCCTTCCTCAGCCCTCTGGACAACAGTTTTGGTAATCCCGCACCTCCTCCTAACTTCCAAACTACGAATTCTCTGCATTATATTCACACCACACATTGCCCTCAGACATGACATCTCCACTGCCTCCAGCCTTCTCCTCGCTGCAACATTCATCACCCATGCTTCACACCCATATAAGAGCGTTGGTAAAACTATACTCTCATACATTCCCCTCTTTGCCTCCAAGTACAAAGTTCTTTGTCTCCACAGACTCCTAAGTGCACCACTCACCCTTTTCCCCTCATCAATTCTATGATTCACCTCATCTTTCATAGACCCATCTGCTGACACATCCACTCCCAAATATCTGAATACATTCACCTCCTCCATACTATCTCCCTCCATTTCTGTTGCTGAGGTATGACTTTAGGTAGTTGAGGGAGTGCCCTCTTATACCGTAGTGCGACAATTTTATGTGTAGCAAGTCGTGGTCAACTGTATCAAAAGCTTTACGTAAGTCAATGAAGATCCCCAGTATGACTTCTTTTTTCTCTATTGCTGTATAAATATGTTCTAGCATGTGGATAATAGTATCATTAGTATTTTTATTAGGCCTGAGCCCAAATTGACAGGGGTTGAGTATGTTGTGTGAGATGAGGTAGGAATAGATATGCTTATGGATTAATTTTTCAAAGATTTTAG
>NC_069471.1:10031296-10034375 GCF_026875155.1 Cherax quadricarinatus | reverse complement strand
TTTTGTTTTTTTTTTTATTTCTTTTGTCCGGGGGAAGTGGAAAAGAATCTTTCCCCCCGTAAGAATGCGTGTGTAGAGGCGACAAAAAATGCCGGGGAATGGGTAGTAACCCCTTCCCCTGTATAAAATTCAAAAAAGAGAAGAAAAAAAAACTTTAAAAAAATGGGTTGTTAAAAATTTTGGTGGATGTGTGCGGATGACAAGAAACAGATGATTGCTGATGTTATGAATGAAAAAAATTTGGATGTCCTGGCCCAAAGCGAAACAAAGCTGAAGGGGGTAGGAGAGTTTCAGTGGGGGGAAATAAATGGGATTAAATCTGGAGTATCTGAGAGAGTTAGAGCAAAGGAAGGGTAGCAGTAATGTTAATGATCAGTTTGGAAGGAGAAAGAGAATATGAATGTGTAAATTCAAGAATTATGGGGATTAAAGTAAAGGTTGGATGCGAGAAGTGGGCCCATAATAAGCGTGTATGCACCTGGAGAGAGAGGAATGCAGAGGAGAGAGAGAGATTTTGGGAGATGTTAGTGAATGTATAGGAGCCTTTGAACCAAGTGAGAGAGTAATTGGGGTTTAGGGGACTGAATGTAAAGTAGGAGAAACTTTTAGAGAGGGTGTGGTAGGTAAGTTTGGGGTTTGCCAGGTGTAAATGATAATGGGAGCCCTTTGATTGAACTTTGTATAGAAAGGGGTTTATTTTATAGGTAAAAACATATTTTAAGAAAAAGAGGATAAATAAGTATACACGATATGATGTAGGGCGAAATGACAGTAGTTTGTTGGATTATGTATTGGTAGATAAAAGACTGTTGAGTAGACTTCAGGATGTACATGTTTATAGAGGGGCCACAGATATATCAGATCACTTTCTAGTTGTAGCTACACGAGAGAAAAAGGTAGATGGGATACAAGGAGAATAGAAGCATCAGGGAAGAGAGAGGTGAAGGTTTATAAACTAAAAGAGGAGGCAGTTGGGGGTTAAGATATAAACAGCTATTGGAGGTAGATGGGCTAATGAGAGCATAGGCAATGGGGTCGAAGAGGTAGGGGGTAGGTTTTAAAATGTAGTGTTAGAGTGTTCAGCGGGAAGTTTGTGGTTAACAGGAAAGTGGGTGGCAGGAGGGAAGAGGAGCGATTGGGTGGAATGATGATGTAAAGAGAGTAGTAAGGGGGGAAAAAGTTAGCATATGAGAAGTTTTTACAAAGTAGAAGTGATGCAAGGAGGGAAGAGTATATGGAGAAAAAGAGAGAGGTTAAGAGATGGTGTGAAGCAATGTAAAAAGAGGCAAATGAGAGAGTGGGTGAGAGGTTATCAAAAAATTTTTTGTTGAAAATAAGAAAAAGTTTTGGAGTGAGTTTAAAACAAGTTAAGAAACCCTAGAGAACAAATGGATTTGTCGTTAAAATAGGAGAGGAGAGTTATTAAATGGAGAGTTGAGGTTTTGGGGAAAGATGGAAGGAATATTTGAGGAATTGTTAAATGTTGATGAAGATAGGGAAGCTGTGATTTCGTGTATAGGGCAAGGAGGAATAACATCTTGTAGGAGTGAGGAAGACCAGTTGTGAGTGTGGGGGAAGTTCGTGAGGCAGTAGGTAAAATGAAAGGGGGTAAGGCACCCGGGATTGATGGGTTTAAAGATAGAAATGTTAAAAGCAGGTGGGGATATATTTTTGGGAGGGGGGTTGGTGCAATTGTTTAATAAATGTATGGAAGAGGGTAAGGTACCTAGGGATTGGCAGAGAGTTTGATAGTTCCTTTGTATAAAGGCAAAGGGGATAAAAGAGAGTGCAAAAATTAAAGGGGGATAAGTTTGTTGAGTGTACCTGGAAAAGTGTATGTAGAGTTATAATTGAAAGAATAAGAGAAAGACGGAGAATAGGATACAGATGAACAAGGAGGCTTTAGGAAAGGTGGGGGTGTGTGGACCCGGTGTTTACAGTGAAACATATAAGTGAACGTATTTAGATAAGGCTAAAGAGGTTCTTGTGGATTTATGGATTTGGAAAAGGCGTTTTTGACAGGGTGGGGTAGGGGGGCAATGTGGAGATGTTGCAAGTGTATGGTGTAGGAGGTAGGTTACTGAAAGCAGTGAAGAGTTTTTTACGAGGATAGTGAGGTCAAGTTAGAGTATGTAGGAAAGAGGGAAATTTTTTCCAGTAAAAGTAGGGCCCTTTGACAAGGATGTGTGATGGGACCGTGGTTGTTTTTAAAATATTTATAGATGGGGTTGTAAGAGAAGTAAATGCGAGGGTCTTGGCAAGAGGCGTGGAGTAAAAAGATAAAGAATCACACACAAAGTGGGAGTTGGGCACAGCTGCTCTTTGCTGATGACACTGTGCTCTTGGGAGATTCTGAAGAGAAGTTGCAGAGATTGGTGGATGAATTTGGTAGGGTGTGCCAAAAGAAGAAAAATTTAAAGGTGAATACAGGAAAGAGTAAGGTTATGAGGATAACAAAAAGATTAGGTGATGAAAGATTGAAAATCAGATTGGAGGGAGAGAGTATGGAGGGAGTGAACGTATTCAGATATTTGGGGGTGGACGTGTCAGCGGATGGGTCTATGAAAGATGAGGTGAATCATGAATTGATGAGGGAAAAGAGTGAGTGGTGCACTTAGGAGTCTGTGGAGACAAAAAACTTTGGGCCTTGGAGGCAAAGAGAGGGGGAAAGTATGAGAGTTTTAGTTTTACCAACGCTCTTATATGGGTGTGAAGCGTGGGTGATGAATGTTGCAGCGAGGAGAAGGTGGAGCAGTGGAGATGTTTATGTCTGAGGGCAATGTGTGGTGTGAATATAATGCAGAGAATTCGTAGTTTGGAAGTTAGGAGGAGGTGGGGGGATTACCAAAATGTTGTCCAGAGGGCTGAGGAAGGGTTTGTTGAGGTGGTTCGGACATGTAGAGAAAATGGAGCGAAACAGAATGACTTCAAGAGTGTATCAGTCTGTAGGGGAAGGAAGGCGGGGTAGGGTCGGCCTAGAAGGGTTGGAGGGAGGGGGTAAAGGAGGTTTTGTGTGCGAGGGGCTTGGACTTCCAGCAGGCATGCTTGAGCGTGTTTGATAGGAGTGAATGGAGACAAA
>NC_069471.1:10011296-10028796 GCF_026875155.1 Cherax quadricarinatus | reverse complement strand
TATATATATATATATAATATATTTTTTTTTTTTCAACAAGTCGGCCGTCTCCCACCTCATATGTGTCTGTAAACTGAGGAAACGTTGGGCACCAGCGCCTGGACCCATTTAATGTATTTATGTAGGTGTCGAGTTAGTTAGTTTAGTTTAATATGTTTATTATGCACCCCATACCCATCCTGTGGGTGGTAGTCAAAAGATTACAGAGGTACATAATTGGTCCAGGGACTGGACTCCAAAGTTTTGATAGCTGAGCAAGTTACAGAGGTAATGAATTCACAATTTACAAAGGTAACGAACTCACAATTTACAAAGGTAATGAACTCACAATTTACAAAGGTAATGAACTCCAGGTAGGTCTAGTCACAATCATGACAAGTTACAAAGGTATTACAGATTACAGAGGTACACAATGGGTCCAGGGACCGGGCTCCAAAGTTTTGATGGCTGAACTAGGTACAAGGTAATGAAATCACAAGTAACAAAGGTAATGAACTCACAAGTTACAAAGGTAATGAACTCACAAGTTACAAAGGTAATGAATACTGTAAGAATGGTTACTTACGTTTATACATGGCTGCAATCATGAACAAATTTTAGAGTAATGAGCAATTCACACTTCCACACCCGGTCACAACTGTAGTGAGTTATTGGTGCAAAATATTGATTGCTGAGTCTCTCTGTCTCTCACACACACATACAAATTCATACACACACACATAATCACACACACACACACACACACACACACACCACACACACACCAACACACCACATACACAAACTCATACACACACACGCACACACACTCATACACACACACACACACACACACTCATACACACACACACACTCATACTCCACACACACACACACACACACACACACACACACACCACACACACACCACACACACACACACACACACACACACACACACACATCACACACTCAATACACATACACACAACACACACACCGGGGCCAGGAGCTAAGAATCGACCCCTGCAACCACAAATAGGTGAGTACACACACACACACACACACACACACACACACACATGGAGGACAGGAGGGTCAGGGGAGACATGATAACGACATATAAAATACTGCGTGGAATAGACAAGGTGGACAAAGACAGGATGTTCCAGGGAGGGGACACAGAAACAAGAGGCCACAATTGGAAGTTGAAGACACAAATGAGTCAGAGAGATAGTAGGAAGTATTTCTTCAGTCATAGAGTTGTAAGGCAGTGGAATAGCCTAGAAAATGACGTAGTGGAGGCAGGAACCATACACAGTTTTAAGACGAGGTTTGATAAAGCTCATGGAGCGGGGAGAGAGAGGGCCTAGTAGCAACCGGTGAAGAGGCGGGGCCAGGAGCTAGGACTCGACCCCTGCAACCACAAATAGGTGAGTACAAATAGGTGAGTACATGCACATATGTGGTAATGCTTTATTTACAGCTAGCAAAGTCAGGGTATTTCTCCAGAATGGTCTGTAATATACCACTGTGGATAAAATACTTTGCCATTTCTTGAACACTTCTGAGTGAGTTGTTTCTAAATTCATTAATTTTATCGCACTCCAGTACATAATGACGCAGGGTGTGACAATAATCCATCTGGCAAAGTTTACATTTCGTTTGGTCTACATCTGGTGGTGGTGATTTAACCTGCCAAAGATACTTGTAACCCAGCCGGAGCCGGGCAGTAGTGACATCCAAGAGTCTGCTTATTTTGTTGGATGCACCATAGACATGTGGCTCCTCCTGCATGATAGAATGATGATAGATGGACTCACTGGTGTCAATCTCCCTGAGCCTTAAGTCCATAAAATTCAGCTGAAGTTCTTTTCGTATTATTGTTCTCAAACTACTACCTGACAAGCCAAGATTGTAATCTACTCCCTCTTTGAAAGCATACAGCTTAGCCAATTTATCAGTTCTATCATGCATCTGAAAACCAATGTGAGATGGAATCCACAGCATGTGCACTCTGACTCCACTGTCCACAATCCTACCATACCTGTGTCTGGCTTCTGACACAAGCATGCCACAATTTATGCTTAATGAGTTGAGAGCATTTATGGTGTCGAGGAGAGAGGTATTTCCCCTAAATTCTATTCTTCTTCTCTTCTGAGAGATAGTGTCTTATAGGACCGCCAGGCATGGTCTCAGACCGGGCCGCGGGGGTGTTGACCCTTGAGACTCTCTCCAGGTATACCTTCAGCTCTCCTACAGGGATACCCTTTGGACTACCCTGGGGTAGGGAGGGTTAGTCACCCAGGATAACCTGGGGTAGGGAGGGTTAGTCACTCAGGATAACCCGGGATAAGAAGGGTTAGTCACTGACAATAACACATGTTAGTCAGTGCGTCATCAAGGACTGTCTTATTTCCATTATGTTCCTTCAATCTTGTCCCCCAGATGCCACCCACACCAGTAAGTAGGTACCCAGGGACCTACTTATTACTAGATATACCTGGAGGGAGTTTCGGGGGTCATCGCCCCAGCAGCCCGGTCTGTGACCAGGCTTCGCGGTGGATCAGCGTCTGATCAACCAGGCTGTTACTGTTGGCCGCACGCGACTTGACATACGAACCACAGCCCGGCTGGTCGGGTACTGACTTAGGTGTCTGTCCAGCGCCTTCTTGAAGGTAGCCAGTGGTCTATTAGTAATCCCCCCTTATGTATGCTGAGAGGCAGTGGAACAGTCTTGGGCCCCTGACACTTAGTGTGTTGTCTCTCAGTGTACTCGTGTCGCCCTGCTTTTCACTGGAGGAATGTTGCATCATCTGCCCAATCTTTTGCTTTCGTAGGGAGTGATTTTCGTGTGCAGATTTGGAACTAGTCCCTCTAGGATTTTCAAAGTGTGTATTATCATGTATCTTCCTTGTCTACATTCCAGAGAGTACAAATCAAGGGACTTCAACCGTTCCCAGTAATTTAGGTGCTTTATCGTACTTAAACGTGCCGTGAAAGTTCTCTATATTCTCAAGGTCTGCAATTTCGCTTGCCTTGAAAAGGGCCGTTAGAGTACATTAACATTCCAGTCTAGAGAAAGCCAAGCTATTTGAAGAGAATCATCATGGCCTTGTCTTCCTTTGCAGATGAAAACCCGAATCTGCATGACAGTGTCTTCCACTGCAGACACTGCAAGGCTCCAGGCAGACATCAACCAAATCTTTCAGTGGGCTGCAGAAAACAATATGAAGTTCAACGATGAGAAATTTCAATTACTCAGATATGGTAAACATGAGGAAATTAAATCTTCATCAGAGTACAAAACAAATTCTGGCCACAAAATAGAGCGAAACACCAACGTCAAAGACCTGGAGTGATTATGTCGGAGGATCTCACCTTCAAGGACCATAACATTGTATCAATCGCATCTGCTAGAAAAATGACAGGATGGATAATGAGAACCTTCAAAACTAGGGAGGCCAAGCCCATGATGACACTCTTCAGGTCACTTGTTCTATCTAGGCTGGAATATTGCTGCACTCTAACAGCACCTTTCAAGGCAGGTGAAATTGCCGACCTAGAAAATGTACAGAGAACTTTCACGGCCCGCATAACGGAGATAAAACACCTCAATTACTGGGAGCGCTTGAGGTTTCTAAACCTGTATTCCCTGGAACGCAGGAGGGAGAGATAGATGATTATATACACCTGGAAAATCCTAGAGGGACTAGTACCGACCTTGCACACGAAAATCACTCACTACGAAAGCAAAAGACTTGGCAGACGATGCACCATCCCCCCAATGAAAAGCAGGGGTGTCACTAGAACATAAGAACATAAGTAAGGAGGAACACTGCAGCAGGCCTGTTGGCCCATAATAGGCAGGTCCTTTACAATCCATCCCACTAACAAAACATTTATCCAACCCAATTTTCAACTTGTTCAACTTGTACACAATGTAAGAGTATTTGTTTTCTGATTTAATTATAATAAAAAAAAAATATTGTAATGTAAAAGTTTCACAAATTCTTACAAACGTACGTGAATGAACTAAAACTGGACACGTATTAATACCGTCTATTTCGCCTGACCGAGTGATCGTCCACCACCTGTTCAGTTTGTGTTTTCACACTGTCTCAGCTCTGAGTATCTCGTTCTCTCTCATTTACTCTTTGTTAACTAAATGGCTCTCATTGACAATGGTATCTAAGCTTAGTTGTGATAAAAAGAATAGTCGTAAGCCTCTTACTTTAACCCTTTCAGGGTCCAGAGGCCAAATTTCAAATTGCGCACCAGGGTCCATAAATTTAAAAAAAAAAATTGTTATTTTTTCTTATGAAATGGTAGAGAATCTTTTTCTGAAGGTAATAAAACAAAAAGTATGAAATTTGATGGAAAATTTAAGAAATTATGCTCTCGCGAATTTTGATGTGTAAGCGACATTTACGAATCGGCGATTTTGACTTCCATTTTAGGCCAATTACATTATCCCAGTCAACCAAATTCTTAGCTATTTCACTAGTCTTACTTCCAATCTATTGATTGAGCACAAGAAATCGCCAAGTCAACTGTTTCAACTACAAAATAAAGTCATCAGAAATTGGTAATTTGGTCAATTTAACACAAAGTTCAAAATATTCCAGTTTCAAAATAGGGTCCAGACTAAACAATGTAGGCATTCCTGGCACTAAACTAACATTTCCTCTGTTCATTAGTTATGTTTTGAGGCTTTACAAATTAATTTTATTTTGATTTTTTATTCAAATAATGAAGTCTTATTCAAATAAAAAATAGAAGATTTACTGTTATGCAATATTGTAATAATTGTATAAATATCATCACCACATTTGTAAATGTATATTAGACCCACCAGCTGGCGTGTAATACATGTGTCAGGTCGTCTGTTTACTCTAGAACATCAGCAAAAATTTAACATTTCCGCTACTTTCAGCTCAGTTTCAAGCCATTTCCAGTGCTAAACCAACCAAAATCATCTCTATTTCTGTAACATGTCTTCCATTCTATCAAATGAGACTAAGAAATTACAAATACAACTATAAAGAACATACAAAAAACACTGCAAAATAGCTGTTTTAATCGAAAATCATAGTTTCAGTTTTTTCTCTCATTTTACACTGTGTGCTGCAGGATTTGTTTTATGTGGTGCACACATACCACATAGATGTTTTCTCTCATATCTAGGCCAAAATTCACCACTCACAGCTTATCAGAGTGAGCTGAGCTCATGGCATAGATCTACGATTTTAACCCTGAACGTAAAGCCGTAAATCTATGGCACGGACCCTGAAAGGGTTAAGTGCCAAGTTAGAAATTATTAAACTTAGTGACCCAGGTATATCAATGGCTGAGATAGCACATAAGCATGGTTTGGCTCGTCAAACAGTTAGTACAGTTGTGAACAATATGGAGAAAGTGTTGCAGGAAATTAAAAGTGCTACACCAGTGACTACTAAAGTTATAAGAAAACATGATAACCTTATTGCTGAAATATAAAAACTTTTAATTGTGTGGACTGATGATCAGACTAGTCACAATGTGCCTTTAAGCAGAACCAAGAAAGAGCAAAGAAAGAAATTTCACGATGAGAAGATCCATCCTGATGATAGTCCTGTTGTCATTAAAGAAATGAAAACCCAGGATTTGAAATAAGTAATCAACCATATAGAAATAGCAATGACAATTTTTGAGAAGATTGATCCAAATTTTTAACAAAGTTCAACAGAGAATGTATCCCTTTCCCATGGTGTTACATGCTATAAAGAAATTTTAAGAAAAAGGAAAAAAATCCATGAGGCAAAGTTCAATGTTTTCCTACTTTAAGAAAATATCATGGCAACCTTCAACATCAACAGTTAGCCTTTAACAGCCTTCAACATCAACAGCTAGCCTTTAACAACCTTCACCATCAACAGTTAGCATTTAACAGCCTTCAGCATCAACAGCTAGCCTTGAACAGCCTTAACCATCAACAGTTAGCATTTAACAGCCTTCAGCATCAACAGCTAGCCTTGAACAGCCTTAACAATCAACAGTTAGCCTTTAACAGAATTCAGCATCAACAGCTAGCCTTGAACAGCCTTCAACATCAACAGCTAGCCTTGAACAGCCCTCAACATCAACAGCTAGCCTTGAACAGCCATCAACATCAACAGCTAGCCTTGAACAACCTTCAACATCAACAGCTAGCCATGAACAGCCTCCAACATCAACAGCTAGCATTGAACAGCCTTCAATATCAACAGCTAGCCTTGAACAACCTTCAACATCAACAGCTAGCCTTGAACAGCCTTCAACATCAACAGCTAGCCTTGAACAGCCTTCAACATCAACAGCTAGCATTGAACAGCCTTCAACATCAACAGCTAGCCTTGAACAGCCTTCAACATCAACAGCTAGCCTTGAACAGCCTTCAACATCAACAGCTAGCCTTGAACAGCCTTCAACATCAACAGCTAGCCTTGAACAGCCTTCAACATCAACAGCTAGCCTTGAACAGCCTTCAACATCAACAGCTAGCCTTGAACAACCTTCAACATCAACAGCTAGCCTTGAACAACCTTCAGCATCAACAGCTAGCCTTGAACAGCCTTAAACATCAACAGCGAGCATTGAACAGCCTTCAACATCACCAGCTAGCCTTGAACAACCTTCAACATCAACAGGCAGCCTTGAGCAACCTTCAACATCAACAGCTAGCCTTGAACAGTCTTCAACATCAACAGCTAGCCTTGAACAGCCTTCAACATCAACAGTTAGCCTTGAACAGCCTTCAACATCAGCAGCTAGCCTTGAACAGCCTTCAACATCAACAGCTAGCATTGAACAGCATTGAGCAGCCTTCAACATCAACAGCTAGCCTTGAACAACCTTCAACATCAACAGCTAGCCTTGAACAGCCTTCAACATCAACAGCTAGCCTTGAACAGCCTTCAACATCAACAGCTAGCCTTGAACAGCCTTCAACATCAGCAGCAACATACACTCCTTCAAAAGCTTCACACAAGTCTCCAAAACGAATCAAATTATGTAGTTGAAGAATCAGAGGATGATGGTCTGCCATCTCAAGATTTGATTCAATAACTACTTTACCACTCACCTCTCACACATTCATATTAAGTATTGTAACCCTTTCAGGGTCCAGAGGCCAAATTTCGAAGTGTGCACCAGGGTCCAACAATTTTAAAAAAATAATTTTGTTATTTTTTCTTATGAAATGGTAGAGAATCTTTTTCTGAAGTTAATAAAACAAAAAAGTACAAAATTTGATGGAAAATTGACGAAATTATGCGATGTGTCTGCGATATTTATTAAACGGAGATTTTGCCGACTTTGACTCCCATTTTAGGCCAATTACACGTACATTATTCCAGTCGACCAAATTCTTAGCTATTTCACTAGTATTACTTCTAATCTATCGATTGAGCACAAAAAATCTCCAAGTCAACTGTTTCAACTACAAAATAAATTGATCAGAAATTGGTAATTTGGCCAATTTAGTGAAAAGTTCAAAATATTCCAGTTTCAAAATAGGGTTCAGAATAAACAATACAGGCATTCCTGGCACTAAACTAACATTTCCTCTGTTCATTAGTTACATTTTCAGGCTTTACTAATTCCCTTTAGATTTTTAATTCATATAATGAGATTTTATTCAAACCAAAAAATAGAAGATTTATTATGTAATATTGCAATAATTGCATAAGTAATATCACCACATTTGTGAACGTATATCAGACCCACCAGCTGGTGTGTATTAGACGTGCGAGGTCATTTGTTTACTCTTGAGCATCGGCAAAAATTTAACATTTCCACTAATTTGAGCTCAGTTTCATGCCATTTTCTGTACTAAAACCAATCAAAATCATCTCTATTTCTGTAATATATCTTCCATTCTATCATATGAGACCAAGAAATCGCAAATACAACTATAAAAAACATATGAAAAACACTGCAAAGTCGCTGTTTTAATCGAAAATTATGGTCTCAGTTGTTTTCCTCTCATTATGCACTGTATGCTGTAGGCTGTATGCTGGCACTGGACAATCACCTAAAGTCAGTTCCTGATCAGCCGGGCTGTGGCTCGTACGTTGGTTTGCGTGCAGCCAGCAGCAACAGCCTGGTTGATCAGGGGCTGATCCACCAGGAGGCCTGGTCACAGACCGGGCCGCGGGGGCGTTGACCCCCGAAACTCTCTCCAGGTAAAACTCCAGGTAAACTCTACTTTTGAAGGTTCTCATTATCCATCCCATCATTTTTGTAGCAGATGCGGTAGATACATTGTTGGGATGTTTGAAAGTGAGATTCTCTGACATTATAACTCCCAGGTCCTCCACATTAGTTTTTAGCTCTACTGTATTGTTGGAATTTGTTTTATACTCCGATACAGTTTTAATTTCCTCGAGTTTTCTATAGCAAAGTAATTGAAATTTGCCTTCATTGAATTTCATATTGTTTTCTGTGGCCCATTTAAAGATTTGGTTGATGTCCGCTTGGAGTTTTACAGTGTCTTCGATGGATGACACTGTCATGCAAATTCGGGTGTCATCTGTAGTTTGCATCTCTGCTATGTCAGATATGAGGATTAGGAACATGATGGGAACGAGTAATGTACGGTATGGAACAGAGCTTTTCACTGTAGTCACCGCTGACTTTACTCTGTTTACTATTACTCCTTTGTGTTCTGTTTGTTAGGAAGTTATAGATCCATCTACAACTTTTCCTGTTATTCCTTTTTCACGCATTTTGTGTGCTAATTCACCATGGTCGCACTTGTCGAAGATTTTCGCAAAGTCTATGTATACAACATCTGCATTTTGTGTCCTCCAGTGCATCCAAGACCATGCCATAGTAGTCCAGTAGTTGTGAGAGGCAGGAGGGACAATGCTGCCTGGGTTGTGTAATAATGGGCATCTAAGTGGGTGGCGATCTTGCTTCTTAGGACCCTTTCAAAGATTTTTATGATGTGGGACGCTAGTGCTATCGTATCTGTAACTCTTTGCATTTGCTTTTACTGCCACCTTTGTGGAATGGGGCTATGTCTGTCTGTTTTTTGTGAGTGTGGGATGACCCCTGTGTCCATGCTCCCTCTCCATAGAATACTTAAGGCACGTGAAAGTGGCTTCTTGCAGTTCTTGATGAATACCGTGTTCCACGAGTCTGGGCCTGGGGCAGAGTGCATGGGCACGTCATTAATTGCTTTTTCAAAGTCTTGTGGTGTTAGGATAATATCAGAAATTTCTGAATTAACCAAATTGTGAGTCTCGGTCGTAAAAAAAATCATTCAGTTATCGACCCTTAACCTGATTAACGGTTCAGCAAACACTGAGTTATATTGGGACTCCAGTATCTCACTCATTTCTTTGCTGCCACATGTGTAAGTCCCCTCCCGCCTAAGCACGGGTCTAATTTTTTGTAGTAGTAGGAGAACAAAATATTCAAACAGCTCTGGGGAGAACCTTGAGTTTTCTCTGAAGTTTAATAATAATAATAATAATAATAATAATAATAATAATAATAATAATAATAATAATAATAATAAAAAAATATCTATATTTCTACATGTACAAGGTATACAGATCATAGCTGACATACTACTAAATATAGAAAGTAGCTTGTTATGCTGAGCATTTCCCGCAAATTAGGTCAATTTGGTCCCAGGATGCGACCCACACCAGTCCACTAACACCCAGGTACCTATTTTACTGATTGGTGAACATGGGCAGCAAGTGTCTTAAGGAAACACCTCCTAATATTATCCAGTCGTACCGGGGTTTCGAACTCCGGACCTCAGTGTGTGAACTGAATGCGCTCTTCTCTGAGGATGAGGGTCCCTAATCCATATTTCGTTATATGTATTTAACGAAAGGGTATTAATTTTGATTTCATCCCTTGTTCTCAAAATTTTTGCAGAGGGCCTAGGCGCCGTACCTATTGTACCTCGTGCATAATAATACATGCATAAAATATACACATATATACATACATATATAGCGAAGAGGTGGGGACTAGCTGTGAATCGACCCCTGCAACAATAAATAGGTGAGTACAAATAGGTCAGTACGTACATACGTACGTAGATGAATGGTTCAGAGAACCGACATGTTGATAAATTAGACACATGTGCAACTCTTGGGTATCTTTATTGAGGAAACGTTTCGCCACACAGTGGCTTCATCAGTCCATACGTAGGAGAAACTTGAAGAACAGGAGGAGAATGAGGTAATCAGTCCCTCAACCTTGAGTCGATGTGTTCAGTCCATCAATCTTGAATAGAATAGAATAGAATTCTATTCAAGATTGATGGACTGAACACATCGACTCAAGGTTGAGGGACTGATTACCTCATTCTCCTCCTGTTCTTCAAGTTCCTCCTTTGTATGGACTGATGAAGCCACTGTGTGGCGAAACGTTTCCTCAATAAAGATACCCAAGAGTTGCACATGTGTCTAATTTATCCACATACGTACGTACATATACATACGTACATACATGCAAAGGCTCCTTGATAATGTAGCTTCCTGTGATAGCCAAGGTCATCTTACTGTGTATCTTGTAACCCATGTATCCTGTGTCTCATGTATCCTGTCTCATGTATACTGTGTCCCATGTATCCTGTGTCTCGTGTATCCTGTGTCTCATGTATCCTGTCTCATGTATCCTGTGTCCCATATATCCTGTGTCTCGTGTATCCTGTGTCTCATGTATCCTGTGTCCCATGTATCCTGTGTCTCATGTATCTTATGTTCCATGTATTGTGTCCCATGTAACCTGTGTCTCGTGTATCCTGTGTCTCATGTATCCTGTGTCTCGTGTATCCTGTGTTCCATGTATTGTATCCCATGTATCCTGTGTATCATATATCCTGTGTCCCATATATCCTGTGTCTCATGTATCCTATGTTCCATGTATTGTGTCCCATGTATCCTGTGTATCGTGTATCCTGTGTCTCATGTATCCTGTGTCTTGTGTATCCTGTGTTCCATGTATTGTATCCATGTATCCTGTGTATCGTGTATCCTGTGTCTCGTGTACCCTGTGTCTCATGTATCCTGTCTCATGTATCCAGTGCCCCGTGTATCCTGTGACTTGGGGTAACATGTTTCACTGTCTAGAATCTCACCATAGCATGTTTCGCTCAGTGTATATTGTGAACGAGAGTGGTGATACAAAATTTAGTCCTTCTCGGACACATATACTTCCCGTATTAAAGAGAATTTCGAGTCATGCTTAAATAGCTCGAAAAATTGGCCTTTCCGCCTCAAAATTTTTTCCACCTATGTTCTCCAGGGGTAAGAAATTACCCTTTTTTTCCCTTTAATAAATGCCCCAGTCCCTGATATGAATTGGTTCATAGAGGTAGAGCGGCTCTACTGGGTTATTTTAATTGGTTTTTGGGTTATAATTAGGCTGGAGTCGTGATATATTTAAATCCCCGCCTTCCCTTTGGCATTTAAGTTGAGTATTCAGCAGTCTTGGTGTTATTTTTAACCCTCCTCTGGCAGCCCTCCTCCCCCCGGGGTGGTTATATTGGTGTTTTTCCCCCAGGGGGTTTTAAATTATGGGGGGTTTCCAGGTGGTTTTATCCCCGGGATATAAAAGAAGCGACATTAAATAATAAAATATGAATTATTGGATCTTTTAGTGACAATGGCAACAAGCTAAAAACTCATCTCCTGCAGACAAACTTTTGAAAAATATAAAATTTTCCTTTTCTTTACCCCATGAAACCCGGCATATCCCCCCCACTACGAGTCCACACTAATAAAAACATTACTTCAATTACCTTACCGAGGATTTTATAACCGGGAATAAAGAGAAGGCGGGAAAAATAATTTTCGGCGGGTATTTTTGGGAAACGTATTTTCCTACATGTTAGGGCCATTGCACTTAGGACTTAAGGGAAAATTGTATACCTTGTGTTTTGCCATTATGTCATATTTCAGGTGCCAGGAGTGCCTGTTAACCCCCGGGAACACTGAGCTAACGTCGCCCACACTCTAAATCGTTGTTTATCGCCTCGTTGTCAAGTAAGGACCATCAAAATTCCGGTCCCCACCCGAATTTCGGCAGGCCCGTCCCAGGGGAGAGCCGAGGATACCATGAACACCAGGCCAAGAAAAACCCGATCCACCTCCGCCAGGTGGGTATGTGGGCGTGTAGGGGCGCGGGCGTGGGTGTCCGGGTGCTAGGGCATGCTGTGGGGCGTGGGGGTAGCTAGCAAGTGGGTATTAATGGGTGTGTGAGGTGGTTAGTGGTGGTGACCCGGGGGATTTGGCGGAGACACACGTACATACACGACAATACACACGTACATAAAACCCCACCAAAGTCCCACTATATACTAACTGTGGTTATTAACACGCTCATTGCCCCCCATTACTCCTCCAGTGCCCATAATCCAGGCTCTTTTGGGGTATCCTGGGCATGGTGGGGGCATGTGGTGGCGCCCGTAGACATCTGGACTCCATACCTCCTCCAGTTACATGTGACAGCTGTAGGTACCTCCATGTCTCTCCTCACAGCATTGATGCTGTTGAGGGGCTCTTGATCCAAGTACTCTGAACAACCCTCCACTTGGCTCAAACCTGATTGCCCCCCAGGCATTGTGTAGCCCTTAAGGGTTTAGTGCTCCCCACCAATGGACAGTGGTCAACACTCTTATTTATGTCATGTTCTGACAGTGTTATATATGTCCTTCGCTTATTTTAAGATTTGTTGCCCGAGGAATTTTTTTAATGTGATTTGTTTTGAAGATTTATATTCCCTTCATAAATAAATAAAATAAATTGATGTCTCATCCATATGTATATGTATCATCCATATATATGTGTTGTGTCCTTGTATATGTATCTCATACATATGTACATTCATCTTTAAAGCTTTATATTCCCTTTATTGATGTTACTCATCCATATGTACGTGTCTCATGTATGTACGTGTGTTACCCATATATATGTCTCGTTCATGTGCGTGCATATTGTCCATGTGTACTTGTGTATCATCCTTGTGTACATTTTACACATGTTATTCCTCATTTTAACCTTTCAAGAGGAAGTCCTAAGGTAATGTATTGCCATGGGAAAGCTTCTATAAGTACACTGCTCCTAATCTGACAAAAGTGAACACTGCAGTAGGCCTATGGTACACAGAACTTGCTTATGCCCAGCCTGGTCTCTCATTTTTATCATCAGGAATTAGGTGCCAACAGCAGCCATGTCATAAGCATCTAAAATGGAAGAATTTTAAATATATTGCTCTGGTAGGCCTTCTGGAGTATACCTGGTGGGTGTTTCAGGGGGTCAGCACCCCCCATCCATGGCCTGGTCCATGATCAAGTCTCATGGTGGATCAGGGCCTAATCAACGAGGCTGTTACTGCTGGCCACACGCAAACCAACGTACGAACCACAGCCCGGCTGGTCAAGTACTGACTTCAGGTGCCTGTTCAGCTCCCTCTTGAAGACAGCCAGGGGTCTATTGGCAATCCCCCTTGTGTATGCTGGGATATAGTTGAATGTTCTTGGGCCTCTGACACTTAGCGTGTTGTCTCTTAGCATACCCATGGTGCCCCTGATTTATAATAAGTGGATAAGTAAAATAAATGTGCAAGGGCCCCGGTGGAAATAAGTCACTTTGTCTGACTTTTTTAGGTTATCCTAGGTAATTTACACGTATAAGAACATAAAGAAGGAGCACTGCCGCAGACCTACTGGCCCATGGTAGGCAGGTCCAAGTCACACCTGCTCATATATGTTAAACTATGTATGATAATTGTGCTTGTGTATACCTGTACCTAAATAAACTTGCTTAACAGTTGGATATCTTCATTGCTGAAATGTTTTCCCTGCTCGAACAGGCTTCAGTTAAAATATTTGACTGAAGAATTCCTTTCAGCAGGTGGAATGTTTCAGCACTAGCAGAATTGCTGCTCTTTTCAGGTAAACCCTTAAATGGTCCAAACGTATATACACGTTTTTTCAACATTTGAAAGTATGTAAAAAAATGTAGATATTCTTTCTTGTTTTACATTTGAAAATGTGTAAAAAAAACAACGTAGATCTACTTTTGGAGCAATACGGATTTGAGCATCGATCTGTTTGGACTGTTTAAGGGTTAAAGAGGTTTGGTAGATCTTGCACACTTAAATTTACCTTCATAATACATTTTACCCTTTTTAACAGTTCTTATTCCCCTTTAAAATTTTTCCCTTCCAATTTAGGACTGAATAGCCTATTTTTAAAACTATCAAAGTAAGTACAGTACTACAGTTCTGTGTAGTTTAACTACACAAAAAATATTAATGCACAACATTTTCACTTAACCGTTTCCTTACAAGGACCCCAATGGAAAAAGTCACTTTGTCTGCTTTTTTGGGGTTTTCCTGGGAAAGTATGTGACTGGTATGATAAATTTTACCATAAAAATAAAATTACTAAAGTTTTTGCCTGAATTCTTCATAATTTAGCCCCTTTAAATTCACTGTTGTGAATTCTGCTAATCGCACAGCAATGTAAATACTTTAAAAAGGAGAACTTTTATTTCTTCACATTGCATGCCTTTATTTATTACATGGGGGTGGGCCCTTGGGTTAGACATTAAAAAAAACCCTTTCCAAAGGGGGGTTTACTACCCTCCTGTCAATATGATTGGAGTTTACCTGGAGAGATTTCCCGGGGGGATCAACCCCCCCCGCGGCCCCCTTTTCTGTGCCCAGGCCCCCCTGGTGGATCAGAGCCTGGTAAACCAGGCTGTTACTGTTTGGCCCTGACCCCAAACCCAAACCCGTAGGCCCAAACACCCCCCGGACTTTAGGTGCTTGTCCAGGGGCCAGTTTGGGAAGACTGCCGGGGGGTTTTTTGGTTTTAAACCCCCCCTTATGATGCTGGGGGGGAGTTGAACAATCTCGGCCCCCTGACACTTTTTTGTTGATTTTCTTTAAAAGTGCTAGTGAAAACTCCTGTTTTCATTGGGGGGATTTTTCATCGTCTGCCAAGTTTTTTTTGTTTTCTAAGCGAGTGATTTTCGGGGTTGAAAGGTTCGGAAATGGGCCCCTCTAGGTTTTTCCCGGGGTGTAAAATAATCACGTATCTCTCCCGCCTGCGTTTCCAGGGAATACGGGTTTCGGGCCCCTCAAGCGCCCCCCCAGTAATTAAGGTTTTTTATCTCCATTATGCGCCCCCCCCGTGAAGGTTCTCTGTAATTTTTTTGGTCGAAAATTTCACCGCCTTGGGGGAAAAAGGTGCTTTTTAAGTGTGCAAAATTTTTTCCAGCCCTAGATAGAACAAGTGACCTGAAAAGTGTCATCATGGGCTTGGCGCCCCTTGTTTTGAAGGTTCTATTATCCATCCTGTCGTTTTTTCTAGCAGATGGATTGTTTACAATTTTTAGGGTCCTTGAAGGTGAGATCCTCCGACATGATCACTCCCAGGTCTTTGACATTGGTGTTTCGCTTTTACTTTGTGGCCAGAATTTTTTTTTGTACTCTGATGAAGATTTAATTTCCTCGTGTTTACCATATCTGAGTAATTGGATTTTCATATTGTTTTCTGCACCCCACTGAAAAGATTTGGTTGATGTCCGCCTGGAGCCTTGCAGGTTTGCAATGGAAGACACTGTCGTGCGATTCGGGTGTTATCTGCAAGGAAGACGCGGTGCTGTGGCTGACATCCTTGTCTATGTCAGATATGAGGATGAGGAACAAAATGGGAGCGAGTACTGTGCCTTGTGGGGAACAGAGCTTTTCACCGTAGCTGCCCAAACTTTACTCTGTTGACTACTACTCTCTGTGTTCTGTTAGGAAATTATAGTCCATCGACCAACTTTTCCTTTATTCCTTTAGCCACGCATTTTGTGCGCTATTACGCCATGGTCACACTTGTCGAAGGCTTTTGCAAAGTCTGTATATATTACATCTGCATTCTTTTGTCTTCTAGTGCATCTAGGACTTGTCATAGTGATCCAATAGTTGAGACAGACAGGAGCGACCTGTTCTAAACCCCTGTTGCCCTGGTTGTGTAATTGATGGGTTTCTAATGGGTGGTGATCTTGCTTCTTAGGACCCTTTCAAAGATTTTTATGATATGGGGTGTTAGTGCTATCAGTCTGTAGTTCTTTGCTATTGCTTTACTGCCCCCTTTGTGGAGTGGGGGGTATGTCTGTTGTTTTTAGTAACTGTGGGACGACCCCCGTGTCAATGCTCCCTCTCCATAGGATGGTAAAAGCTCGTGATAGGGGCTTTTTTGCAGTTCTTGATGAACACGGAGTTCCATGAGTCTGGCCCTGGGCAGAGTGCATGGGCATGTCATCTATCGCCTGTTCGAAGTCATTTGGTGTCAGGATAACATCAGATAGGCTTGTGTTAACCAAATTCTGTGGCTCTCTCATAAAAAATTTATTTTGGTCTTCGACTCTGTCTGGTTAGCGGGTTGCTAAAAACTGAGTCATATTGGGACTTGAGATCATCTTTTCCCCTTGCTGTATCTGTGTGGACCCATCTTGTTTAAGTGGGGCCCAATCGGGACGTTGTTTTCGACTTTGTTTTGGGCCCAAGGAGAAGAAATTTTTGGGGTTTCTTTCATTTGTTTAGGGTTTTTAGTTTTCCCGCGATTCCTGACTCCTATAAGATTCCTTTAGCTTAAGTTTGATGTTGCAAATTTTTCCCGACCAGTGACTCCTACGCATTTTAGATATATTGACCCCTTTTAGCCGCTCTTTTTTCTTTTTTGTCGCCTGTAAAGGGAGGCCTGTCTCGTTCATTTTACACTACTCCCGTTTTTCTTGAGGAATAACCTTGTGCATACATCGAGCGCCACCCAGTTAAACTGTTTAGGGTAAGTTGGGGCGCTTAGTTTTTCTTCCCCGTATATCGGTTAGGGGCTTGGTTTTCTTGGTCCCACTTTGTTTTTTTTATTGAAGTTGAATTTTTGGTGAAAGCACCCTCGTGACAATCTGATTATGTCGGTCGGGGCTCCCCCGGGCATGTCTAACCTCAATTTGTTGTGATCTGGTATATTGTTTTTGATATGGTGACATTTGATCAGATTCATTGTTAGTGAAGATGAGTCTATGTATTCTCCGTCTGAGGCCCCATTATTTGCTGGTTTAAATTTAATTTTGTGCAGAGTTTAAAAGCTTGTGTGGTGTGTGGGGTGTGTGGGGGTGTGTGTGGTGTGTGTGTGTGTGTGTGTGTGGGGGTGCGTGTGTGTGTGTGTTTGTGTGTGTGTGCATGTGTGGCTGTGTGCGGGTTTTGGGTTGCATTCTCATCAGAGCTGCCTCCTGGTGTTATTACTGCAACAATATTTTTTGCAAAATTCCTCCCTTTTTTAGGGCCTTAAGTTGAAATCCCCCAGGAGCAAGATGTTGGGGGAGGGGGCGGCCCGATTTTCCGACAGTGGTCAATTTTTAACAGCTGTTACTGGAATGCTGGGATTTGATCCGGAGGCTTGAACTACCACAAGACTAGGGTTTTTGGGGTTTTCCCATCTTACTGCTAAAACTTCCCTACATCAAAATAACAA
>NC_069471.1:9960771-10010796 GCF_026875155.1 Cherax quadricarinatus | reverse complement strand
TTTTACAGGGGGGGCTAAAAGAAATAAATTTGAACACCAGTCACAGTGAGATGGTTGTGAAGCAATAGAAGACTGAAGAAAATAAGTCGCCGGGCCCTGATGAGGTTTTTAAAGGGGTTTTTAAAGGAATGCAAAATGGAAACTCGTGAACCTTAACAAATATTTTTAATTTTCTCTTCAAACGGGTGTGTGTTGATATGTGGAAGAGGGCCCTAATGTAACCCCTTTTTTTTTAAAAAAGGGACAAGTCGTTACCGTCAAATTACGCCAAAAACCCGCCTCAATTGTAGGCAAATTACTAGAGTAAATTTAAGCTGAGATTATAAAAGCCATCTCGAAAGCATAGCTTTTTTTAATGATATCGCAGGATTCAAAAGAGGCCGGTCTTGTCTAACTAATTTATTAACTTCTTCGAAAAGTTTTTGGGGCGTTGCCCACAATAAAGAATTTGATATTATTTACTTAGATTTTAAAAGGGCTTTTGTAGATTTTCCGCACCATAGACTGTTAAAGAAAGTGGCGCTCATGGCATTGGGGAAAAAAGGCCTCGTGGATCGAGTCAGGCCCTCACTGACGGGAAAGCAGAGAGTGTCCATAAATGGGGTTAAACCCGAGTGGGGACCGAACAAGTGGGGCGTTCCAAGGGATCAGTTTGGGCCCGTTGTTGTTTAAAATTTAAAACCCAAATTGATCTTGATGAGGGAATTACTATGATATGAGAAATTTTCGCCGATGACACAAAGATAGGTAGGTTTTGATTCAAACGTAGATGTTATGGAAATTCAGGGGATTTAACAAAATCTATTTTGGGGCAGGGAAAAATGGGAGAGCAGTTCAAAGTAGATAAATGCAAGGTTTGAACTTGGGGGTGCCCATAACCCAGTACTTTTAAAATTAAATATGTAGAATTTGCCAAAGATTGCGAAAAGGACTTTGGGGGGGTTTTGGGGAGCAGCAACCTTAAACAAAACAGCAAGCCAAGCGTACATAAGGCAAAAAGATTACTGGGGTTTAAATTTAAGAAGTGTAAGCAAAGAAGTCCAAGGTCTACTGCCTTTATACACATTATAAGGCCTCACTAGATTATGCAGCTCAGTTCTGGGCTCCCTATTACAAAAGGCATAAAATTCGTTAGAAAACATTCAGCGTAGGAGACTAAATTAATACATAGCATTAGAAATCTTCCCTTTTGAAGAAATGATTGAAGACTCTAAGTTACATTTCGACTTGTTAGACTGAAGAATGAGGGAGACCTGATCGAAGTTTATAAGTGGAAAGATAGTATTAATAAAGGGATATTAATAAGTCTTGAGGATGTCTTCTCCAAGAGAGAATCCCGCATAATTGATTTAAATTAGATAAGTTTTATATTTAGAAAGGACATAGGAAATGTACTGGTTGGTAAATAGGGTAGTTGTGAGTGAACAGTCTACATAGTTGGGTATTGAGGCTGGGACTTGGTAGTTCAAATCAAGTGGAGTAAGTAACATGATGGGAGGGGTTCGATTTGAGTGGGACATACACATCAGAGCTTAATTTCTTTGGGTGGCCATTGTAAAACATTGGGTTGCAAAGTTTTGGTTATGTGGTAAGAATATGTAAAGGAACTGCCTAGTAATGGCCATCAGGCCTCCTGCAGTGTTCCTACTTTCTTATGTTCTATATGTAACAGCCTACAACAACAACTAGCTAGCCTGAACAACCATCAACAACAACACCTAGCATTGAACCGCCTCAACATCAACAGCTATCCTTGAACAGCCATCAACATCAAGTAGCCCTTGTACAACCTTCAAACAATCAACAGCCTAGCCTTGAACAGCCTTTCAACATCAACACCTAGCCTGAACAGCCTTCAACATCAACACTGCCTTGAACAGCCATCAACTCAACAATTAGCCTTGAACAACCTTCAACAACAACATCTAGCCTTGAACAGCCACACATCAACAGCTATCCCATGAACAACCTACAACAACAACAGCTAGCCAGAACAGCCTGAAACCATCAACAGCTAGCCTTAACAGCCTTCAACATCAAACAGTTAGCATTAACAGCCTTCAACATCAACAGCTAGCCTTGAACAGGCCTTCAATACAACACTAGTCCTGAACAGGCCTTCCCATCAACAGCTAGTCTTGAAACAGCCTTCAACAATCAACAGCTAGCCATGAACACCTTCAACATCAACAGTTAGAGCCTGAACAGGCCTTCAAACATCCAACAGCTAGCCTTTTGACCCCCTCAACATCAACAGTTACCTTGAACAGCCTTCAACATCAAACAGCTAGCCTTGAATCAGCTTTCAACATCAACAGCTAACCTCCAACAGCCTGACAACACAACAGTAAGCCTTGAACAGCCTTCACACCAACACCTCGCATAGAAGCCTTCAACACCAACAGCTACCTTGAACTGGCTTCAACATCAACATTAGCCTTGAACACCTTCAACATCAACAGCTACTATCTTGAACAACCTTCAACATCAACAGCTAGCCTTGAGCAGCCTTGAACATCACGAGCTAGCCCTTGAACACCTTCAACATCAACAGTTAGTCCTTGGAACAGCATCAACATCCAACAGCTAAGCCTTTGAACAGTCCTACAATATCAACAGTTAGCCTTGAACCGCCTTCAATATCACAGTTTAGCCTTGAACAGAGCCTTCAACAACAACAGCTTAGCCTTGAACAAGCCTTCACAAGAACATCTAGCCTTGAACAGCCTTCAACATCTACAGCTATCTTGAACAGATTATCAACACCAACCAGCAAGGCCGTTGAACAGCCATCACCATCAACGCTAACCTTGAACATCCTTCAACATCAACAGCTCCTTGAATAGCCTTCCAACAACAACACCTACCCTTGAACAGCCTCAAACATCAACAGTTAGCCTTGAACAGCCATCAACATCAACAGCTAGCTTTGAACAGCCATCATCATCAACACTAGCTTGAAACAACTTCAACATCAACAGTTTGCCCTGAACAGCCTTCAACATCAACAGTTTGCACTTGAACATCCTTCAACATCACAGCTACCCTTGAACAGCCCTTCAAAATCAACAGCTAACCCTTGAACAGCCTTCAACATCAACAGTTAGCCTTGAACAGCCTTCAACATCAACAGCTAGCCTTGAACAGCCTATCAAACATCAACAGGTAGCCTTGAACATCATCAACATCAACAGCTTGCTTGATACAGCTTTCAACATCAACATACTAGCCATGACAGCCTTTCAACATCAACAGTAGCCTTGAACAGCCTTCACCATCACAGGAAGCCTTGAACAGTCCTTCAACTCAACAGCTAGCCGTGAACACATCAACATCAACAGCTAGCCTTGAAACAGTCTTCAACAACAACAACCTAGCCCTTGAACGAGCCTGTCAACATCAAAAATAAGCTAGCCTTGAACAGCTTCAAACATCACAGTTAGCCTTGAACAGAGCCTTCAACATCAACAGCTAGGCCTAACAGCCTTCCAACAGCAACAGCCTATCCAAGAACAAACTTCAACAAGAACTGCAAGCCTTGAACACCTTCAACATCAACACTAGCCTTTAACAGCGCTTCAACAAACATGAAACAGCTAGCCTTGAACAACCTACAACATCAGCAGCGTAGCCTTGAACAACCTACAACATCAACACTAGCCTTGAACAGCCTCTACATCATACAGCTAGGCCTGAACAACCTTCAACATCACAGCTAGCCTTGAACCAACTTTTCAAACATCAGCAGCTAGCCTGAACAACCTTCAACATCAACACCTAGCCTTGACCCCTTCACATGACAGCTAGCCTTGAACAGCCTTCACCAATAACAGCTAGCCTTGAACAACCTCAACATTCAACAACTATCCTTGAACAACGTTCAACATCACACAAGCACCTGAACAGCCTTCGAACATCAACAGCTAGCCTTGAACAGCCTTCCACATCAGCAGCTAGCCTTGAACAACCACAACATAACAGCAACAGCTAGGCCTTAACAACCTTCAACATCACAGGCTAGCCTTGAACAACCTTCAACATCACACTAGCCTTGAACAGCCTTCAACATCAAAACAGCTAGCCTTGAACAGCCTCAACCTCAACAGCTAGCCTCGAACAGCCTTCAACATGAACAGCTAGCATTGAACATCCTTCCAACATCAACAGCTAGCCTTGAACAAACTTCAACATGAACACTATCCCTAGAACAGCAACATTCAACATTAACACTAGAATGAACAACCTTCAACATCAACAGCTAGCCTTGAACACCTTCAACATCAACAGCTAGCCTTGAACAGCCTTCAACTTCAGACAAGCTAGCCTTGACCGCCTCAACATCAACAGCTAGTCCAGAACAGGAGCCTTCAACAATCAACAGCTAGCCTTGAACAACCTCACTCAACACTAGCCTTGAACAGCCTTCAACATCAACAGCTAGCCTTCAACAGCCTTCACACTCAAACAGCTAGCCTGAACAGCCTTCAACATCACAGCTAGCCTTGATCAACCTCAACATCAACAGCTAGCCTTGGATACAGCCTTGAACATCAACAGCTAGCCTTTGAAACAGCCTTCAACATCAACGTTAGCCTGAACAGACCTCACATCAACGAGCTAGCCTGGAACAGCCTTCACAATATCAACAGCTATCCTTGAACGCCTCAACAATCAACAGCTATCTTGAAACACCTTTCAACTCAACAGCTAGCCTTGAACACCTCACAACAACAGCTAGTCTTGAACACCCTTCAAACAATCAACAGCTACCTTGAACACCCTTCAACATCAACAGATAGCCTTGAACACCTTCAACATCAACAGCTAGCCTTGAACAGCCTTCAACAACAACACCTAGCATTGAACAGCCTTCAACATCAACATCTACCTTGAACAGCCTTCAACGATCAAGAGGTACCTTGAACAACCTTCAACATCAAACAGCAAGCGCTTGCACAGCCTTCAAACATCAACACCTGCCTTGAACAGCCATCAACATCAACCGCTAGCCTTTGAATCACCTAAAATCATCAACAATTAGCCTTGAAACAACCTTCAACACAACAGCTAGCCTTGAACACCTTCAACATCAACAGCTAGCCTTGAACAAACCTTCAACATCAACTCTAGCCTTGACATCAACAGCTAAGCCTGATGAACAGCCAAACAACATCTACAGTATTAGCATTTAACCAGCTTCACATACACCCAGCTAAGCCCTGGAACAGCCCTTCAAAACAACAGCTAGTCTTGAACAACCTCAACATCAACAGCTAGCTTGAACAGGCCTTTCAACTCAACAGCTGCCTTGAACAGCTCAACAACAACACCTAGCATTGAAAAGCCTTCAACAACACCAGCTAGCCTTGACTAACTGCATTCACATCAACAGTTAAGCCTTGAACAACCTTCAACATTCAACAGCTAGCCTTGAACAGCTTCAACACAACACCTAGCCTTAACAGCCTTCAACATCAACAGCTAGCCTTGAACAGCCTTTCAAAACATCGAGAGCCAGGCCTTGAACAATCATCAACATCAAACAGGCTAGCCTTGAAAAGCCTCAACATGAACACTAGCATTGAACAGCCCTTCAAACATCAACCGCTAGCCTTGAACAAACTTCAACATGAACAGCTAGTCCAAGAAACAACGTCCATACATCAACAGCTAGCGCTTGAACAGCCTTCAACATCAACACCTAGCCTTGAACAGCCTTCAACATCAACAGCTAGCCTTGAACAGCCTTCAACATCGAGAGCCAGCCTTGAACAATCTTCAACATCAACAGCTAGCCTCGAACAGCCTTCAACATGAACAGCTAGCATTGAACAGCCTTCAACATCAACAGCTAGCCTTGAACAAACTTCAACATGAACAGCTATCCTAGAACAACGTTCAACATCAACAGCTAGCCTTGAACAACATTCAACAACAACAGCTAGCCTTGAACAACCTTCAACATCATCAGCTAGCCTAGAACAATCTTCAACATCAACAGCTAGCCTCGAACAGCCTTCACCATCAACAGCTAGCCTTGAACAGCCTTCAACATCAACACCTAGACTTGAACAACCTTCAGCAACAACAGTTAGCCTTGAACAGCCTTCAACATCAACACCTAGCCTTGAACAGCCTTCAACATCAATATTAGCCTTGACAGCCTCAACATTAATCACCTAGCCTTGACAGAAGTTCAACATCAACAGCTAGCCCCCTGATTAGCCTCACAACATCAACAGTTACCCCTGAAACAGCCTTCAACATCAACACTAGCCTAGAACAGCCTTCACATCAACAGCTAGCCTTGAAACGCCTTCACACAACAGCTTAGCCTTGAACATCATTCAACATCACACCTAGCCTTGACAGAGCCTTACACATCCGAGAGCGAACCCCTGAACAGTGCGCTTCAACATCAACAGCTAGCCTTGAAACCTCAACAACAACACCTAGCCATTGAACAGCCTCAACAACAACAGCTTTAGCCTTTGAACAGCCTTCAACATCAACAGCTAGCCTTGAGAACAACCTTCAACATCAACACTAGCCATGAACAGCCTTGAACATCAACACTAGCCTTGAACCGCCTTCAACATCAACAGTAGCCTTGAACACTTCAACATCAAACAGCTAGCCTTGAACGGCCTTCAATATCAACAGTTAGCCTTGAACAGCGATCAAATATCAACAGCTCGTCTTGAACACAGTCCTTCAACAACAACAGCTAGCCATGAGTAAAGCCTTCAACATCAAACAGCTAGTCTGAACAGCCTTCAAACATCAACAGCACCTTGAACAGCCTTACGAACCGATCCGACGTGCCCAATATCTCTCAAGCAACCACATAACTGAACAGCCTATCAACATCAACAGCTAGCTTTGAACAGCCTCAACATCAAACAGCTAGCTTTGAACAGCCTCAACATCAACAGCTAGCATTGAACAGCCTTCAACATCAAACAGGCTAGCCTTGAACAGCCTTCAATATCAACAGTTAGCCTTGAAAAACAACCTTCAACATCAAAAGCTATTCCTTGAACAACCTTCAACATCAACAGCTAGCCTTATGAACAAACTTCAACATCCAACCAGCAAGCCTTGAACAACCTTCAAAAAACAACAAGCTAGCCTTGAACAACCTTCAAAATCAACAGCTAGCCTGAACAGCCGTTCAACATACACAGCTAATGCCTTCAACATTAATCAGCTACCCTTGAACAACCTTCAGCAACAACAGTTAAGCCGTTGAACAGCCTTCAACTCACATCACTAGCCCCTTGAACAGCCTTCAACATCAAACAGTTAGCCTTGAACGTCCTTCAACAATCAACACTATCCTTGAACAGCCTTCAACAACAACAGCAAGCCTTGAACCGCCTACAAACATCAACATTTTGCCATTGAACAATCTTCCACATCAACTAGCCTAGCCTCGAACAAGCCTTCATCATCACACCTAGCCTTAAACAGGCCCTTCAACATCAACAGCTAGCCTTTGAACACCTATCAACATTAACACTACCCTTGAACAACCCTTCAGCAACAACAGTTAGCCTGGAACATGGCCTTCAACAACACAACCTAGCCTTGAAAACAGCCTTCACCAGTCAACAGTTAGCCTTGAACAAGCCTTCAACATCAACACTATCATCCTAGGACCAGAGCCTTCCAACATCAACAGCTATCCTTGTACAAGCCATCAACATACAACAACCTAGCCCTTGAACAGGCCTACAACACAAACAGTTTGCATTGAACAACCTTCAACATCAACAGCTAGCCTTGAATCAGAGCCTTCAACATAACATCCAAGCCTTGAACACCTTCAACAACAACATCTACAGCTAGCCTTGAACAGCCTTCAACATCTACACCTAGCCTTGAACAACCTTCAACAACACAGCTAGCCTTTGAACAGCCTCAACATCAACAGCTAGCCATGAACGACCTTCAACATCCAACAGTTAGCCCTTGAACAGCCTTCAACATCAACAGCTAGCCTTGAACAGCTTCAATATCAACAGTTAGCCTTGAACAGCCTCAATATGCAACAGCTAGTCTTGAACAGCCCTACAACATCAACAGCAAGCCTTGAACAGCCATAAACATCTACAGCTAGTCTTGAACGACTTCAACACTAACAGCCTAGCCAAGAACAGCCTTCAACATCAACAGCTAGTTTTATGAACAGGATTTTCAACACCACATCTAGCCATGAACAGCCTTTCAACATCACAGCTAAGCTGAACAGCCTTCAACATCAACAAGCTAGCCATGAACAGCCTTCAACATCAACAGCTAGCCATTGAATTACCCATCAAACATCACAGCTAGCCATGAATAGCCTTCATCATCACCACCTAGCCATGAACAGCCTTCAAACATCACATCGCCTTGAAACAAGCCTTCCAAACATCAACACCTAGCCTTGAACATCCATCAACAACAACAACCTAGCCTTGAACAACCTTCAACATCGAACAGTTTGACCTTGAACAGCCTTTCAACATCAACAGTTAGCCTTGAACAATCCTTCAACATCAACAGCTAGCCTTGAACAGCCATCAAATCACAGCTAGCCTTGAACAGCCTTCAACATCAACAGTTAGCCTTGAAACAGCCCTTCAACTCAACAAAGCTAGCCTTGAACACCTACAACATCAACAGCTAGCCTTGAACAGCATTCAACATCAATAGCAAGACCTTGATACAGCTTCAAAACAATCATAGCACCTTGAAGCAGCCTTCAACAATCAACAGTTACCTTGAACAGCCTTTCATACATCAACAGCTAGCCTTGAACAGTCTTCAACATCAACAGCTACCTTTTTGAACAGCCTTCAACATCAACAGCTAGACTTGACAGCCATCAACATCAAGCACCTATCCTTGAAACACCAACAACATCACCAGCTAGCCTTGAAAAAGCCTTCAACATCAACATTATGCCTTGAACAGCCTCAACACCAACAGTCTAGCCTTGACAGCCTTCACAACACAGCTTCCTTGACAGGCCTTTCAACATCACAGCTATCCTTGAACAGCCTTCAACATCAAACAGCTATCCTTGAACATCTTCAACATCAACAGCAATCTCATGAACAACCTTCAACATGAACAGCAAGCCTTGAACAGCCTTCAACATCAACAGCTAGCCTTGAACAGCCTTCAACATCAACAGCTAGTATTGAACAGCCTTCAACATCAACAGCTAGCCTTGAACAACCTTCAACATCAAGCTATCCTTGAACAACCTTCAACATCAACAGCTAGCCTTGAACAACCTTCAACATCAACAGCTAGCCTTGAACAATCTTCAACAACAACAGCTAGCCTTGAACAGTCTTCAACATCAACAAGCTAGCCTTGAACAGCCCTTCAACATCAACAGCTAGCCTTGAACAGCCATCAACATCAACACCTAGCCTTGAACAGCCTTCATCAACACCTAGCCTTGAACAGCCTTCAACATCAACACCTAGCCATGAACAGCATCCAACATCAACAGCTAGCCTTGAACAGCCTTCAACATCAACGAGCTAGCCTTTGAACATCCTTCAACATCGAACAGATACCTTGAACAGCCTTCAACAATTCAACAGCTAGCCTGAACAACCTTCAACATCAACAGCTACCCTTGAACAACCTTCAACATCAGCAGCTAGCCTTGAACAACCTTCAACATCAACATTTAGCTTAGAACAACCTTCACAACAACAGGTTAGCTTGAACACGTTCAACATCACAGCTTAGCCTTGACCAGCCTTCCACCATCAACAGCTAGCCTTGAAAAGCTCAACAACAACAGCAAGCCTGATTCAGCGTTAAACATCAACACTAGCCCTTGAACAACCCTCCAACATCAACAGCTAGCCATGAACACCATGGATTCACAAGAGCCGGGACCTTAGTCTAACTATTTTATTAACTTACTCAGTAAAGCTTTTTGAGGCTGTTGACCACGATACAGGAAATTTGATATTGTTTACTTAGATTTAGTAAAGGCATACCTGATAGAGTTCCGCACAAAAGACAGATGAAGAAGTAGTCACTTCAAGCTTTGGGGGAAGGATGCTCACGTGGTATCGAGTCAAGGCACCACAGACATGAAGCAGAGAGTGTCCAATCAATGTGTTAAATCCGAGTGGGATCAAAACAAGTGGCCGTTACCACAGGGATCAGTCATGTGCCCGTTGTGTTATAAAATATATCAATATCTTGAAATGAAGGAATTAGCTAGTGATATGAGCAAATTCGCCGATGACACGAAGAATAGTAGGCTAATTGATTCAACGTAAGATGTTAGGGCATCATTGAGGAATTAGACAAACTCTAGTCTTGGTCAGAAAAAGTGGCAGATGCATTCAAGGTATAAAAATGCAATGATCTGAAGCTCGGGAGTGTCCATAACCCTAGCACTTATAAGTTAAATAATGTAGAACTTAGCCATAACAGACGCGAAAGGACCTTGGTGGTTATGGTAAAACAGCAAAACCTTAAACCAAGACAGCAATGTCTAAGCGTACGTAATAAGCAAATAGATACTAGTTTATTCAAAAAGTGTAAGCAACAGAAGTCCACAGAGGTCATACTGCAGCTTTATACAACATGATAAGGGCCTCACCTAGATTATGCAGCTCAAATCTGTTCCTCTCCAATAATAACAGAATGGACCTAAATCGTTAGAAATCATCAGCGTAGGATGACTAAATTAATACATAGCATTAGAAATCTTACCTTATGATGAAAGAATTTGAAGACACTTAAGTTACATTCACTTGATAGTACGAAGATGAGGGGAGACCTGATCGAAGTGTATAGTGGGGTAAGAAAAGGTATTAATAAAGGGGAATATTAATAAGGTCTTGTTATGAAGGTCTCTCCAAGAGAGAACCCGCAGTAAATGGATTTAAATTAAATAAGTTTAGATTAGAAAGTACCCTAAGGAAAGTATTTTATGGGTTTGGAAATAGGTAGTTGATGAGTGGCACAGTCTACCTAGTTGGGATTATTGAGCTAGGAACTTGGGTAGTTTCAAATTTAGGTGAGATAAGTACATGATGGGAGGTTGGATATGAGTGGGACTTGATGAACATCAAAAATGGTATTCGACTGAATAAGCCTACTGTAGGCGGAAACGTTTCTGGAATAAAGTTGTCTAACTGATGCATAGTGTCTTACCTAACAACTTGATTCACATCGGAGCTTGTTTCTTGGGTGTGCATTTGAAGGTTTGGTTATGGGCAAATGGTTTTGTTGTGGGATTAATTGTAAAGGACCTGGCTGCCAAGTGTGGGCCCACAGGCCTGCTGGCAGTGTTCCTCCTTTTCTATATGTTCATAATTTAACACCTCTCCATCAACAGCTACCTTGAACAACCTCAACATCAACATCTAGCCTTGAACAGCCTTTCAACAACAACAGCTACGGTCTGTTAGGTAAAGACACATAAGCAACAGTATAGACAACTTTATTCCGAACGATGCGCCTACACAATAGGCTATCTTCAGTCGAAATAAATAAAGTAGGCAGAACAGAAAGAGGATGTGAAGACGATGTAATCAAGTCCATCACCCTTAAAGTCGTTAGAAATCGAGGTTGTCAGTCCCTCGGCCTGGAAAAGTTCAGTTTCCATACGAAATCCAGGACTATCATAAGATCAAGGCGAACAAGTGCGGAGACATTAAATTCTGTCGGATGAGAGGAGCAGAGTATTCAGAAGTGGTATATAGTAGTAGTGAGAGGCACACAGGAGGTTCAAGTCCTCTCAGATCCCAACCCTTCTCAACTTGAAAAGCTTGTCCAAGGTGTTTACTGATATCCGAAGATGGCCCACGTGTTGCAGTGTCTGACAAGAGGAACATCTGTTTTCAAACTTGGTCAGGATGATACAGTCTTGATTCATCTTAGTCTAAATCACTGTGCAAAACGTTGCGACTTGGTACAGAAAACACCTTGGTACAAGCTTTTTCAGTGATAAGGTTGGACCTGAGAGGGACATGACCTCTCAGTTGCCTCCACTACTACACTACTACCACTTACTACTACCCTTCACCTCTACCTTCCCGACAGTTTTAAGTCTCCGGCACTGTCGCTTGATCTTCAGATAGTTCCTGACATATGAACTGAACTTTTCAGGCCGAGTGACTGACAACCTCAAATCTACGACTTAAGGTAGATGGACTATTACATCGTCTTCACATCACTACTGTTCCTGCCTACTTTTCTAGTATTCGACTGAAGAAGCTACTGTGTAGGCGGAAACGTTTCGGAATAAAGTTGTCTAACTGTTGCAGTATGTGTCTTAACCTAACAACCTGTCGTATTGTATACCAATTTGATTTACATCAACATTTCGAGCTTAGCCTTGAACAAACCTTCAACATCAACAGCTAGCCTTGAAGAACTACAACATCAACAGCTCTATCCAAGAACAGCCTTCAACATCAACATCTACCTGAACATCATCTTCATCAACAGCAACCATGAACAACCTTCAACATCAACAGCAAATCCTTGAACAGACCCTTCAACAACAGCAGCTAGCGTTGAAACAGCATCATCATCAACAGCTAGCCTTGAACAATCCAACCTTCAACATCAACAGCTATCCTTGAACAACCTTCAACATAACAGCTAACCTTGAAACAAGAGCCTTCAACATCAACAGCTATCCATGAACAGCCGTTCACCATCAACAGCTAGCTGAACATCCTTCAACATCACCAGCTAGCCTTTCACATACGTTTCAAAACATCAACAGCTAGCATTAAACCCCTTGAATAGCCTTCAACATCAACAGCTAGCCTGAACAGCATCTTCATGCATGAACAGCTAAGCCTTGAACAACCCTTCAACATCAGCACTTGAACAACTCACCATCAACAGCTAGCCTTGATCAGCCTTCAACATCAACGAGCTACCCTTGAACAACCGTCAACATCAGCAGCTAGCCTTGAACAACTTTACAACATCAGCAGCTAGCCTTGAACAAACCTTCAACATCAACAGCTATCCTTGAGACAGCCTCACCATCAGTCACAGCTAGCCTTGAACAGCCTTCAGTCAATCAACAGACTAGCCTTGAACAACCTTAACATCAACAGCTATCCTTGAACAACCTTTTTTCAACATCAACAGAGTCTAGCCTAGAACCACCTTGCAAAAAACACATGCAACAGCTAGCCTTGAACAGCCTTCATCATAGCAGCATCTAGCCTTGCACACCTCAACATCAACAGCTAGTCCTTGAACAACCTTCAACATCAACAGCATATCCTTGAACAACCCTTACAAAACATCAGCAGCTATCCTTGAACAAACTTCAACATCAGCAGCTAGCCTTGAACAACCTTCAACATCAACAAGCTAGCCTTGAACCAAACCTTCATCAACATCAACAGCTAGCCTTGAACAGCCTTCAACGATCAACAGCTATCCTTGAACAGCTTCAACATCAACAGCTAGCCTTGCACACCTTCAACTTCAACAGGCTAGCCTTGAACAGCCTCCAACATCAACAGCTAGAGCATTAAAAACAGCCTTGAATAGCTTCAACATCTCAACAGCAGCCATGAACAAAGCCTACCATCCATGAACAGCTTAGCCTATGAACCAACCATCAACTTCAACAGCTAGCCTTGAACAGCTTCAACATCAACAGCTAGCCTTGAACAACCTTTCACTATCAACAGCTAGCCTTGAACATGCCTTCAACATCAACAGCTAGCCTTGACAACCTACAACATCAACCAGCTAGCCATTGACACCTTCAACATCAACAGCAAGCCATGAACATCCTTCTACAACAAACAGCTAGCCTTGAATCAAGCCTACATAACTCAACAGCTAGCCCTGAACAGCCATTCAACATCAACACTAG
Organism: Cherax quadricarinatus; assembly: GCF_026875155.1. Lineage (NCBI taxonomy): Eukaryota > Metazoa > Arthropoda > Malacostraca > Decapoda > Parastacidae > Cherax > Cherax quadricarinatus. The sequence continues at coordinate 9,996,911 of NC_069471.1, read as the reverse complement.
CCTTGAACATCCTTCACAATCAACAGCTATCCTTGAACAACCTTCAACATGCAACAGCATATCCTTGAAAACAACCTTCAACATCTCAGCTATCCTGAACAGCCTTCAACATCAACAGCTAGCCTTGGACAGCCTTCATTATCAGCAGCTAGCCTTAAACAAAACCTTCAACATCAACATCTATGCCTGAACAACCTTCAACATCAACAGCTAATCCTGACAACCATCAACATTCAGCAGCTAGCCTTTAACAAACCTTCAACACACAGCAAGCCTTGGAACAACCTTCAACACAACAGCTAGCCTTGAACACCTTCAACATTCAACAGCTAGCCTTGAACAGCCTTCAAGCATCAACACTACCTTGAACAGGCCTTCCAACATCAACAGCTAACGACTAGCCTTGACAGCCATTCAACATCACATCTAGCCTTGAACAGCCTTCAACATCAACAGCAGCAATTAAACAGCCTTGAAATAGCCTTCACATCAACAGCTCGCCTTGAACATCCTTCAACATAACACTAGCCTTGAACACCTTCAACATCAACAGCTAGAGCCCTTGAACAGCCTCACATCAACAGCTAGCCTTGAACAGCCATCAACAATCGCAACAGCTAGAGCCTTGAACAGTCTTCAACATCAACAGCTATCCTTGAACAACCTTCAACATCAAACACTAGCCTTGACAGCCTCAACATCAACAGCTAGCCTTGAACAACCTTCAACATCAACAGCTACCTTGAAGAGCCCTTCACAATCAACAGCTAGCTTGTGAACATCTTCAACATGAACACTAGCCATGTCAGCATACCTCAACCAATCAACAGCTAGCCTTGAACAGCCATCAACATCAACAGCTAGCCTTGAACACCTTCACAATCAACAGCAAGCCTTGGAACAGCTTCAACATCAACAGCTAGCCATTGAACAGCCTTCACAATCAACAGCTAGCCTTGAAACATCCTTCACAATAACGCTAGCCTTGAACAACCTTTCAACATCAACAGCTAAGCCTTGAACTGGACCTTCAACATCAACAGCTAAGCCTTGAACAACCTTCAACAGTCAACGAGCATAGCCAAGAAGAGAGCCTTCACAATCAACAGCTAGCCTTGAACAGCCTTCATCATCAAACAGCTAGCCATGAAACAGCCTTCAACATCACCAGCTAGCCTTGAACAACCTTCAAGCATCAGCAGCTAAGCCTTGAACAGCCTCAACAACACAGCTAGCTTGAACAAACGTACACATCAACACCTAGCCTTGAAACAGCCTTCAACATCCACAGCTAGTCCTCCTTGAACAACCTTTCCAACATCAACAGCTAGCCTTGAACAGCCTTCACCATCAACAGCTAGCTTGAACAGCCTTCAACACTCACAGCAACAAATCACCCTTCAAAAGCTCACACAAATCCCAAAATGAATCAAATTAAACCATACCCCGGCCGGGATTGAACCCACCACGGTCATAAGTCCTCAAAACTCCAGCCCTCGCGTTGCCACTAGACCAGCAAGCCACAATAAGATTCATCCAACTAGGTATATTTACTACACATAGGAAAGTTAGCACAGGCAACCTCGTGACCACAAATGCAAGTTGAAGATTCGAGATGATGGTCTGCCATCTCAAGATTTGATCAATAACTACTTTATACCACTCACCTCCACATAACTATTAAAGTATTTTAACCCATTCCAGTATCAGAGGCCAATAGTTCCAAGTGTGTGCAACCAGTTCCAAACAAATTTTAAAAAAATTATTTTGTTATTTTTTCTAATGAAATGGTCTAAGAATCTTTCTCTGAAGTTATAAAACAAAACGAACAAAATATCCGATGGAAAATTGACGAAATTATGCGATGTGAGTCAGCGATATTTATTAAACTGGGCGATTTTGCCGACTTTGACTCCCATTTAGGCCAATGACACGAACATTATTCCGGACAACCACATCTTAGTCTATATCCACACTAGTATAACTTCAAATCTATATGATTGAGAGGTACCAAGAAATCGCCAAGTCAACTGTTTTCAATAACGAAACAAAATGAAGTATTGGAAATTGGAAATTTGGCCAATTTAATGCAAGAGTTTCAAAAATATTCCAGTTTCAAAATATGGTTCAGAATAAACAATACAGGCATGTCCCGGCGCTACCAACTAAACTAACATTTTCCTCTGTTCATTAGTTACACATTTTCAGCTTAAAACAAATTCCCTTTAGATTTTAAATTCACATAATTTAATATATTCAAACCAAAAAATAGTTTATGTTATCAATATTGTAATAATAGCATATGTAATATCACCACATTTGAAACGTATATCAGACCCACAGCTGTTGTGTATTAGACTGCGAGGTCATTTGTTTACCTTGAAACATCGGCAAAAATTTAACATTTTCCAACTAAATTTGAGCTCAGTTTCAAGCCATTTACAGTACTAAAAACCAATTCAAAATCATCTCTATTTCGAAATATATCTTCCATTTCTATCACACTAGACCAGAAATCGCAAATAACAAACTATAAAACACATAACACAATACACTGCAAAGTCGCTGTTTTAATCGAAAATTATTGATCTCAGTTTTGTTTATGATTTTTTAATTTTTTTTTTTATTTTTTTTTTTTTCCTCTCATTATGCACTGGTGCTGAAGGATTTGTTGTATGTGGTTGCACACATACCCCATAAATGGTATTCGCACATATACTAGGCCCAAATTTACGCTTCGCAGCTATACATAGTGAGCTGAGCTCAAGGCTTAGATCTATGGTTTGGACTCTAAACATTAAGCCGTAGATCTATGACACAGACCCTGAAAGGGTTCAAGTAAGTAATAAATGTACTGTTTACCTGGAGTTTACCGTGAGAGAGTTCCTCGGTCAACGCCCCCACGGCCCGGTCTGTGACCAGGCCTCATGGTGGATCAGAGCCTGATCAACCAGGCTGTTACTGCTGGCTGCACGCAATCCAACATATGAGCCACAGCCTGGCTGGTCATGTATCGACTTTAGGTGCTTCCCCAGAGCCTGCTTGAAGACAGCCACGGGTCTATTGGTAATCCCCCTGTGTGTGTATTTTACATTTTATTGTGTTTTTAAATGTCTAGTTCTATTGCTCATTTAATATATGTCAGTGTAAATACATTATCTAGCATTTATAAGTGAAAAAAGGGTGTTGCACTTTACGCAGTAGACTAAAACCTAACCTACCATATAAGTGGGGGCCTACTGTATTATTATTATTATTATTATTATTATTATTAATTCATGGTATTACAGTGGTCCCTCGCTTTTCGTAGTTCTCGGCAATCGTAAATTTTTCCAATCATAGGGGTATTTTTGTATAAACATTGACTCGCTTTTCATAGGTTGACTCGCAAGTCGTAGTTCGTCCAGGATGCGTACCCATGGTGTGAGCCGTGGCAGTAGCCTGTCTGGCATTGTTTACCAGTGAGCGAAGGTCCCCTCACATGCTCCAGCAAAATATTTCATAATATTCCATTTATTTTAGTTCTTGCAAGTACTAAATAAGCCACCATGGCTCCAAAGAAAGCTCCTAGTGCCAAGCCTGTGGAAAAGAAGGTGAGAAATACGATTGAATTTAAGAAAACCATCATTGAACAATATGTGGTACAAGTGTGGCCAAACTGGCCAGGATGTATAAGAAACCCTACACAACCTTATGTTCCATAGTGGCCAAGAAAAAGGAAATCAAGGTCGCTGCTGTTGCAAAGGGGGTAACTATGCTGACAAAAATGAGATCACCAGTACTCGAAGAGGTTGAGAAGTTATTATTGGTGTGGATAAATGAAAAACAATTAGCAGGAGATACTCTTATGACTTCGATTATTTGTGAAAAGGCTAGGCAGTTGCATGACGATTTGGTAAAGAAATTGCCTGCAACTAGTGGTGATGTGAGTCAATTTAAGGCCAGCAAAGGCTGGTTTGAGAGATTTAAGAACCGTACTGGCATACACAGTGTGGTAAGGCATGGTGAGGCTGCCAGTTTGGACCACAAGGCGGCTGAAAAATATGTGCATGAATTCCAGGAGTACATAGAGGCTGAAGGACTGAAACCTGAACAAGTGTTCAACTGTGACGAAACAGGCCTCTTTTGGAAGAAAATGCCAAAGAGGACCTTCATTACACAAGAGGAAAAGGCAATGCCAGGACACAAGCTGTTACGCAGAGATGCAGTTATAATATATGTCTTTCATATTTGCTCATCTTTCTAATATTATATTGTGATTACTATCGTTAAATGCTAAAACGAGAGTAATCAGCTTTATAATATTAAATATTCATTTTCACCTTTCCCATTTTTCATTATATGTATACAGTGGACCCCCGCTTAACGATCACCTCCAAATGCGACCAATTATGTAAGTGTATTTATGTAAGTGCATTTGTACGTGTATGTTTGGGGGTCTGAAATGGACTAATCTACTTCACAATATTCCTTATGGGAAAAAATTCGGTCAGTACTGGCACCTGAACATACTACTGGAATGAAAAAAGTTCGTTAACCGGGGGTCCACTGTATATTTATTCTGCTGTGGAAATGGATAACTACCAATTTGTTTGGCCTCACTTCTACACTACTCGCCTGAAGCGACCTGATGTCAGGTGTGAGTGGGGTAGATTAAACAGTACAGCACTTCTCTCTGTGTAGAGAAGGTCTCCACAGCTTACTCACTTTACTCGCTTAAAGTCACCAGAAATTGTGAAATTTTCCTTAAACAGAAGTTCTCGTCTGTGGAGACTTCGAGTTTGCTAAGCCATTAACCTAATCTCCTTAGAAAATAGGAAATAATGTAACTTTTGTCAACTGTATATATAAGGTTCATACAACAAAAATTGAAGGTCTTCATCTTTAAGTAATATATAAAGTCTATATATATATTATATATATATACTTTGTCTTTAACAATATCTATTCTGTATTAACCCTTTGAGGGTCGACAGGCCCTCTCCGAAACTCGTTCTCAGGGTCGGCCAAATTTAAAAAAAAAAAAAATTATTTTCTCTTATGAAAAGATAGAGAATCTTTTCCCGATCATAAAGACACCAAAAGTTTGAAATTTGATAGAAAACTTACGGAATTATGCTATCGCAAAGTTAGCGGTCTCGGCGATGTTTACGCATCGGCGATTTTGCCCACTTTGAGCCCCATTTTCGGCCAATTTTGCTGTACTAGTCGACAAAAAACATGAATATTTCGCTAGAACTCCATTTTTTCTATCGAATGGGTGCAAGAAACCACCCATTTATGAAATTCAACTATCCAGTACAGTGGTCAGAATTTAGCAATTTTGCCAATTTCACACAAATTTCAAAAGATGCCAATTTCCGAATAGGGTTCAGAATAAACAAGAAAGACATTCCTGGCACTAAAATGACATTTCCTCTAGTCATTAGTCACGTCTCAAGGTCTCTCTTATATTCTTTTGCTTTCCATTTTGAATTTTTATTCTCACAAAAAATATAAGATTTACTGTTATGCAGACTACTGCATTAGTGTAAAAAATGGTATAAATATTATTGGTACACTTGTGAAAGAATATTAGACTCACCAGTTGACGTGTATTGCACGCTTGGCACGATTTGTTTACTTTTGAAGTTTGGTAAAAATCGAACATTTCTGCTACTTTGAGCTCAATTTCAAGGCACCTTTCATTGTAAAACCAGCCAAAATCATCTCAATTTCTGTAATATATCTTCCATTCTATAAAATGAGACCAAGAAAACTAGAATACAACAATAAATACCATACGAAAATACACTGCAAAGTCGCTGATTTATTCCAAAAAAATGGTCAAAGTTTTTTTTTTCTCATTATGCACTGTGTGCTGCAGGATTTTTTTTAGACTGTGCACACTGACCACATAGACCCATTCTTTCATATGAAGGCCTACCAGCTTTCTCCCACTAGATTTGAGGCCGCTAGAATTTATGCGTACTAGTACGTCAAAAACCCCTACGCGTAAGACGTACTAGTACGACGAAAACCCTCAAAGGGTTAAAGATACATTTTAAAATGTTTGTTGATCTCCCTACAACCTTATTACGATAGGACTGGAGAACAATTCTCTTTCAAAAAGTCCCCTACACTAACAACGCCCAGGGTTTATAAAGTTTATCGTAATAAATGGGGACCTACTGTCCGGGAGACTGAACCTTGAAATACAGACTTATAAAATATGGCTGAATTATCCGCCAGGTTTGAAGACCTTACAGTTGAACGACTGAATACGTTAAAGTTACAAACTTGTTGGCAAATAGCAAAGTCTCTCGGAGTAAAGTATGACAAGCACTATACTTCTGTTACCCTACGGGCTATCATTCGAAATTTACTTTTTCCAGAAGCCCCAGAAGAAGATTCCAGCGAGGATTTAGAAGATAATGAAAGTCTAATTTCACAATTTGACCGGCAGTCATCAGTAAATGAGATGGAAATGCCTTCAGTAGCTACTAAGGACATATCAACGAGACCTAAGACTCCAAGACCAGTTTCGTCTCAAGCTCAGACCACTTGGGAAACCCTAGACTTCATCGGTAGTACACCAGGAACAACCACTTTCTCTACGTTGATGGAACCCAGAGCTCCTGCGAGGAATAATCCAGAGTTTTTCCAGTGGAACTCCATTCAGATTCCTCCAGAGATCCACTCTCCGGAACAATTCGAGAGATTAGAACGCTTCTTGATATTACAAACTACATACATTGAAGCCCAACGTAAATTTAAACATGCAGAGTTTGAAAGAGAATCCATCAGACGTGATAGACAACTCGACCCAGGAAAAATTGAATCTCGTCCGACACCAAGAGTCGAGACGTTCAATGTTCATCAAGTGGCAGCCATGGTTCCCAGATTCTGTGAAGAAAACCTCGATGCATTTTTTGAAGCCTTTGAAAACCAGGCTCAAATTATGAAGTGGCCCAGGGAACATTGGGCGGCCCTGATACACACTACCTTGACGGGAAAAGCACAGGCTAGCACGGCGTCCTTACCCTTCGACCAGTACTCTCACTATGCGACAATAAAGAAAACTGTATTGGACGCTTACGACTTGTTGCCTGCTAGTTATCTACGGTCATTCCGGACTTTGAAGCGCAACCCACAGCAGTCCTGGGTAGAGTTTGCCCGAGGGAAACAGGCAGCATTTGAGAGATGGCTTAGGGCTTCAAATTGCAATACAGTGGAATCCCTTTCTCAACTGATTTTAAATGAATATTTCTTCAATTATTTGACGGACGACCTACATACTTACCTTATCGGACGTTCAGCCTCAACGCTAATAGAAACTGCGTCGATAGCTGATCATTATGAGATAGCTCACCAGATGACGGGTAAGAGTAAATGTCAAGAGGCTTTTCAGAAAAATCCCAAGAAAGATTCAAAGTTTGAAAGAGCGTATACGGTGCGTTCTCCAAACTGGGATAGTAATTCCAGTTACAAAAAATATTCAAGTTTTAAAAAGGAAGATGTTCCCCAACGGATTTGTAATTACTGCCACAAATCGGGACATTTGGAAAACCAATGTAGAAAGAAAAATGAACGGAACTATGAAAATCCCAGGAGATACCCTACTCAAGTGATCTCCTCCCAGGTCCAAGCTAAAGCCCAGCCTGTAAGAACAAACTTGGAGTCGTCCCATCCAGAGACCCAGCAGACAAGATGACTACATTCTGAAACCAAGGTACACGAGGCCATGGAACCTTACCTTGCTACAGGAAAAGTCAGCCTCGACGAAAAAAGGTTAGTTAACGTCACTACATTTCGAGACACAGGGAGTTATCTGTCTTTATTGAGGACAGACGTATTACCCCTTGATGATCACTCAGACACCAAGATAGAAGTCTTGTTAAAGGCGTATGGTGGTGCCTTAATTAAAGTACCATTGCATAAAGTGTTTTTGGAAATCCCCGACTATGTTGGTTGGATAACTGTTGGAGTATCTAGTAAAGAATTCCCCATTCAGGGTGTTGGACTGTTGATCGGAAATGATGTATACCACCAAGGTATTTGTAAAGAACCGATGGTGATAAATAACTCTTCTGACACCCACTATGCTTTGGAAGCATTAAACAAAGGTCCAGCATTATTTCCCTTGAACATTATTACTCGTGCAATGTCTCGCTCCGCAGATTGTGGAGAGCCATCCAAAAATAAAGACCTGGGTTTAGATTTGCTATTCAGTAAGGCAATACAAACTGGAACCTTCAAACCTAGTCAAGCCATGATTAACCCCGAGTGTTCCGCTGGAAAAGGTCTCGGAAGAAATGACCTGATTCAGGCTCAAACTTTAGATCCAGACTTGAATCATTGTAGAAGTATAGCAGTTTCTGAGGAACAGGTCAATCTACTAGAAAACTGTTATTATTACAAGGATGGTATCCTCATGAAAAAGGAGGAAAGTAATGGTTCCAAAGACGTGAGGAGTTTAGTAGTATTGCCAACCTCTTTTCGAGATACCACTCTTGAATTTTCTCATAATAGTCCTCTAGGTGGACATCTTGGGACAAGGAAGACTTTAGGAAAAATAGCAAAACATTTTTATTGGCCTAAGATTGGGGAAAAGGTGAAGAAATACATTAAAGAATGTCATATTTGCCAGAAGGCAGGTAAGCCTGCTCATAAACCTTCCCCGGCCCCCCTAATTCCTATTCCTGCACGAGGAGAACCTTTCTCTCGTCTAATTATTGATTGTGTGGGACCTCTGCCAAAGACCCGTCAGGGAAACCAATATTTATTTACAATCATGGATACTAGTACAAGATATCCGGAAGCTATCCCTGTTAGGAAAATTACTTCTCGGGTGATTGTTCGTTCCTTATTAAAGTTCTTTTCTCAAGTGGGAATCCCCAGAGAAATTCAGTCAGACCAAGGAACGAACTTTACTTCTAAAACCTTCAGAGAAGCAATGTCCCACTTGGGAATAGAATCTTTGTTGTCCACGAGTTATCACCCTCAATCCCAAGGAGCTCTGGAACGTTTTCACCAGACTCTAAAATCTATGCTAAGACCATACTGTGAACAGTTTTCCCAAGATTGGGATGAGGGGATACCTTTATTATTGTTTGCATTACGAAACAGTGAACAAGAGAGTACAAGCTTCACTCCATTTGAACTCATCTACGGGCATCAGGTCAGAGGCCCACTAGCTGTATTGAAAGATACTTGGACTGGCAAAACAACATCCTCTATAAAATCATCACCAGCTCTGATGCAGGAATGTTTGTCTTATGCTAGAGACTTAGCTGCAGAAAATTTGGCGAAAGCTCAAAGAAAAATGAAACTTTGGTACGACAAATGAGCAAAACCCCGTTCATTTCAACCTAATGATTTAGTAATGGTTCAGAGGTTAGTTTCCGGCCATGCTCTCTTACCACGTTACCAAGGTCCTTATGAAGTCGTGAGTAAAGAAAACGATGTAAATTATGTAGTTAAGATACCTGGAAAAAGGAACAAAGTATTTCACATAAATCAACTGAAATCTTATCATTCCAAAACACTACCTACCACATCCATCACTACCTTATCTACAATCAGAGAAAATACATCATCTGAGGGTGTCAAAAGAGCTGACGCTCACCTTAAAAATTCTGAGGCTCTACTCAATCTTGATATACTTCTTAACAATCTGGACGATTCAAAAAGGCAAGAAATAAGTAACTTAATATTGAATTATAAAAGCTTATTTGGAGATGTGCCAAAAACTTGTACTCTAGGGAATCACAAAGTCGAGCTCCGCGATTCGCATCCAATCAAACAACCACCTTATAGAGTGAGCCCTGCTAAACATCAGATGTTGAAGCAAGAAGTTGACTCTCTTCTCGAACATGGCCTTGTGGAACGAAGTAAGAGCCCTTGGGCATCACCTTGCCTGTTAGTTCCCAAACCAGACGGAACATTCCGCATGTGTACGGACTATCGTAAGCTAAATTCTGTCACAATACCAGACGGATACCCTCTTCCTCGAATAGACGACCTGATAGATACTGTCTCCAGCTCTAAATTCGTGAGTCGACTTGATTTACTGCTAGGGTATTACCAAGTTCCTCTGGTGCCAAAGGATAGAGACAAAACAGCCTTTGCAATTAAAGATGGTTTGTTCAATTACAAAGTTATGCCCTTCGGTTTATGTAACGCGGCCTCAACCTTTCAGAGACTTATGAACGAGCTAACTCGACCTTTGGAAGGAGTCGAGGCATATCTTATGATTTGGTAGTGTTTAGCGACTCTTGGGAAGAACACCTTATTCGACTGGAAGCTTTATTCAAATCCCTAGATAGTTATAATTTCACTGTCAATCTAGCAAAGTGTGCTTTTGGACAAGCCACTATTAAATACTTGGGTTTTCAAATAGGACAAGGGAAAGTGGTACCCCTTAACCTTAAAGTAAAAGCCATTACTGAATTCCCTATTCCAAGTGATAGAAAAGGAGTGCAAAGATTTCTGGGTATGATTAGCTACTACCGAAGATTTTGCCCCAACTTTACACAATTAGCTGCTCCTCTGACTGAATTAACTAGTCCTAGAGTAACCTTTAAATGGACCCTGGAATGTAATGAAGCTTTTGAAAAATTAAAAAGATTGCTTATGTCCTCTCCTGTATTACAAAGTCCCAATTTTCACAAACCCTTTATCTTGCATATTGATGCTAGCTGCTATGCTATAGGGGCAGTCTTGCTACAAAATACATCAGATACTAAAGTTTTGCATCCCATTTGCTATTTTTCATCAAAGTTAAAGTCCCATCAAAGAAATTATTCAACTGTTGAAAAAGAGGCATTAGCCCTGGTAGTTTCTTTAGAGTATTTCGACGTATACCTGGGAACATCGCCTCATAAAATATCAGTATTTTCCGATCACAACCCCTTAACATTTATAAATACCATGAAATCAAAAAAAATGCCCGAATTCTGAGGTGGGCTCTCAGAATTCAGCCCTATTCATTAAGCATTAATCATATAAAAGGCCCGAGTAATGTTCTTGCTGACGCTCTTTCGCGTCCCTAATAAAGTTCATTCATTTGACAATTCTATTGACTAAATTTTTACTTTAAACATTTAAACCATTCAGATTTCTGTTTATCTAATGTTTTGTCTATTTACAGTTACTGTATGTGTGGTAACATGCTGTATCGAGCTGGGATTTGGTCAAGAGACTAGGCTGGCTACTGCCTCCTTTCCCACTACCCCGAAGGCTTATGTGCATGTATTAACGCTAACGGGATACTAGAAGTCTGGCTGCATACACGCCTCGTCTCTCGGATCCGAAGTCCCTTCGATATGATCATTCTTATGCTTCTCGATACAAAACCTTTGGAAAAAACAAAAATTCCCAGTACTACATACTGTCCTAAGGGAAGGGTTTTACGCAGAGATGCAGTTATAATATATGTCTTTCATATTTGCTCATCTTTCTAATATTATATTGCGATTACTATCGTTAAATGCTAAAACAAGAGTAATCAGCTTTATAATATTAACCCTTTGACTGTTTTCGACGTATAAATACGTCTTACGAGCCAATGTTTCTGACGTATATATACTCAATAATTCTAGCGGCTTCAAATCAAGTGGGAGAAAGCTGGTAGGCCCACATGTGAGAGAATGGGTCTGTGTGGTCAGTGTGCACCACATAAAAAAAATCCTGCAGCACACATTGCGTAATGAGAAAAAAAAAACTCTGATCGTTTTTTTGGAATAAAACGCCGACTTTGAGGTGTATTTTCGTATAGTATTTATCGTTGTATTCGCGTTTTCATGGTCTTAGGTGATAAAATGGGAAACATATTACAGAAATAGAGATGATTTTCATTACTTTGACGATGAAAACGACCTTGAAACTGAGCTCAAAGTAGCGGAAATGTTCGATTTTTACCAATGTTCAAGAGTAAATAAATCACACCAAACGTCCAATACACGTCAACTGGGGAGTCTAATATTCTTTCACTAGTGCACTGATATTATTTATACCATTTTTACAATAATGCAGTCGTCTGCATAACAGTAAATTTTGTATTTTTTTGTATGAATAAAAAATCAAAATAGAAAGCAATAATAATATAAGAGGGGCCTAGAGATGTGACTAATGAACAGAGCATATGTTATTTTAGTGCCACGAATGTCTACCTTGTTTATTCTGGACCCTATTTTGAAATTGGCAGCTTTTTTATTTTGCGTGAAATTGGCCAAATTGCCAATTTCTGATCACCATATTGGGTAGTCCAAATTAGTAAATGGGAGGTTTCTTGTACTCAGCTGATAGATAAAATGGAGTTCTAAAGAAATAGCTATGAGTTTGGTCAACTGGAACAATGGAATTGGCTGAAAATTGGGCTCAAAGTCGGCGAAATCGCCGATACGCATATGTCGCTGAGACCGCTAACTTCGTGGGAGCATAATTCCACGAGTTTTCGACCAAATTTCGAACTTTTGGTGTCATTACCATCGGGAAAAGATTCTCTATCATTTCATAAGAAAAAATAATTTTTTTTTTTTCAAAAATTGAGCGACATAGAATGACAGTTTCAGAGAGGGGCCTGAAACAGTCAAAGGGTTAAATATTCATTTTCACCTTTCCTATTTTTCATTATATGTAATATTTATTCTGCTGTGGAAATGGATAACTACCAATTTGTTTGGCCTCACTTCTACACTACTCGCCTGAAGCGACCTGACGTCAGGTGTGAGTGGGGTAGATTAAACAGTACAGCACTTCTCTCTGTGTAGAGAAGGTCTCCACAGCTTACTCACTTTACTCGCTTAAAGTCACCAGAAATTGTGAAATTTTCCTTAAACAGAAGTTTTCGTCTGTGGAGACTTCGAGTTTGCTAAGCCATTAACCTAATCTCCTTAGAAAATAGGAAATAATGTAACTTTTGTCAACTGTATCTGTAAGGTTCATACAACAAAAATTGAAGGTCTTCATCTTTAAGTAATATATAAAGTCTATATATATATTATATATATACTTTGTCTTTAACAATATCTATTCTGTATTAAAGATACATTTTAAAATGTTTGTTGATCTCCCTACAACCTTATTACGATAGGACTGGAGAACAATTCTCTTTCAAAAAGTCCCCTAGACTAACAACGCCAAGGGTTTATAAAGTTTATCGTAATACAAGCCTATGAAAGACAGGCTGACGCTAATGTTCTGTGCTAATGCTAGTAGGGATTTCAAAGTGAAGCCATTACTAGTGTACCATTCTGAAAATCCCAGTGTGTTCAGGAAAAACAATGTTATGAAGAGTAAATTGTGTGTGTTTTGGAAATCTAATAGTAAGGCATGGGTCACGAGGGAAATTTTCGTCGAGTGGTTCAATGAAGTGTTTGGCCCTAGTGTGAAGAAATACCTCCTGGAAAAGAAATTGGATCTCAAGTGCCTGCTAGTAATGGACAATGCACCTGCTCATCCTCCAAACTTGGATGACCTAATTTTCAAAGAGTTTGGGTTCATCACAGTAAAGTTCTTGCCCCCGAATACCACTCCTATCCTCCAGCCCATGGACTAGCAGGTCATTGCAAACTTTAAAAAAACTCTACACAAAAGCAATGTTTCACAGGTGCTTGACTGTGACCACAGACACTCACTTGACCCTAAGGGAATTTTGGAGAGAACACTTCAGCATCCTCCATTGCATAACCCTTATAGGTATGGCTTGGGAGGGAGTGACTTCCAGGACTTTGAACTCTGCTTGGAGAAAATAGTGGCCAGATTGTGTTGACAAGAGGGATTATGAAGGGTTTGGGGCTGACCCTGATGAGCCTATGTCTGCTGTAAAATCAACTGTGGCACTGGGGAGTTCCACAGGGTTAGATGTGAGTTTGGAGGATGTGGAAGAATTGGTGGAAGACCACAACGAAGAGCTCACCACTGAGGAGCTGCAAGAGCTTCAGCAGGAAGAGCAACACATCGCAGCTCAGAATCTTGCTGCAGAGAAGGCGGAAGAGAGATGGAAGAAGGTGCCTTCTTCAGAAATTAAAGAGATTTTTACTATGTGGGGTAAGATGGAAAGCTTTATGGAGAAACATCACCCTAACAAGGTTGTTGCAAGCCATGTTGGCAACATGTACAGTGACAAAGTCTTGGGCCATTTTAGGGAAGTGTTAAAGAGACGCCAGAAACTGAGCTCTCTCCACAGTTATTTTGCGAGACAGGACTCCAGTGACTCTCAAGGTGGTCCTAGTGGCATTAAGAAACAGAGAAGAGAAGCAACCCCAGAAAAGCAATTGGCACCTGAGGTGTTGCTGGAAGGGGATTCCCCTTCCAAACTATAAACAACGCATTCTCTCTCCTCCTCCAGTCTCCCATATACTAAGAAGAATCTCCAATAAAGGTAAGTGTTATGCTGTTAATGTTTCATTCATCATTTTCCATTGCACTGTTTATGTACTACATGTATATTTCATGTAAAAATTTTTTTTGTTTTAATACTTCTGGGTGTCAGGAACGGATTAATTGTATTTACATTATTTCTTATGGGGAAAATTGATTCACAAATCGTAAATTTTGTTTATAGAAGCTCCTCCAGGAACGGATTAATTACGAAAAACGAGGGACCACTGTATATTCAAGGGGGATGCTCTAAACCCATAGGGGAATATAGTATCTGGGGAAATGGGAGGCAGTTTGATTCAATCCAAGGAAGTTAAACACAACTCCAGTTCCTTTGAACAAGAGCCACAGGATGGCCCATGGCCTGGTGGCAAAAGCTCTCGCTTCACAGGGTGAGGGTCCAGGTTCAATTCCCGATGAAGGTAGAAACATTGGACATGTTTCCTTATACTAGTTGTCTATGTTCAACCTCTTTCTCATCTACATCAATGATCTACCGAATGCATCACAGCTACTCAAACCCATATTATTTGCAGATGACACTACATATGTCTTTTCCCACCCAAACACAGTCAACGCTGAATTACAGAAAATATCTGCCTAGATGATGACTAACAAACCTGCCCTGAATACTGATAAAACCTATTTCATTCAGTTTGGAAACAAAGCTGCAAATGATCCAATTAACATAACGCTAAATGGATCATCAGTCACAAGACTCACAAAGGGAAAATTCCTAGTTATCCACCTTCACAGTAGCCTTAAGTTCCGGACACAGATACAACAAATCACCAAGAAAATCTCCAAGACATACTATCAAAGATAAGAAAGATACTACATTCCACAATCAGCTCTCATGGCACTGTACCATTCACTCATATACCCTTATCTTATGTATGGAATTTGTGCATAGGGATCAACAACATCCAATTCAATTCAATTCAAAGTTTATTCTCTATAAGGATTACAATGCTGAGTTTACAGAATTTGGTTATTGTGTGGTTTACATGCAAAATAATAATTACAGAGTGTACCACTAGAACACCTAGCATGGCTAGGCATATCGGGCAGACTTAGTTTAATTCTTATTTTAAAATATTACAAATTATGAGGTAAGTTGGTTTTATGGCTAAGTTACTAAATACTAGTTTGTGAGTTTAGCAATGTGAATGTTTTTGTTTTGGCACAGTACATAGTTTCAGTATTGGAGTATCAAAGACCAACTTATGACTAGTTAGGATTCATTATTTTAAGATTGAGATTAATATTTCTGTGTATGGTCAAATGGGTGAGTAAGTGAACCACCAGGTGGTATTCGTGTAGTTAGTTGACGGGGTGTATCAGGGAGATAAGATGTTTTCTAATGGTAGTTTTGAAGATGATGAATGTGACTGCAGTTCTAGAGTTTTCAGGTAGGGTGTTCCAGATTTTAGGGCCTTTGACAAACATTGAATTTTTGTAAAGGTTTAGTCGGACACGGGGAATGTCATAGAGATGTTTGAGTCTGGTGTTATGCCTGTGGGTTCTGTCACAACTATCAAGAAAGCATTTTAGGTCAAGGTTAATATTGGAATTTAAGGTCCTGTAGATGTAGATTGCACAGTAATAAGTGTGAATGTACTGAACAGGGAGTAAGTTTAGATCTATGAAGAGTGGGGGGGTGTATTGCCAGGGATGAGATTTGGTGATTATTCTTACTGCGGCTTTTTGTTGGGTTATTATTGGCTTTAGGTGTGTTGCTGCAGTTGATCCCCAAGCACAAATAGGATAGGTGAGGTATGGATAAATAAGTGAGTGGTATAGTGTGAGAAGTGCATTTTGCGGCACATAGTATGGTATCTTGGAGAGGATCCCAACTGTTTAGGATACTTTTTTGGTTATGTGTTGGATATGGGTGCTGAAATTCAGGTTGTTGTCAAGGTATAGGCCTAGGAATTTGCCCTCATTATGTCTGGTAATTAGAGTGTTGTCGATCTTAATGTTAATTTGCGCAACTCCTGCTCTGCTACCAAACATAATATAGTAGGTTTTGTCAGTGTTAAGCGTAAGTTTATTGGCTGTCATCCAAGTCGATATTTTGATCAGTTCCTCATTAACAATGGTGTTGAGAGTGGCAAGATTAGAGTGAGAGATGACATAAGTCATGTCGTCAGCAAAGAGAATGGGTTTCAGGTGTTGGGATACGTTTGGAAGATCACTGATGTATATGACGAAGAGCAGAGGACCAAGGACACTTCCCTGCGGAACTCCAGTATCAAGGGGCCGTGTTGTTGATGCTGGTCTTTAATGGTGACATACTGATACCTATTAGTAAGGTAAGATTTCAAATATGCAAGCGCATGGCCTCTTATACCGTAATGGTCAAGTTTGTGGAGTAGGATGCCGTGGTCTACTGTCTCAAAAGCTTTTCTTAGGTCAATAAAAATTCCTAGTGGATATTCCTTATTTTCCAATGCTGTGTAAAGCAGATCTAGCATTTTTATGATTGCATCATTAGTGCTTTCATTTTTCCTGAATCCAAATTGGCAGGGGTTGAGTATGTTTTGTGCCGTTATAAATGAGTATAGTCTCCTGTGCACGAGTTTCTCAAAGATTTTGGATAGCAATGGTAAATTTGATATTGGCCTATAGTTGTTTAAATCTGTAGGGTCACCACCTTTATGTATTGGTGTAACCCTTGCCGTCTTGAGTAGTTTCGGGAAGGTGCTGGTTTCTAGTGACTTGTTAAAAAGTAATGAAATAGCATGCGAAAGGACATGGGCTGCTCACTTGTACAATAATGGTGGGACATGAGACAGATTCCCTGAGTTATTTTTAAGTGACTTTATAATCTCGGTGACTTCCGAAGGCTCAGTTGGTGCAAGATAGAAGGAATTTGGGAAATTCCCATCTAGGTAGTCTCCGGCATGGGCATTGGTACGTGGGATTTTATTGGCGAGATTAGATCCTATGGTTGAGAAGAAGTCGTTTATCTTGTTAGCTGTGTCAGTGGGATCCAGTGGTGTTTCATTAGGTTTAGTTAGGACAATATTCTTGTTTTTTTCAGTTTGTGGGTCCCTAGAATCTGAGAGAGTGTTTTCCAGGTCTTTTTTATATCTCCTCTTGTGTCTGTGAATCTACTGGAGTAGTATAGTTGTTTGGCTCTCTTTATTACTTTGGTGAGAACTGATGAATAGTGTTTAAGAATATCTTTGTGTATTAAGCCCTGTCTATATTGCTTTTCATATTGGTGTTTCTTATCAATGGATTTCAGAATGGTGCTGGTTAGCCATGGGCAACCAAGCCGTTTGTTTGTGATCTGTTTCGTTTTTATAGGACAATGTTTGTTGTATAGTCTAAGTAATTTGTTAAGAAAAATGTCTGTCCAGTCATCAATACCATTGGCCTTGGAGAATTCTGTAGGCCAGTCAACAGTCTCTAGGTCAACTGTGAACTTCCTTATTGAGGCCTCGTCATGGAGTCTAAATGAGACTTTGTTGTATTCAAGTGGTGGTTTACTTATGTTTGTCAGGAGGAAGGTAGGGTAGTGGTCTGTAGTGCTATCTGTGATTATCCCTGATTTAAGGGGGGCTAGTATATTAGTCCATATGTGGTCTATTATGGTTGCACTTGTCTCAATGAGCCTGGTTGGTTTAGTTATTGTTGGTATGAGAAGTGTGTTGATCATAATGTTGATGAAATCAGTTACAGGCTGATCATCTAGTATGCCAAGGTTGATGTTGAAGTCCCCAGCTAAGAGAAGGTGGTGCTTATTCATTTGTCTGTTTGTTATTAGTGACTTTAATTTCTCACTGAAATTTGGGATGTTTGTGTGGGGTATCCGGTAAATGGCACCAATTGTTATAGGTGTCTTAAGGTTTTTTACAGTAAAATTAGCAAAAATGTATTCCCCATATTCATCACTAAAGCAAGTGGTGCTAATACAAGATAATTGGTTAGAGTAATAGATTGCAATACCACCCCCAACTTGGTATGGTCTGCAGTTGTGAATTGCTGTGTATCCTGGAAGAGGGTACATATCTATTGTGTCCTGCTTAAGCCAGGTCTCAGTAAGAATAATGCAGAAGGGTGTCTTTTGTGATTCAAGGAGTGCCAAGAGGCCATCATAGTGTTTGCTTAAGGACCTGATGTTGTAGTTAAGTACTGATAGACTTTTAGCATTGTTTAGGATAGTGCTGGCTTGTGATGCTGTGTAATAAAGGCAGTTACTTTCCAATAGGTTTTGATTGGGTGTCAGATTATGGAGGTTTAGATCAGGGTCAACGTGATCAATCATCTTCTAGGTTTAAATTATGGTTATTTATATCCTGAGTTGTGTGTTGAGTTCTAGTACTGATATCTATAGTGGTGGGAAGTTTGGACAAGTATATAGCTAGAGTATTTTGGTCATATAGAGTATAGTCACTAATACACATAATGAAGTTGATGTTGTCTATGTGTTGTGCTGGAATGAGCTGAAGTACAACTAGGTATAAACTAATAATATAAAAATACAAATTAAAAATAGCACAAGACTCTCACTTGTAATTGCACTAAGGTCTAATATAATGACTTTGGTATAGTCTATGTACTGAGCTAGAATGAGCTATAGTACAACTAGGTTTAATCTAATAATATAAAAATGCAAATTAAAAATAGCACCAGACTCTTACTAGTAATTGCACTATGGTTTAATACAATGAATTTGGTATTGAGCTAGAATGAGCTATAGTACAACTGAGTTTAATCTAATAATATAAAAAAGGCACAAGACTCTCAAATGAAATTGCACTAAATTGTTACATAAGTTGTTTACAAGAATTAGAGTATAACTAGATTTAAATTGACAAGATAAAATACACAAGGTAGCAAAAGAATAGTAAAAAAAAAATGATAAAAATAAAAATGGCAATGACTTGGTTATAATATGCTAGTAAGATGGTAGACAGGATAATATAAAAGTTGTAGTTGAAAATACTAGTTTAAAAAAGTATAGAATAAAAATGGGCAATAAAAAAGTTTACAATAAGTTTGGTCAATATAGTTTAAGGTAAAATTGGGCAATAATAGGGATTTTAGAATAAAATTGGGCAATTGAGTATTTCTTAAAGTGAGGTAGAATAATTGAGGACAAGTTTTAAAATAAAATAAGATAGAACAGTGATGTGGTAAGCTGTAAAAAAACGAGATAGATTCTGTAGATATTAAACACAATTAAGACTATGAGGTAGAATGGTTGTTGAATACAACAATGACAATCAAAAGTAGTTGGGGTATTAGAATTTTAGGGGGGCACAAATTTATGACAATATAACACTAACTGTGGACTGTGGGTATTATCTGCACTTTACTCTGATTCTGTTAGTTCAGCCTCACTTAGGAATGTTTTAAGGTCATGTTCTGAAGAGATGAAATATCTCTTCCCAGTGGGCTGTTTCCTAACCCTTTGAGGGTTTCGGCCGTACTAGTATGGCTTACGACCCAGGGTTTTTGATGTACTAGTACGCCTAAATTCTAGCGCCCTCAAATCTAGTGGGAGAAAGCTGGTAGGCCTACACATGAAAGAATGGGTCTATGTAGTCAGTGTGCACAGTATAAAAAAAAATCCTGCAGCACACAGTGCATAATGAGAAAAAAAAAACTGACCATTTTTTTTGGAATAAATCAGCAACTTTGCACTGTATTTTCGTACGGTATTTATTGTTGTATTCTAGTTTTCTTGGTCTCATTTCATAGAATGGAAGACATATTACAGAAATTGAGATGATTTTGACTGGTTTTAGAATGAAAAGTACCTTGAAATTGAGCTCAAAGTAGCAGAAATGTTCGATTTTTACCAAACTTCAAAAGTAAACAAATCATGCCAAGCGTCCAATACACGTCAACTCACGAGTCTAATATTCTTTTGCAAGTGCGCCAATATTATTTATACCATTTTTTACACTAATGCAGTAGTCTGCATAACAGTAAATCTTCTATTTTTTGTGAGAATAAAAATTCAAAGTGGAAAGCAAAAGAATGTAAGAGGGGCCTTGAGACACGACTAATGAACAGAGGAAATGTCATTTTAGTGCCAGGAATGTCTTTCTTGTTTATTCTGGACCCTATTCGGAAATTGGAATCTTTTGAAATTTGTGTGAAATTGGCAAAATTGCTAAATTCTGACCACTGTACTGCATAGTTGCAATTGGTAAATGGGTGTTTTCTTGCACTCATTCGATAGAAAAAAATGGAGTTCTAGCGAAATATTCATGTTTTTTGTAAACTAGTACAGTGGAATTGGCCAAAAATGGGGCTCAAAGTGGGCAAAATTGCCGATGCGTAAACATCGCTGAGACCGCTAACTTCGCGAGAGCATAATTCCATAAGTTTTCCATCAAATTTCATAATTTTGGTGTCATTATGATCAGGAAAAGATTCTCTATCTTTTCCCAAGAATTTTTTTTTTTTTTTAAATTTGGCCGACCCTGAGAACGAGTCTCGGAGAGGGCCTGTCGACCCTCAAAGGGTTAACTGCGAGTTTTCCGTCCCTCCCAAAGCACTGGTGGATTTTTTGGGCATAGCATAATTTTCTTAGCCGATAAAGGAGGTTTTGTCTTGTTTTGGTAAGGCATCATTGACGTAAACATCAGTTTTCATAGAAATAGATGTTTTTAGTAGGTTGTTTCTTTGTAGGCTAGTTTGGAATTTTAACAGCACTGTTTTTTTACCCGCTTGGTAGCCCATCAGTTTGCAATCCTAAAACCCCTAAAAAAACACCTAAAACCCCTAATAACCCAGCAAAAGGCAGCAGTAAGAATGATAACAAATTCCCACCCCTGCCAGCATACTCCACCAATTTTCAAAAGTCTGAATCTGCTTACCATTAAGAACATCCATACTTATTCATGTGCCTACTACATACACAGAACAATACATGCAAATATAAACCCTCCACTCAAACTTCTCCTCTCCAACCTAAACAGGACACATGACCACAACACAAGACAGATCTCTTTTTGATATACCTCGTGTCCATATCACACTGTGTAAAAACTCTATGCACTAGACCTCATCTTCACTAACAATGATGATCTGATAAGAAATGTCACCATATCAAAAACAATATACTCAGATCACAACATAATTGAGGTTCAGACATGTATGCATGGAGCCCCAGACCGACAAAATGAGACTAGTCATGAGGGAGCATTCACCAAATTCAACTTCAATAACAAAAACATAAAGTGGGACCAAGTAAACCAAGTCCTAACCGATATAAGCTGGGAAGATATACTAAGCAACACAGACCCAAACTTATGCCTAGAACAGATTAACTCGGTGGCACTCGACGTATGCACAAGGCTTATTCCTCTAAGAAAAAGGAGGAGTAGATGTAAAATAGAAAGAGACAGGCGCTCCCTTTACAGGCGACGGAAAAGAATAACAGAGCGGCTAAAAGAGGTCAATATATCTGAAATGCGCAGGGAGACACTGGTCAGAGAAATAGCAAGCATCGAACTTAAGCTAAAAGAATCCTTTAGGAGTCAGGAATCGCGGGAAGAACTAAAAGCCATAAATGAAATCGAAAGAAACCCAAAGTATTTCTTCTCCTATGCCAAATCAAAATCGAGAACAACGTCCAGTATTGGGCCCCTACTTAAACAAGATGGTCCTACACAGATGACAGCAAGGAAATGAGTGAGCTACTCAAGTCCCAATATGACTCAGTTTTTAGCAAGCCGCTAACCAGACTGAGAGTCGAAGACCAAAATGAATTTTTTATGAGAGAGCCACAAAATTTGACTAACACAAGCCTATCCGATGTTATCCTGACGCCAAATGACTTCGAACAGGCGATAAATGACATGCCCATGCACTCTGCCCCAGGGCCAGACTCATGGAACTCTGTGTTCATCAAGAACTGCAAGAAGCCCCTATCACGAGCCTTTTCCATCCTATGGAGAGGGAGCATGGACACGGGGGTCGTCCCTCAGTTACTAAAAACAACAGACATAGCCCCACTCCACAAAGGGGGCAGTAAAGCAACAGCAAAGAACTACAGACCATAGCACTAACATCCCATATCATAAAAATCTTTGAAAGGGTCCTAAGAAGCAAGATCACCACCCATCTAGAAACCCATCAGTTACACAACCCAGGGCAACATGGGTTTAGAACAGGTCGCTCCTGTCTGTCTCAACTACTGGATCACTACGACAAGGTCCTAAATGCACTAGAAGACAAAAAGAATGCAGATGTAATATATACAGACTTTGCAAAAGCCTTCGACAAGTGTGACCATGGCGTAATAGCGCACAAAATGCGCGCTAAAGGAATAACAGGAAAAGTCGGTCGATGGATCTATAATTTCCTCACTAACAGAACACAGAGAGTAGTCGTCAACAGAGTAAAGTCCGAGGCAGCTACGGTGAAAAGCTCTGTCCCACAAGGCACAGTACTAGCTCCCATCTTGTTTCCTCATCCTCATATCCGACATAGACAAGGATGTCAGCCACAGCACCGTGTCTTCCTTTGCAGATGACACCCGAATCTGCATGACAGTGTCTTCCATTGCAGACACTGCAAGGCTCCAGGCGGACATCAACCAAATCTTTCAGTGGGCTGCAGAAAACAATATGAAGTTCAACGATGAGAAATTTCAATTACTCAGATATGGTAAACATGAGGAAATTAAATCTTCATCAGAGTACAAAACAAATTCTGGCCACAAAATAGAGCGAAACACCAACGTCAAAGACCTAGGAGTGATTATGTCGGAGGATCTCACCTTCAAGGACCATAACATGTATCAATCGCATCTGCTAGAAAAATGACAGGATGGATAATGAGAACCTTCAAAACTAGGGAGGCCAAGCCCATGATGACACTCTTCAGGTCACTTGTTCTATCTAGGCTGGAATATTGCTGCACTCTAACAGCACCTTTCAAGGCAGGTGAAATTGCCGACCTAGAAAATGTACAGAGAACTTTCACGGCGCGCATAACGGAGATAAAACACCTCAATTACTGGGAGCGCTTGAGGTTTCTAAACCTGTATTCCCTGGAACGCAGGAGGGAGAGATACATGATTATATACACCTGGAAAATCCTAGAGGGACTAGTACCAAACTTGCACACGAAAATCACTCACTACGAAAGCAAAAGACTTGGCAGACGATGCACCATCCCCCCAATGAAAAGCAGGGTGTCACTAGCACGTTAAGAGACCATACAATAAGTGTCAGGGGCCCGAGACTGTTCAACTGCCTCCCAGCACACATAAGGGGGATTACCAACAGACCCCTGGCAGTCTTCAAGCTGGCACTGGACAAGCACCTAAAGACAGTTCCTGATCAGCCGGGCTGTGGCTCGTACGTTGGTTTGCGTGCAGCCAGCAGCAACAGCCTGGTTGATCAGGCGCTGATCCACCAGGAGGCCTGGTCACAGACCGGGCCGCGGGGGCGTTGACCCCCGAAACTCTCTCCAGGTAAACTCCAGGTAAACATAAAGGGTCCCAAAATATGGAATTCATTACCAGAAGATATTAAAGTAACCCAGTCTGAAAATCAATTTAAGACTTTTCTCAAAAGCCACTTAATCACCCTAGACTAAATGCTAAATACTCAGTACACACATACTCACTTATCTACTCCCACATCATAACTTCAACAATCACTTTGAACCTTTCATCCATTGTTGACAGGAATATAATTGAATCATTGTTTTCACAAAAAGCATTTTTGAATATTTGAATATATCTTTTGTCTTATATAAATTTTGATTCATTTAAAATTTTAATTTAATTACTGTACAACTATGAAATAATTACTATTCTACTGTACACCTATGATATAATCCTCAGTGTTAAGTAGTCTGTACGCCAATAATGTTAAGTTGGCCCATAATGCTTAGGCATAATAGAGGCTCTCTTTGCATTGCAACCCACTATTGTAAACACAAAATTTCAATGTACTGTTTGCAAAGAAAATAAAAATAAAAAAATAAATAAATAAATCGAAAATGGGTATCTGGGTGTTAGTCGACTGGTGTGGGTCGCATCCTGGGACAAAACATCTAATCGCCCAAAATGTTCTGCATAACAAGGGGCTTTCTGTATAGTAATATGTCATTGATGTCATCTAGGTCTGTATACCTTGTACATGAATTTGCAGAAGAAAT
Organism: Cherax quadricarinatus; assembly: GCF_026875155.1. NCBI lineage: Eukaryota > Metazoa > Arthropoda > Malacostraca > Decapoda > Parastacidae > Cherax > Cherax quadricarinatus. The sequence continues at coordinate 9,972,407 of NC_069471.1, read as the reverse complement.
ATAATAACAATATCTTCATTTGCTACAAGTAACTACATGGTATACAGGACTAGCTGACATCAATGACATACTACTATATAGAAAGCGCTTTTTTATGATGAGAATTTAGGGAAAGTAAGGTCAGTTTTGCCCCAGGATGCAACCCACACCAGTCCACTAACACCAGGATGTGACCCACACCAGTCCACTAACACCAGGATGCGACCACACCAGTCCACTAACACCCAGGATGCGACCCACACCGTCCACTAACACCCAGGATGTGACCCACACCAGTCCACAAAACCCCCAGGATGTGACCCACACCAGTCCATAAACCAGGATGCGACCCACACCAGTCCACTAACCCCAGATGGACCCACCCAGCCCTAACCCGGTGCCCATTTTATATGCTGGGTGAACAGGGACAGGGACAGCAGGTGTCTCATGGAAAACAAGCCCCTAATGTTTTCCAGCCGTACTGGAGGAGATTTGAACTCTGGACCTCTGGGGTGGAGCTGAGTGTGCTAGTGATCCAGCTCTGGGACCCCATAAGATATTATTATTATTATTATTATTATTATTATTATTATTATTATGAAGGAATTTTCCACACTAATTACCTTCAAGTGAAATTTAATTTGGGTTTGCATTTAGCTACAAAATAATATAGGCCTATGAGGGGCCTAAATTACTGCCCAGGAAGACAAAAAAAAACTCAAAATACGACAATATATTGTAAAAAATTATCTACACACTTTAAGAAATATATTAGTGACAAAACAAGCTAACACACGAAATATTTATCTCTTGCTAAAACAACTAGGCCTATGAGGGCCTAAATTACTTTCCAGGTGGGATATATATACCACAAAATAATATAATATAATAGGTAAAATAAGGCCTACATATCGTCACCTGAAAGAAAAGATAATAAAATCATGAGGGCAGAAGTAATTTAAAAAAAAAAATAGTCCTAAGAGGCCTAAATATGTCCCCAAGTGCGATACATACCACAAAATTGTATTAGATTAATTAAATGTAAGAAATATATTAGTGAAATATACAAGACGAAATTTCCTTCCTTGGTCTAAGATGTAAGTCTATGAAGGCCTAAATGACTTAGTAGGCTGTCAATAATAACACAAAATACCAACAAATAATGTTATATAAGTGGTAGACAAGAGGAGCAGGAAGAAATATATTGTTGAAAGATACAAGTTGAGGGAACATCAATGTTTATCATCAATAAAACAACAAAACTTAGGTCTATGACGTCATCAATAACTAACATCAATCTTAACATCAATATTTATCACATCATCGATCATCTTGGATCATCATCTCACATAAAACATAAGAAAAAACTAATAAACTCACCTGGTGGATAAACTTGTTTTGTTGTTGTTGTTGTTGTTTATAGGGCCACTGACAACGTAGGTCGTACCGAACCCGACCTTCCAGTGTCCGGAAGACGATCCAACACCAAAGTGGACGGAAACAGACCAGTGGTTTACAAAATTTTTCAGGCTGCTGCCCCCTTGGCTTCCAGGCCTCATTCCTAGCACCCCCTCCCGACACAATCAATCAATCAAGTTTATTCTCTATAAAGATTGCAATGCAGGGTTTACAGATTTTGGATATTGTAAGTTTAATATGTTTATTATGCACCCCATACCCATCCTGTGGGCGGTAGTCAAAAGATTACAGAGGTACATAATTGGTCCAGGGACAGGACTTTAGATATTGTGTGGTTTATATGTTATACAATATTAATAACAGAGGGGGGCACTAGGACACCTAGCATGGCTAGGCATTTCGGGCAGACTTAGATTAATTATTAACTCTAAATTAATACAGATTATGGAATAAGTTGGTATTTAGGCTAAGTGACTACATTATAGTTTGTGAGTTTAGCAATGTAAATGCTTTTGTTTTGGCACAATACACAGGTTCTATATTGTAGTATCACAGGCAAACTTATGACTAGTTAGGATTCATTATTTTATGATTAAGATTCGTATTTCTGTGATTATAGTCAAGTGCGTTTGTGAGTGTAAGTGTGAACAGGTGGTTTTCATTTAGTTAGTTGTCGGGGTGTATCAGGGAGATAAGATGTTGTCTAACGGTAGTTTAGAAGGTGATGAATGTGTCTGCAGTTCTAGAGATTTCAGGTAGGGTGTTCCAGCTTTTAGGCCCTTTGACATACATAGAATTTTTGTAAAGGTTTAGTCGGACACGGAGAATGTCGGAGAGATGTTTGTGTCTGGTGTTATGCCTGTGGGTCCTGTCACAACTATCAAGAAAGCGTATTAGGTCAAGATTAATATTGGAATTTAAGGTCCTTAAGTGTGGATGCTCTGAACGGGGAGTAAGTTTAGATCTATGAAAAGTGGGAGGGGGATATGTTGCCAGGGATGGGATTTAGTTATAATTTTTACTGCAGCTTTTTGTTGGGTTATTATTGGCATTAGGTGTGTTCCTGCAGTTGATCCCCAAGCACAAATAGCATAGGTGAGGTATGGATAAATGAGTAAACGATATAGTGTGAGAAGGGCAGTTTGCAGCACGTAGAATCGTATCTTCCTTGGTATTAGATTACTGCAAATTCAAAATGGGTACCTGGGTTTTAGTTTATTGGTGTGGGTCTCATCGTGGGACAAAATTTACCTAATTTGCCCAAAATGTTCTGAGTGGAAATTTGTCTGAACTGCCCACGTGTGAGTTGTCTACCCTAGCAAGCTCTGTTGACATTGAGCTCTGAGGATGGTATCTCAGCCTCACAAGTGGCTTATATGATGCATTTCCATAAATGACTGATGTTGCAAGAAATCTCGCCTGCATGCACGAATGAAGGACTAACTTACTTGGTGTTGGAGAATATATCCCGGTCTTCAACCTCCCTAAGCCTTAACCCCTCTGGACTTCCCCTTCAAGACCATGTGCAGTGGGAAACTGATTCCTGCAATGTTCAGATGATATTAGTGAAACCCGCCTGCACCTCAGAAATTCCCGATTCCAAGGGAGTGGTATCCTTAGTATGACAATGCAGGATGTGACACTAGCTTCTTTAACAATGAGGGGATGCCGGTACGTACTGGTATTCAGTCGTCCAACTGCACAAAGACCCACAGCCCAACTCACTCAAATTCCCCCAGAAACTGGCCAGAATACTGAGAAAGAAAGGGAGGTCTTGTCTTTCTGGGCCCGTATGGACCTGTCGGAGGAGGTCATCTATGGTACTTTGAGGTGCCTCCATTAGATTTTCCCAGGGCCTAGTGTGTGTAGACACGTCGGGTGCCGCCCTGTGCTCATGGCGGTGTGCCTAGCTCGGAGTTTTGACAAAGAGGGAGGCACTGGTGATTCAAAACCCCATGCCTCAACGTTCAAATTTGGGCTGCCAGTTCTCCCTAGCTAATATAACCTAGTGTTTGCCTATATTACTGGCCTATTACTACCTACATTAAGGTCTTAGGTCTACATTATTATTATCTACAGTTGCCTCAATAATCCTAAAATTAGTTTACTAACAGTATAAACTACCTACCTCTTCATTGAAGGGTAAATTACCTGGATGTTACCTGGAGAGAGTTCCGGGGGTCAACGCCCCCGCGGCCCGGTCTGTGACCAGGCCTCCTGGTGGATCAGAGCCTGATCAACCAGGCTGTTGCTGCTGGCTGCACGCAAACCAACGTACGACCCACAGCCCGGCTGATCAGGAACTGACTTTAGGTGCTTGTCCAGTGCCAGCTTGAAGACTGCCAGGGGTCTGTTGGTAATCCCCCTTATGTGTGCTGGGAGGCAGTTGAACAGTCTCGGGCCCCTGACACTTATTGTATGGTCTCTTAACGTGCTAGTGACACCCCTGCTTTTCATTGGAGGGATGGTGCATCGTCTGCCAAGTCTTTTGCTTTCGTAGCAGAGTGCATGGGCATGTCATTTATCGCCTGTTCGAAGTCATTTGGCGTCAGGATAACATCGGATAGGCTTGTGTTAATCAAATTTTGTGGCTCTCTCATAAAAAATTCATTTTGATCTTCGACTCTCAGTCTGGTTAGCGGCTTGCTAAAAACTGAGTCATATTGGGACTTGAGTAGCTCACTCATTTCCTTGCTGTCATCTGTGTAGGACCCATCTTGTTTAAGTAGGGGCCCAATACTGGACGTTGTTCTCGACTTTGATTTGGCATAGGAGAAGAAATACTTTGGGTTTCTTTCGATTTCATTTATGGCTTTTAGTTCTTCCCGCGATTCCTGACTCCTAAAGGATTCTTTTAGCTTAAGTTCGATGCTTGCTATTTCTCTGACCAGTGTCTCCCTACGCATTTCAGATATATTGACCTCTTTTAGCCGCTCTGTTATTCTTTTCTTTCGCCTGTAAAGGGAGCGCCTGTCTCTTTCTATTTTACATCTACTCCTCCTTTTTCTTAGAGGAATAAGCCTTGTGCATACATCAAGTGCCACCGAGTTAATCTGTTCTAGGCATAAGTTGGGGTCTGTGTTGCTTAGTATATCTTCCCAGCTTATATCGGTTAGGACTTGGTTTACTTGGTCCCACTTTATGTTTTTGTTATTGAAGTTGAATTTGGTGAATGCTCCCACGTGACTAGTCTCATTATGTCGGTCTGGGGCTCCACGCATACATGTCTGAACCTCAATTATGTTGTGATCTGAGTATATTGTTTTGATATGGTGGCATTTCTTATCAGATCATCATTGTTAGTGAAGATGAGGTCTAGTGTATTCTCCAGTCTAGTAGGCTCTATTATTTGCTGGTTTAAATTGAATTTTGTGCAGAGATTTAAAAGCTCGTGTGAGTGTGAGTTTTCATCAGAGCTGCCTCCTTGTGTTATTACTGCAACAATATTATTTGCTATATTCCTCCATTTTAGGTGCCTTAAGTTGAAATCCCCCAGGAGCAAGATGTTGGGTGCAGGAGCTGGAAGATTTTTCAGACAGTGGTCAATTTTTAACAGCTGTTCCTGGAATTGCTGGGATGTTGCATCCGGAGGCTTGTAGACTACAACAATGACTAGGTTTTGGTTCTCGACCTTTTCTGCTAAAACTTCCACTACATCATTTGAGGCCTTAAGCAGTTCTGTGCAAACAAGTGACTCTGCAATGTACAGGCCAACCCCCCCCCCTTTTGCCTGTTCACTCTGTCACATCTGTATAGGTTGTAACCTGGGATCCATATTTCGTTGTCCAAGTGATCTATCAACAAAATGTACCTTCCAACCACCTTCGCCAACCTGGGTGTATGTATGTGTTTGGGTAGATGTAAGGGTCCGCAAAACTCAGACGGTCTGTCTGGGAAATGTTAGCATCTTCATATGACTCATTTACCTTGTGGAACTTTTAGAACTGAATAAATTTCCACATCCTTCCACAGGCGAAGGTAAGCAATAAGTCTACATCAAGTTCAACTTCCGTAAGCTCCCACAGCAGATCCTGGACATGAGTGACGTCCGGCCACTCCCATCGAGCAGACTCTAGTCTAATTTCAATCGTCCAGTTTCTGCTGCGTGCGCCTCTGGGGGTGTGAACTTCTTGGTTCTGGTAGTCTTAACACCCTTCCCTTTAACTTTAACATCTTTCGAATGTCTAGCCATGACTGAGAGGCTCTGTGCTTTCCCACCCAGTGGCTCACATACATGGTAGTCTTTCTTCCCACTGATACGAGGTTCCTGGGATTTAATGACAATCTATCTCCTTCTTTACATACCCCATAAAGGTGTTTTCCCAAGGTGGCAAAGTGTTTGTCACGCCCTACCTGGTTCAGCTTAACTGGCAGTTCATCGTGTATACTGATACTCATTATCACTACTTCCCCAGCTATCGTGGGGACAGCTTCTTCCCTCTCTGGCATGGCAGGGAATTCAGGTGGAATCCTGCCACCTATGATGTATCCTATTGGAGATCTGTATAAACCAATTCCTTCCCTAAATGTGCGTCGTGTAGACAGGAAGTCATCTATCTGGTTGGCTCCCACCAGGATAACTACATTTCTGACTGTGTCAGTAGCAATTCCCTGGTCTGCCAGCTTCATGCCAAGGTCTTTCAATCGCTTGGCTGCTGCAGCAAGACCTCTTGCTGTTTACCTGGAGTTTACCTGGAGAGAGTTTCGGGGGTCAACGCCCCCGCGGCCCGGTCCGCGACCAGGCCTCCTGGTAGATCAGCGCCTGATCAACCAGGCTGTTGCTGCTGGCTGCACGCAAACCAACGTATGAGCCACAGCCCGGCTGATCAGGAACTGACTTTAGGTGCTTGACCAGTGCCAGCTTGAAGACTGCCAGGGGTCTGTTGGTAATCCCCCTTATGTGTGCTGGGAGGCAGTTGAACAGTCTCGGGCCCCTGACACTTATTGTATGGTCTCTTAACGTGCTAGGGGGACACCCCTGCTTTCTTTGGGGGGGATGGTGCATCGTCTGCCAAGTCTTTTGCTTTCGTAGTGAGTGATTTTTGTGTGCAAGTTCGGTACTAGTCCCTCTAGGATTTTCCAGGTGTATATAATCTGTATCCCCTCCCTCCTGCGTTCCAGGGAATACAGGTTTAGAAACTCAAGCGCCCCCAGTAATTGAGGTGTTTATCCCCGTTATGGCGCCGTTAAAAGTTCTCTGTACATTTTCTAGGTCGGCAATTTCACCTGCCTTGAAAGGTGCTGTTAGAGTGCAGCAATATTCCAGCCTAGATAGAACAGTGACCTGAAGAGTGTCATCATGGGCTTTGCCTCCTAGTTTTGAAAGTTCTCATTATCCATCCTGTCATTTTTCTAGCAGATGCGATTGATACAATGTTATGTCCTTGAAGGTGAGATCCCCCGACATAATCACCCCCAGGTCTTTGACGTTGGTGGTTTCGCTCTATTTTGTGGCCAGAATTTGTTTTGTATTCTGATGAAGATTTAATTTCCTCATGTTTACCATATCTGAGTAATTGAATTTCTCATCGTTGAACTTCATATTGTTTTCTGCAGCCACTGAAAGATTTGGTTGATTTTCGCCCGGAGCCTTGCAGTGTCTGCAATGGAAGACACTGTCATGCAGATTCGGGTGTCATCTGCAAGGAAGACACGGTGCTGTGGCTGACATCCTTGTCTATGTCGGATATGAGGATGAGGAAAAGATGGGAGGAGTACTGTGCCTTGTGGAAAAAGAGCTTTCACCGTAGCTGCCTCGGACTTTACTCTGTTGACGACTATCTCTGTGTTTGTTTAGTGAGGAAAATTTTAGATCCATCGACCGACTTTTCCCGTTATTCCTTTAGCGCGCTTTGTGCGCTATTACGCCATGGTCACACTTGTCGAAGGCTTTTGCAAAGTCTGTATATATTACATCTGCATTCTTTTTGTCTTCTAGTGGGATTTAGGACCTTGTCGTAGTGATCCCGGGAGTTGAGACAGACAGGAGCGACCTGTTCTAAACCCCTGTTGCCCTGGGTTGTGTAAAATGATGGGATTCTAGATGGGTGGTGATCTTGCTTCTTTGGACCCTTTCAAAGATTTTTATGATATGGGATGTTAGTGTATTGGTCTGTAGTTCTTTGCTGTTGCTTTACTGCCCCCTTTGTGGAGTGGGGCTATGTCTGTTGTTTTTAGTAACTGAGGGACGACCCCTGTGTCCATGCTCCCTCTCCATAGGATGGAAAAGGCTCGTGATAGGGGCTTCTTGCAGTTCTTGAGGGAACACAGAGTTCATGGTTGGCCCTGGGGCAGAGTGCAGGGGCATGTCATTTATCGCCTGTTCGAAGTCATTTGGCGTCAGGATAACATCGGATAGGCTTGTGTTAATAAAATTTTGGGGTTCTCTCATAAAAAATTCATTTTGTTTTTTCGACTCTCAGTCTGGTTAGCGGCTTTGCTAAAAACTGAGTCATATTGGGATTTGGGAGTAGCTCACTCATTTCCTTGCTGTCATCTGTGTGGGGCCCCATCTTGTTTAAGTGGGGGCCCCAATACTGGACGTTGTTCTCGATTTTGATTTGGCATAGGAGAAGAAATACTTTGGGTTTCTTTCGATTTCATTTATGGCTTTTAGTTCTTCCCGCGTTTCCCGACTCCTAAAGGATTCTTTTAGCTTAAGTTCGATGCTTGCTATTTCTCTGCCAGTGTCCCCCTGCGCATTTCAGATATACTGACCTCTTTTAGCCGCTTGTTATTTTTTTCCGTCGCCTGTAAAGGGAGCGCCTGTCTCTTTCTATTTTACATCTACTCCTCCTTTTTCTTAGAGGAATAAGCCTTGTGCATACATCGAGTGCCACCGAGTTAATCTGTTTAGGCATAAGTTTGGGTCTGTGTTGCTTAGTATATTCTTCCCCGCTTATATTGGTTAGGACTTGGTTTACTTGGTCCCACTTTATGTTTTTGTTATTGAAGTTGAATTTGGTGAATGCTCCCCCGTGACTAGGGCTCATTTTGTCGGTTTTGGGGCTCCACGCATACATTTTTGAACCTCAATTATGTTGTGATCTGAGTATATTGTTTTTGATATGGTGACATTTCTTATCAGATCATCATTGTTAGTGAAGATGAGGTCTAGTGTATTCTCCCGGGCTAGTGGCTCTATTATTTGCTGGTTTATAATTGGAATTTTGTGCAGAGATTTAAAAGCTGTGTGAGTGTGGGGGTTTTCATCAGAGCTGCTCCTGGTGTTATTTCTGCAACAATTTATTTGCTATATTCCTCCATTTTAGGTGCCTTAAGTTGAAATCCCCCAGGGCAAAATGTTGGGTGCAATAGTGGAAGATTTTCCGACAGTGGTCAATTTTTAACAGCTGTTCCCGGAAAATTTCTGGGATGTTGCATCCCGAGGCTTGTAGACTACACAATGACTAGGTTTTGGTTCTCGACTTTACTGCTTTAAAAATTCCCCTACGTCATTTGAGGCATTAAGCAGTTCTGTGCAAACAAGTGACTCTGCAATGTACAGGCCCAAACCCCCCCCCTTTTTGGGCCTTTCCCACTCTTCACTTGTTAGGTTTAACCTGGATCCATTTTTCGTTGCAAGTGATCCTTTATGTGTTTTTTGGTAACTCTCTGCCAAACCATGGTTTTAATGTTTCTGCAGTTTTCCACCTAATTTAGCTGTGACACCCCAAAAACCTCAAAAGTTTTTGGGTGGACCTAAATTTATAGCTCCTTCCCACGCCCATACAAACCCCTTTCGGGTTGTCTTCAATTTTAATTTGGAAAACCCCCTTCTTTGTTATAAAGGGATACTTGTGCTCCTATCAAAAAGAATAATCTAGTTTTTTTGGGACCGTCCCCTTTTCAAAACCTCTGCAATGACTGTAGGTGGGACAGCCTCTGTAATTTCTACCCCGGATTAGAGACTTACCCCCCCAATCACTTTTGGTTACTATTTTCGGGCTGGGACTCACTTTCTATCTCTATAGAAAATACCCCTTTTTTTCCCTTGGGGTTTTTTTTAAAATTACGGGGGACATAGTGCAGTATGGGTTTTCCCCTCGGAAACCCCCCCCGGACACTTAAAGCTGGGCCCCCCAGTCTCGGGAAAATTTGGTTCCCCCAAACTTGAAGGCGGGGTCTCAACTCCCTTTAGCCCCTCCGTTCCCTTTCTGTTAAATTTTGTAAACTCAAAGCAAGGGTTGCTAGGTGTTCCCCTTTTTACAGAACACGCAAAATTCGGGCCCGAGTCCCTTGGGGTTTCCTTAGGGGTTTTGCCTTAACCTTCTTTACCATAGTACACTCCAATGTCAGTCCCATGGGGCTTTAGATTTAAACCCGAAAATCTTTGAGTATCTATCTGTGTTTTTTTTGTGGGGGGAAAGGGGGCTCTTTCTCTCACCTTACTCAAATGAGAAACCCCAGTTTTCCCAACCCCCCCAACAAATTTATCATGAACCCGGGGTGGAAAAATTAAAATTTTCCTTGATAAAACTCATTAATACATTAGGTAAATGGTAAACCCAAAAAATTAAAAAATTTTTTTATCAAGGTTTCAGAAAAGTAGGAATTTTAGGACACTAGGTCGCAAAAAAAAGTCCACCCCTTTGTTTCCTACTACAATCTATAATTTTTCCACAAGTACGAGACCCATATTTAATTTTTAAAAAGAAATATAATCACCAGGAATTCTGGAAAAAAAATTAATATAAAAAATTTGGGCTGTAATTACATTTAAAAATTAAATCATGTACATTGAAGGGGAATTTTTTCTTTTAAAACCACCAACCCCAAATTTGTCTGGAGAATTTTGGGGTGTCATTCACAAAAACCCTCTGTATAAAATTTTTAAAAAAAAGGGGCAGAATTTTTTAAAATAAAAAGACATTTCCCCAGCTGTGGGAATATCCCGTTTATTAAATTTCGGGAAGTCCTGGTTTATCGCCTAATTTCACAACGCAAGACTAAATTTTCCCAAAAATTTTGGTTCCCTTTTGAAGGTTTTTTTTCCAATGTAACCCCCTTTAGCAACGAAAATTCTTTCCCATTTGCATAATGGAGATAAACCATCAATTTCGGGGGCCCCTTTAAAATTTCCCGAACCCGTAAATCCCCGGAAAAGCAGGCAGGAGAGATACATGAAATTTCATACACCTGGAAAAACCCAGAGGGGCTAGTTTCCCAACTTGCAAAAGAAAACACTCACAATGAAAGCAAAAAAACTCGGGAACGATGCAAAATCCCCCCAATGAAAAGCAGGGGGGTCACTAGCACGTTAAAAGACAATACAATAAATGTCCGGGGGCCCCAGCTGGGTTTAACTGCCTCCCGGCATACATAAGGGGGGTTACAAAAAGACCCCCGGTGTCTTCAAGGGAGGGACTGGACAAACCAAACCCAAAGGGCGGTACCCGGGCCCGCCCTTGGGGCTTTTTTAAATTTGGGTTGCATGCAGGGCCAAAAGTAACAGCCCGGTTGATCAGGCTTGATCCACCCGAAGGGCCCGGTTTACAGACCCCCGGGTTTCGGGGGCGTTGACCCCCGGAACTCTCTACAGGTAAACTCCATGTAATGTTTCCCCTCAGTTTAAAACAATGGGGACCCCCTTCCCCGAGGTGCTAAAACCCTTTCGCTGGGGTTCCCTTTTTTTATTTACAAAAATTTAAAAATTTTTTTACCTACAATTTTATTCATAAAATTTTCATACAAAATACAAGTGCTGGGGGGAGTTCGTTGCAAACTACTCAAATTACCCTTCCTCTTTGAACGATTTTCCCGCCGTTCTGGGGTTGAGTGGGTTTCTTTCTTAGTAGGTCTTAATACCCAAATTTATCTTCCCCGGGTCATTTTGGGGAGGTTTTTCTTTAATTTTCCCTCGTGTCAACTTTCCCCCTTAAAATTTTTTATTTAAAATTTTATTGAATTCCATTTAATTACAAAGGGAACTTTAATTTATTAATTGTGTGTAAACTTTCCGGGCCACGACAAACCCTCTTAAATTCAAGATAGCACCTTGTGGGTCTGAGAAAAAGTCAATACTTTGCCCCGAGGCCACAATGTTTTTGGTTTAGATTGGGAATAAAATTTGGTTTGAAAATTTCCGACAATATGTAAAGTAAAAGGACACAAAGTGCAACAATGTGAAAATTTTTTTTTGGGGGAAAAGTTTCGCTTCCGGGGCTTTATCAAGCCAAATTTCAAAAAATACATGGACACAGAGGGGAATTTTAAAAAGGGTCAGAGTGGGGTGCAAT
>NC_069471.1:9917080-9960271 GCF_026875155.1 Cherax quadricarinatus | reverse complement strand
GTTTGCCGTTGTTTTGTTTAATTGTATTCGAAACAGCGATCAGTGCTGATTCGAGGCACTTGCGTCTGCGGAAATTAGTTTCTTTGATCACTAATTGGGCGTCTCTGAATTTCATGAGATGATTGGTGGAATTTCGGTGTTGTACACAGGCATTGTTCAAGTTATCGTTCCTACATGCGTAAATGTGTTCATTGAGCGGGTGTGCGAGGTTTCTTGCTGTTTCACCTACGTAAATCTTGTCACAGCCTCCACAGGGTATAGTGTAAACTCCTGCATTGACTGGTTCGTGGTGCTTGGATTTTGTCCTGGTTATATCCTTTATTGAAGTGCTAGAAGCGATGGCGACTCTGGTGTTAGCTTGTGAAAGTACTTTTGAGACGTTCAGTGCAACCTGGCTTTTGGGGAAGAATTATAACTTTGCTGGGAGTGGTGTTGATGCGTGGAGAATTAATGATCTGAAGAGCTCTTTTCTTGCAGTCTTTGATGAAAAAAGAAGGAAAATGTAACTCAGTGAATGTTTGGTGAATGTATGTACACTCCTCGTCAAGAAACTCAGGACTACAAATTCGGTATGCTCTTAGGAAAAACCCGATGATGATGCCTCTTTTGGTCTTGGTATCTTGACTGGAATAGAAGTGTGTGAGATCATTTTTATTGGTGGGTTTCCGATAAACTCGAAATCTTAGGTTGTTGTCTACTTTGTGAATGAGGATGTCGAGGAAAGGTAGCTTGTCATTGGACTCTTCTTCTAGTGTAAACTGGATCGCCGGTTCAATTGCGTTGAGCCTTGCCTGAAGATCCCGTACATCAAAACGTTTTGGAGTTATTACGAGGGCATCGTCCACGTAACGTAACCAAGTGACGCTTGAAGGGATGATGTTGGCGAAGTGTTCGGACTCTAGGAGTTCCATGTATAAGTTGGCTAGGACGGCACTTATGGGGGACCCCATTCCCATGCCGTAGGTTTGTTTGTAGAGCTTGTTATTGAAAGAAAAACAGTTGAAATTAACACAGAGTTCAATTAAGTCAACAAAATCTCCGGGAGGTAGAGGCAGATTAAGGTCCTGATTGACTTTATGTCGTAGAACCTCGATGGCTTTTTTGGTAGGTACTTTTGTGAAGAGGGAAGTCACATCCAAACTGCTTAGTTTCTTGTTACGGATGGAGAGGTTTCGGATGCGGTTGAGAAGGTCGCCTGAGTGTTTAAGATGAGTGGGGCTGATGGTCCCCAAAAGGCAGGAAAGATGTTTGGCAAGAACTCCGGCTAGTTTGTGTGGAGCACTGCCTATTCCCATTGCCTATTCAGGAATAGGCAGTGCTCCACACAAACTAGCCGGAGTTCTTGCCAAGCATCTTTCCTGCCTTTTGGGGACCATCAGCCCCGCTCATCTTAAACACTCAGGCGACCTTCTCAACCGCATCCATAACCTCTCCATCCGTAACAAGAAACTAAGCAGTTTGGATGTGACTTCCCTCTTCACAAAAGTACCTACCAAAAAAGCCATCGAGGTTCTACGACGTAAAGTCAATCAGGACCTTAATCTGCCTCTACCTCCCGGAGATTTTGTTGACTTAATTGAACTCTGTGTTAATTTCAACTGTTTTTCTTTCAATAACAAGCTCTACAAACAAACCTACGGCATGGGAATGGGGTCCCCCATAAGTGCCGTCCTAGCCAACTTATACATGGAACTCCTAGAGTCCGAACACTTCGCCAACATCATCCCTTCAAGTGTCACTTGGTTACGTTACGTGGACATACATTCACCAAACATTCACTGAGTTACATTTTCCTTCTTTTTTCATCAAAGACTGCAAGAAAAGAGCTCTTCAGATCATTAATTCTCCACGCATCAACACCACTCCCAGCAAAGTTATAATTCTTCCCAACAGCCAGGTTGCACTGAACGTCTCAAAAGTACTTTCACAAGCTAACACCAGAGTCGCCATCGCTTCTAGCACTTCAATAAAGGATATAACCAGGACAAAATCCAAGCACCACGAACCAGTCAATGCAGGAGTTTACACTATACCCTGTGGAGGCTGTGACAAGATTTACGTAGGTGAAACAGCAAGAAACCTCGACACCCGCCTCAATGAACACATTTACTCATGTAGGAACGATAACTTGAACAACGCCTGTGTACAACACCGAAATTCCACCAATCATCTCATGAAATTCAGAGACGCCCAATTAGTGATCAAAGAAACTAATTTCCGCAGACGCAAGTGCCTCGAATCAGCACTGATCGCTGTTTCGAATACAATTAAACAAAACAACGGCAGCTTCACCATCTCCGAAGTCTTAGCAAGAATCCTCCTGAAAACAGAAAACCCTGCCATCACATAGTCTCTCCTGTTATACTACACAAAGCACATTACAGAGAGTGAACACTGAAACAAGCTGCCTCTTTCCAGTCTATATTTGTCCAACCTATTTTTATGTTACCCAAGTAATAGCTTTTATATCCTTTTACTCATGTACGAATTATTTGCTCTACCATATTGTATTACTTTTGTCACTACTACTACTACTACTACCACCACTAGTGAACATCAAAATGGTACCTCACTAGTATTACACCTCACTCTGAGCCTTTATATACCCTCTGTGACCATGTATTGTTTGTAATGGCTTGATAAAGCTCCTGGAGAGCGAAACGTTGCCACAATAAATGTCACATTAGTTGCACTTGTGTCCTTTTACTTTACATATTGTCGGTAATTCTACCAACTTTATTACAACAATTAACCATCTCAGACCACTAATTACCCAACAAAACGCTGCAGTTAGAATGATAACAAATTCTCACTACAGGCAGCACACTCCACCAATATTCAAAACACTCAACCTACTCACCATACAAAACATCCATACTTATTATTGCACCTATTACATACATAGAACACTTAACTCTGATATTAACCCTCCCCTCAAACATCTCCTTGCCAAAAATAAATAACAAAAAGGCACAATACCATGACTGGAACGATACACAAATAACCCGCACATAAAAGAGAGAAGCTTACGACGACGTTTCGGTCCGACTTGGACCACTGACAAAGTCACTTTGTCAATGGTCCAAGTCGGACCGAAACGTCGTCGTATGCTTCTTTCTTTTATGTGCGGGTTATTTGTGTTTGGTTATAATATGCTAGTAAGATGGTAGACAGGATAATATAAAAGTTGTAGTTGAAAATACTAGTTTAAAAAAGTATAGAATAAAAATGGGCAATAAAAAAAGTTTACAATAAGTTTGGTCAATATAGTTTAAAGTAAAATTGGGCAATAATAGGGATTTTAGAATAAAATTAGACAATTGAATATTTCTTAACCCTTTGAGGGTTTTGGTCGTACTAGTACGTCTTACGCGTAGGGGTTTTTGACGTACTAGTACGCATAAATTCTAGCGGCCTCAAATCTAGTGGGAGAAAGCTGGTAGGCGTTCATATGAAAGAATGGGTCTATGTGGTCAGTGTGCACAGTCTAAAAAAAAATCCTGCAGCACACAGTGCATAATGAGAAAAAAAAAACTTGACCATTTTTTTGGAATAAATCAGCGACTTTGCAGTGTATTTTCGTATGGTATTTATTGTTGTATTCTAGTTTTCTTGGTCTCATTTTATAGAATGGAAGACATATTACAGAAATTGAGATGATTTTGACTGGTTTTACAATGGATGGTGCCTTGAAATTGAGCTCAAAGTAGCAGAAATGTTCAATTTTTACCAAACTTCAAAAGTAAACAAATCATGCCAAGCGTGCAATACACGTCAACTGGTGAGTCTAATATTCTTTCACAAGTGCACCAATAATATTTATACCATTTTTTACACTAATGCAGTAGTCTGCATAACAGTAAATCTTATATTTTTTGTGAGAATAAAAATTCAAAGTGGAAAGCAAAAGAATATAAGAGGGGCCTTGGCGGACAATGCAAAGGGAAATGTCATTTTAGTCCCAGGAATGTCTTTTTGTTTTTTTCTGGCCCCTATTCGGAAATTGGGATCTTTTGAAATTTGTGTAAATTTGGGAAAAAATTTGTAAATTCGCCCACTGTACGGGATAGTTGAATTTCATAAATGGGTGGTTTTTGACCTTTCGATAAAAAAAAAGGAGTTTTTGCAAATTTTCTGTTTTTTGTCGACTAGTACAGAAAAATTTGGGCCGAAAAATGGGGCTAAAAAGTGGGCAAAATCGCCGAGGTAAACACCCCGAGACCGTAATTTGCGAGAGCATAATTCCTAATTTTTATAAAATTTTAAAAATTTTTGGTGTCTTTTGTGGGGAAAAGATTTTTCTATCTTTCTAAGAAAAAAAAAAATTTTTTTTTTTTTTTTAAAATTTGGCCGCCCCTGAGAACGAGTTTCGGAGAGGGCGTCGCCCTAAAAAGGGTTAAAGGAGGTAAAATTTTGAGGACAAGTTATGGTTGTTTAAAAAAAAATAAAGGAACAGTAGTGGTAAATGTAGAAAGGAGATAGATTCTGTAGATATTAAAAACAATTTACACTATAGGTGAATGGTCGTTGAATACAAAATGAAATCAAAAGTATTGGGGGATTAGAATTTAGGGGGGCACAAATTTATGACAAGAAGCACAACGGTGGACTGTGGGTATTTTGCCTTTACTCTGATTCTTTTAGTCCAGCCTCACTTAGGAATGTTTAAGGAAGTCTAAAGAGATGAAATATTTTTCCCTAGGGGCTTTTCCTAACCTTTGGGGTTTTTCGCCGTATAGTAGGGGTTGACCAAGGTTTTTGCTATATTGCCAAAATTTTAAAGCGCCCAAAAAATCTAGGGGGGAAAAAGCTCATACCCCTACATAGAAAGAAATGGGTTATGTGGTCAGGGTGCACAGTATAAAAAAAATTCTGCAGCACACAGTGCAAAAATGAAAAAAAAAAAAACTGACCTTTTTTTTTGGGAAAATAAAACGCGACTTTGCACGTTTTTTTGACGGTATTTAATTGTTGTATTTGTTTTCTTGGTCTTTTTAAATAGAAGGGAAAGGGATATTAAGAAATTGAGATGTTTTTGACTGGTTTTTACAATAAAAAATCTTGAAATTGAGCTCAAAAGTAGAGAAATGTTGATTTTTACCAAGTTAAAAAGTAAACAAATCATCCCAAGACCCAATCATTTAATGTGAGCCTAATATTCTTGTGAAGTGCGCCAATTTTATTTTACCATTTTTAAAAAGCAGTAGTCTGCGTAACAGTAATCTTTTTTTTTTGAGATAAAAATTCAAAGTGGAAAAGCAAAAGAATGGAGGGGCCTTGGAGTGTAATGAACAGGGGAAAAATGTTTTTTAGTGCCAGGAATGTCTTTCTTGTTTATTTGGCCCCTATTCGGAAATTGGCTCTTTTGAAATTTGTGAAAAATTTGGAAAAATTGCTAATTCTGACCACTGTACGGATAGCTGAAATTGGTAAATGGTGGTTTCTTGACTCATTCGATAGAAAAAATGGAGTTCTAGCAAAAATTCATGTTTTTTGTAAACTGTACAGGGGAAAGGGCCAAAAAATGGGCTAAAAAGTGGGAAAAATTGCCGATGAGTAAACATCGCCGAGACCGCTAACTTCGCGAGAGCATAATTCCATAAGTTTTCCATAAAATTTCATACTTTTGGTGTCGTTATGATAGGGAAAATATTCTCTATATTTTCCTAAGAAATTTTTTTTTTTTTGTTTTAAATTTGGCCGACCCTCAGAATGAGTCTCGGAGAGGGCCTGTCGACCCTCAAAGGGTTAACTGTGATTTTTCCGTCCCTCACAAAGCACTGGTGGATTTTTTGGGCATAGCATAATTTTCTTAGCCGATAAAGGAGGTTTTGTTTTTTTTGGTAAGGCACTTTGAGTAAAAAATCGTTTTCATAAAAATAGAGTTTTAGTAGGTTGTTTTTTGTAGGTATTTTTGGAAATTTTAACGCACTGTTTTTTTACCCGTTGGGCCCATCAGTTTGCAACCAAAAACCCCTAAAAAAACCCAAAAAACCCCTAAAAACCCCGGCAAAGGGGCAGCAGAAGATGAAAAACAAATTCCCACCCTCCAGCATACTCCCCAATTTTCAAAATTCAAATTGTTCCCTTAAGAACATCCTATTTATTCATGTGCCTAAACTACGCAGAAAAATACTGCAAATATAAACCCTTCACTCAAACTTTCCCTCCCCAAACCCTAAACAGGACACATCACATCAGGCGGAGGCGGCGGCAGGGGCAGAACGGTACCCTACCAGCCTTCTTTCTCAAAAAAACATCGCCAACAAACTTGTAAGGCCAAATAAAGTTCAACTACATAAACCCCACGTGACCACAACTGCCCCAAAGAATACAAGAATGTAACCCAAATCTTGACAAATTTTAGAAATCTAAGGAAGACCCCCCTGCTAACCCAAACACGCCTCCGCTGCAGAAAATCATTAAACCCAAGCCTGAGAAAAAAAGCCTTCTCACCCTTGCTACCAGTATCTACTTAGTGATACTTAAGGTATCGCAAAGAAACACACCATAAAAAAAAGAAAAGCAAGGACCCTAGAACTCAACTTGTCTACCCAGCAGGACGCAGGTATCATCACCCCCCTCCCGCCCCCACCCAGGGAACAAAAAACAAAACAAAAAACTGGCTGCTCCCCACCCAAAATCCACCCCCTTAAAAGGATTACCCATGATAACTCAGGTAGATTTTCCTTTCAATATAAGGACTCATCGTTGCTCTAAAAAATGAATCAAAGATTCAAAGCAATTCGAGCGCGGAAAAACCAAATCTGTGAGGAAAATAGGTGTAATGGGTTAAGGTTTTTGGGGCAACCAGGATCCATTAGTTACGTCCGTGCACCCCCCCCCTTTGGGGGGGCGGGGGGCAAATTTTCCTGGTGCCCGATTTGTTAGTTTTACTCCTGGAAATATTGACCTTACCTGGTGGGGGTTGGTTTGGTGTTTCATTCACCTCATTTCCCCTATCAGGTGGGTTATCCCAGGATATCATTTGTTTCTTTTGTTTGCTGGTTACCAGTTGATTTTGGCTTTATCTTTCTTTTTCTTTTTTAAATGTTTTATATCTGATATGGGAAACCGTTTATTTTTTCTTTTCCCCAGCTCTGTTCCTGGGGGCTTCCGGATAGACCCCAGATAAAGGAGCAAAGCATGTGTTAATAATACTTATTAACATTATTCTACTACTCCCGGCCCTTACCTATTCTATTTGTGCTCCACCCAAGGGTAAGATTCCAAACTCGGATTATTACCATCTACCCAGGATAACCTACATAAATACACAGAGGAATATCCGGGGCCATCCTACTCCTCCCCAACTAAAAAAATAAAGGGCCATTTTTTTATTATATTTAAATTTTAATAAAATTCTCAAAAAATTATTCTATTTTTCCTAATTATTTCTTTATTTATTTATTTTTCCATTAATTTCTTTTGTTCAGTGGAAGGCGTTTCCTGAAAATGGCGACCTTGCCGGATCGATTTAAGAAACATCGCCTGAGGTTCCAACGGGTTGTGAGTAAAACTTTTAAAGAAAAAAAAGGGTGAGTTTTTGAGGTGTCAATCTTTACTGGTAGTCGGGTTGATTACCGTTTTTTTGGGTTTTCTAGGGGCGGTTTAAAATTTTACCTATTTGTGCCTGGGGCTTTGATGATAACCCCTCCTTTTTGTGAACCGTGGGGGTTTTGCTTGTGAAGGCTATTGAGCCCAAAGTGATCTTCCAGGAAAAATATTTATTTCATTTTCATTTTGGGGAGTTTAAAGTGTGCGGATGTGTCCCTTTTTTAACAGACTTACTTTTAAATTTTTAAATAAGTCGTTGAATTTGGGGTGCGTAATATTTTTTTACAAGATGGATTCTTTAGATTTCGGGTTTAAAAGCTGGAAAGGAAAGGGGATTTCGGACAAACCCCCTTGATAATTACTTTCTACAAAATGGCTTTTAAAGAAAAAAAGGAACAGGAAAATAGCACGAGAAGAAAAAAGGAACGGGAAAGACTAGCTCGAGAAGAGAAAAGGAACAGGAAAGCTAGCTCGGGAGGATAAAATCAAAAGGGAAAAGGGATAGCTAGAGAAGCGAGTTCAGGCGAGAGGTAGCTTCAAAATAAAGGAAAATTTGGTTTTAGAACAATAAAGGTTGGAATTAGAACCCAAGAAGAAAACTATCTAAGAAAAAATAGATAAAGGGGTTTTAGAATCCCTTCCCAAAAGAACCTATATTAGGGGCCAAAATACCACCTTTTAAAAAGTGACAAGCGGCATTATTCTGATTCGGGGTTGCCCACTCTCTGGACTGGCCAGTAGATTCTTGGGCACTGGCTTGGCTTCTCTGTCAGGTTCAGCATTAAAGTCTATTCCCCTCTCCCCCTTTAGTTATTTTATTATAGCCCGTGAAGAAAGCTTTTTCAGGCTTTCAAAAAAACTATCATCATTTAAGGTCGGAGTTTTGACACATTAAAATAACTCTCATCAAAAAATTTCAGCAATTTTAACAACCTTTAGATTATTTGTTGGGGTTTATAGTGGAGGTTGCCCATTTCGAATCTTTTCGAGACCCGATGGTAAGAATCAAATTTCCCTTTTTTCTGTAAACTCTGATTACGAATTCTTAAAAAAGAAAATTTCAAACGGCGCGGAAAGGAAAGTGCTGATATTATGCGTGCGCTCATAATAATACCCCCAAAAAGCGTACAGATATAAACCTGTTGTGCTAAGCAAACTGAGGGATCCAAAAACCCTTTCCTACCAAAAATTCCCCGGGGGTCCATAAAGTGTTTCAACTGAATGAGTGGGGGCAAGCGTCCGACTGTCCTAGGAAAAAAAAGGTGAAAATGTCGGTAAATGTTTCCGGAATAAAAATAAACGCACCTTTTAGTGAAGGTCGTCAATGTATGAATGGTCAACCATTTTAGAGAATGGATGTTCCCGATTGTTACTCAAAATAAGCTTTTCCCTAACAGATTCTTACGTTATAAATCCATAAAAAAACTGATATTTAGGAGAAGCGATTCTTTTCAACGTCAGGTGTTTCGTTAGGTGCAAATGGTTCTCAGGATGGGTAGATGCCCTGTTGCCGATAACTGTGTTCTGTTTTGGTTGGGAACTACAAGGGGGTGCTTTCCATCTGAGAAGGCTGTTTGGAAATTTTGGGGTTTCCAAAGGGAAAGGGTTTTTAACCCCCAAAATCTCTTTTTCTTCACAGATAGTTCCAGAGAGATTCAGTTGGGTAACCTAAATCAAGAGTGATGGTTACAAAATCCCCTAACACCCCTTTTGTAAGTCGTACGCCTGGGCAAAAGGGCACCGTGGAAACTACGGTTTGGGAAATCTATACAACAATAGACTCAATTAACGTCCTTACCCGAGCTCAGTCTAAAGGTAAAACCTATCCACCCATTGTTCTTTCCAAGGAAAAACCAAACGAGTGTCTCATAAGTTTGGGGTCCAAAAGACTTGTCCCTTCCCTTTGAGGAATCTCGGAAATTAGCTTTAAAAGGCAAGGTGACCCTGAGAAAGAAATTTTCTTACAAATTTGGGTTCAAAACGATCTTTTTTATAAAACTATGTGTTCGGGGCAAACCCAATGAGTTGGGCGAAGCCCGTTGTCATTCCAAGGTTGCGGAAAAACCCTTTTTAAAAATTTCTCAGACTTGCCAGTCTCTGGCCATTTTTCACATGGAAGACCTTAATAAAAACAAGGCATATTTCTGGCCTGCTGTCCTTGAACTAAAGACTGCAGATCATGTCAGTATGTCACTTTCCACGCGAAGGGTAGAACTAGGAGAGTTTTTATGGGAAGTGCCAATTTTCTCAGTCCCTTTTTTTCAAGGGTTGCAGTAAATTAGTTGGTCTATCCACCCCGCTCCAGGAGGTCATAAAAATATTTTAACTAGATTGACTACGTCCCGTTCCCAGAGGGGTACCTTTAAAAACCATTTGTCCATAGAAAATCGCGAAGCCCTTTTTTTCTTTTTTTTACGTGTAGGTATACCTCGTGAAAATTTGTCGGATAAAGGGGGACAATTCACTTCAGAATTAAGGGGAAAACCCTTTATCAACTTTTGGGTGTTAAACCTCTTTCACTACACCTTACCATCCGATGGTAACGGAAGAGGGAGCGCAAAAATGCCCCTAAAGTCAAACTAAAAAAATATTATTTTTAAACCAAAGGACGGATAGATTTTTACCTGTGCTTTTTCGCTGCGCGAGATTCCCAAATGATTCCCTTTGGGTTTTTCCCCCTTTTAATTGCTTTTTGGGAGACAAGCTCGTGGACCACTACTATTTGAATGAAATTTGGTCTAAGATATCAAACCTGAGGGTTAAAACAGCTTCAGTTTCTTTTTGATCTAGGGAAAGGTTGGAAGAAACCCCCGATTGGTCGGTAAAAACCCAGGATGTCTATGGAAACGTCAAAACCTATTTTGACCATAAAAGCTCCAAGGTACGTTTTAAAGTTGGTGTGAAGTTTTAGTTTTCCCACCTGACAAAAACCAACAAATGCTAATTCCTGGGGCGGACCGTATAAAGTAGTGAAGGTCGCAAAAAGGTTAAATTTTTCTTGGATGTCAAGGGTGAGAAAGAATGTATCACGTCATATTTTGAAAAGGTACCTCGAAAAGAAGTTAATCTTTTCGTAAATTCCTTTGACGAAGATACAGTGGCCCCCCCCCGTGGCATCACATAGCGATTTTTTTCCCCCTACCATACTTTTTACGCAAAATTTTTGCCCGGGTTTCCGATTAAAAACCGCTTTTCCGATTTTTTCCCAGGCCCTCCAATGTTCCCTCAGCCCCCCACATGTGCCGCCTCCCCTTGTTACCGCCCGCCTCCCCGTAAAATCCAAGCATACACTCGGAAAATTTGATTATTAGTTTTTCGGTGCTGTTTTTTGGAAAAAAGTGACCCTGGGCCCAAGAAAGCTTTGTCCAAAACCCCCCACCCCAAAGGTAAGAATTTTTAGAATGAAGAAAGAATAATTTAAGTAGGGAAAATGGGGCTATAGCCAAACCCATCAAGCTGTACAAGAAACCCCCTCAACCTCGCTTATTTTGGCACCAGAAAGACAAACAAGGAAGCTGTTCTTGCCAAAGGGTTTAACTGTGTTTTTGAAACAAAGATGCAAGTGAGGAAGAGTTGAGAGCTCTTATTGGTGTGGAAAATGAAAAACGATAGCAGGAGATAGGGCTCTCAAGCGATCTATGTGAAAAGGCTGGGAAGTTGCATGGGATTTAATTAAAAAAAAACCTCAACTAGTATGTTTGAGTGAATTTAAGGCCAGCAAAGGTGGTTTGAGAATTTAAGAAGCGTAGTGGCATCCCTGTGTGATAAGGAGGGAGGGTCCCCGTTCGGACCACAAGCGCTGAAAAATTTGGCAGGAATTCAAGGAGTACTGGAAATGAAAGGGCTGAAACCCGAAAAAAGTGTTTAGTTGTGAAAAACGGCCTGTTCTGGAAGAAAATGCCAAGCAGGACCCACATTACTCAGGAGGAAAAAGGGACCCCAGGACATAACCCTTTAAAGACAGGCTTATTTGTTGATGTGTGCCAAAGCTACGGGGGATTGCAAAGTGAAGCCTTTTTTAGTGTTTCACTCTGAAATCCCCGAGGTTCAGGGAAAGAATGCCTCAGGATAATTTGTGTGTGCTGTGGAGGGCAAAAGTAAGGCATGGGTCACTAGGAATTTTTTATAATGGTTACAACCCTGCTTTGCCCCCCCTGTGAAAATTTCTAATGAAAAGAAATTAGAATTAAGTGCCTCTGGTGTTAGACAATGCCCCCGGTATTCAGACGGGGCAGAGCGACTTTATGGGGAATAGTTCATTAAGGGAAATTTTTGCCCCCAATACCACTCCTCTCCTGCAGCCCCCTGGACCAACGGTTATTTCCAAATTCAAGAAAAAAGACCAAAAGCTCTGTTTGAAAGGTGCTTTGAATGACTCGAAACCAACTGACTCTAAAGAGTTTTGGAGAGATCCTTTAAAATCCCCAATTGTGTAAACCTTATAGGTAAGGCTTGGGGGAAGTGACTAAGAGGACCTTTTAACTTTCTTGGAAAAAAACGTGGCCCCGAAAGTGTAGACAAAAGGGTTTTGAAGGGTTTGAGGCTAACCCCGAGAATCTGTGCAGTTGAGGAATCCCTTGGGCATTGGGGAAAATCCCTTGGGGTTGGAGGTTTTGGGGAGGATTGGGGAAAGTTGGTGGAGGGGGGACAAAGAAGAATAACCCTGATGAGTGATAGATCAACTTAAGAGCAAGAGGCCAGACCTGGGGAAATGGTTAGAGGAGGGGGGCAGAGAAATTTAAAAAAGTTGCTTATACAAAATAAAGGAAAACTGTGCTAGGGCTTGAAGTGCAAACCTCATGGATGAAAATCACCCTACACAGCTATTGCAAGCCGTGTGGGGATTATTACACTGAAATGTTGTGAAAAACCCTTTTGGAAGTATAAAGGAACGGAGGTACAGCCCCCATGGACAGATATCTTTTTCGAAAGAGTCCAGTGCTCTGAAGTGGCCCCAGGGCATTAAAAAAAGAAGGGAAGTAACCCCCGAAAAGGACTTACTACCTCAAGTCCTAATGGAAGGGATTCCCCCTTTTAAACGTAAGAAGAAATTCTCCCCTCCTCCCATCCCATCTCATCCCCGTTTCAATAAAGTAAGTGTCCTTTAATTGTGATGCCCTTTTCAGTTTGTGTGTATTAAAATTAAATTTCATTGTAAAAAAAAAAAATTTTTTTATATTTTGGGGGGTTTTTCACGGATTAAATTTTTTTTCCCTTATTTTTATGGGGAAAATTCATTCGCAAAACTTTTATTTCGCATAACGATGAGCCCTTTGCACGGTTTTAAAATCTTTAACCGGGGGTCCACGTACTTTTCTTTGGGCTTGGGCCCAAAGTGGTGATTGTACGAATGTGAGGTTTGTTTAAGAGAGAGTCTTTTACAAAACAAAAGGAATACTGGATACTTAACGCATGATCCCTCCCCAAAGAAGTCAAATTCAAATTAACAACGACTTGTCGAATAAACAAAAGCCCAAGTAAGTGCCTTGTAAACACATTTTTTGACGTATTCACAGAGGTACCAGGACTTTACCACCATTTGTACACAGATTGAATTGTCGGTCATAAACCAGTAAGGGGGAAAAATCTACCCGTTCCCGTTCACTTAGGGAAAAACTTTGATAAGAGGTTGAAAACACAGGGACCCCCCCATAAGATGGCATCGCATAGCGTTTTTTCCGCAAAAACGATTCTTTTATCGCAAAATTTTTCCCCCGCATCCCCGAAAAAAAACCCCGCATCCCGATTTTCGCCCGAGACGCGTCAAGTCCCCCTCACATGTGCCGGCCGTCCCATTTTTTTCCACCCAGCCTCCGGGGGAAACACCAAGCATAACTCGGAATATTTCGTTTATTACAGTGTTTTCGGTGGGTTTCTGGAAAATAATGCCCAGGGGGCCCCAAGAAAGCTTTAGTCCAACCCTTGGTAAAAAGGGTGAGAATTAGTATAAAAATTAGAAGATTTTAAAGGGGTTTTTGGGGCAAAAACCTGAGAACCCTTTATCCAGTTGTGGAATCCTTGGGGCTACTTCAAAGATTAAGGAAATGTGTGCAGAGGGGTTTGAACTCCCAAACCTTTATAGAGAAAAAAACACCCTGACCAGCTGTTGCAAGCCGTGTTGTGACTATTTTATGACAATGTTATGGGGCCCCTTTTTGGAAGTCTTGAAAAAACGGGAGGGGACAGAGCTCTATGGACAGATTTGTTGTGCACAGAGGTCCTGATCTCAAGCGGGCTGTGGGATTTAAAAAAAGAAGGGAAGAACCCCAAAAAGGGGGGGGCTTGCTACCCCAAGTCCTAATGGAAGGGGATTCCCCCCCTAAAAAGTAGAAGATAAGCTTCCCCCCCTCCCCTCCCTCAAACACACCGTCTTTAATAAAAGTAAGTGTCATGTAATTGTGCATGCCTTTTTTGTTTGTGTGTATTAAAAAAAACATTTATGTGGGAAAAAAAAATTTTTTTCAACTTTTTGGGCGTCTTGCAGGATTAATTTTTTTCCCTTATTTCTTATGGGGAAAAATTCATTGCATAAAGATTATTTCGCATAACGTGAGCCCTCTTGCACGGATTAAAAACGTTAACCGGGGTCCCTGTATTTAACTTAAATATCATAGAACCCTTTGAATCGCTTTCTGTTCACCCGTTTTTATGGTTAAAAACCCATAATTTTTTTTGACTTGCCAAGATTTTCGTTATTTTAAAAACTATAACTAAAAGGGATGCAAAAAACCCTGCCAGTAATTGATCGCTTGATAAATTCCCGATGCAAATTTTTTCGGGAATTTGACACTCAAAAGCATACCCTCAAGTGCCATTACACCCCGACTTAAACCATCAAACCCCCTTTCCCTACCATAGAGGTCTAAAGCAAAATCCACAATGCCCTTTCGGCTTGGTTACCCCGTGTGCCACTAATTAGGGCTTATATGAGAATAGTTCTCTCTGATCTAAAGAATGTTTCAGTGTATTTTGATAATATTTATATAATGACAAGTGTCTGGAAGACCATCTAAATACACTATCGCTTGTTATGAAAAGACCAAGAACTCCATGCCTTACAGTTAAACCAAAAAGTGCTTTCTTGGCTATCAAAGGTACAATACCTTGGGTTCATTATCTCTGATAACAACTTTTCACCACTCCTAAAAGCCAAAGTGTTTTAGGAAAGTACGTTTCCCTGCTACCAAAAAAGTATTAAAGAAGTCTTCTTGGATCCTGTAAAATTCTATAGAAATTTCGCTACCCAAATCTAAGTAGCTTAACTTCAGCAGTTCTTACAGTATTTGAAAAAAGGGTGTCAAGGGAACCTCTTAGTTGGCTGAGGAAGCCTATCCCAAAGCTTCGGAAGAAATTAAGAGGATATTTTCAAACCCCCCTGTCCTAAAATTGCCAGATATTAATTAAAATATTTTGTCTCGAACAGATGCCTCCCATTCTGGACCGGGGGCTCTGTACTACTTCAATATTATGAGGAGACTCCTTCCCAGTATCTTTCGCCAGTAAGAAGCTTCTGCCCAGAGAAGAAAGATTTTTTCCACTGTGGAGGAAAGAATGTTATGCTTTAGTATGGAGTTAAGCTATGATTTAAATACTACTATACGGTAAACCCTTGTGCTTGAAACAGATCACAAGCCATGATGTACTTGAAAACTTTAAAGGGTTCAAATAGCAGACGTTGAGATTGGGCTCTGGCTATTCAGCCCTATAGTTTAAAGTCGTTTAATATTTCTGGCTCGGAAAACCAACTTCTCAGATTGGCTGAGCCGAAGGTTGTAATAGTTCTTTTTCCTCTGTTCGTTGACGTATTGACTCCGTCCATAAGTTTTGGTCAAGGGGGTATAGTTAGGGAAAAGTAGGTGTAAGTGGGGTTAAGGTTGTTCGGGCAACCGGAGCCATTTAGTTAAGTCGCGTGCACCCCCCCCTCTGGCGGGCTGGGGCGAAACTAGTTCCTGGTGTCGTTGTTAGTTTCTACTCCTGGTAATATTGACCTTCACCTGGTGTGGGTTGAAGTTTGGAGATTCCACTTCACTCCACTCTTCTCCTAATAGGTAGGGTGGATTATACCACGGAGTAATCACTTTGTTTCTTTTTGTTTGCTGGTTACAGTAATGATTTTGGGATTTATCATTCTTTTCTTTCTTAAATGTTATATTATCATGACTATGGGTAACAGTTTATTTTTTTCTTATTTACCAGCTCTGTTCTGGCGTGGTCTACCAGGAATAGACGCGATAATGAGCAAGTAGTGTTAATAATACTTTATTAACATTATTCTACTACTACCGGCCCTTAACTATTCTACTTGTGCCTCCATCCAAGTGGTAGGAGATTCCAGAACATCGGATTATTACCATCTACCCAGGATAACCTACATAAATAACATCAGAGGAACTATCCAGGGCCATAACTACTCCTGGCCCAACTAAAAAGAACTGAAGGCCATTTTTTTTATTATATTTAAATTTTAAGTAAAATTCTCAAAAATCATTATTCTCATTTTTCCTAAGTTATTTCTTTATTTATTTATTTTTCCATTAATTTCTTTTGTTCAGTTGGAAGGCGTTTCTCTGACAATAACCAACCTCGAGAATAAGATCCAAAACCTTGAAGAGAAGATTACAATCGGAAGTGTGTTGGACACAGAAAATACTCTTAAAAGCAGCTATAGCCAGTCACACTGAGCAAAATAACAACATAAATATTGAAGGTTGTGAAGAAGCAAATCATAGGCCTGGAATCAGAAACATGGCCACCACTCGACTAAATGATTACTTGATTTCCAAGACGAAAAAACTGGGACAAGATAAGTTGTCTGATTGCTGTAAAATAACAGTCCACACCTTCCTAGTAGTGACATAAACACAAGCATCAGTGCAAAGAAAACTGCTAGCGGATAATACAGAACCACGTACTAAGTCATCGTGCCAACAATGAAAACAAAGAAAACACGTTTGCTAGGATAACCAGGAAGTAAACACAGTATAATGATCAGACTTCATTCTACGATAAAGAAAGGACCTAATTAAATCAGCAATTACAATGAAAAAGGGAGTGTATCATAAATGAGTGTCTAACAAAAAAAACGTCAAACCTTCTGTTCAGGCTGAGAAAACTTAACAGGAAAACAAAATACACAGTGTTCACGCGAGATGGGAAAATACTAGTAAGGAAAACATTTCAAAACTGGACAACAACTATACTATCTCAACTGAACATGATTTCTCTACCTTCCTTAGAAAAAAGCTGACATTTCTTAACAGATTAGATAAGTGCCTTAATACATATATACGTGTGGTGCCATATAGTGTACGTTACTATTATATTGTACATTATTATTTTTATTATTTTTCATCACTAGCTAATGAAATACCTCCAATACCTCTGTTATTCTTTCTTACTGCTATTTATTGCTCATAATTTTTAAATTACAAGTCAAATCTTACTCAAATTAATAATATTCATTATTCTTACCTGTCATTGAATTTTGTTTATCATTACTTGTTTTTTTAGTCATTTTCATTGTGTATGCAAATTAGTATATATTCCAAATTACTTTTTGCATTACCAAACTATCTTTTGAAGCTAGGCCCCCCCCCCCCCCAACCCCCCCCCCCCCCTCAACAACCCCCCCCCCCCCCCCCCCACACACACACTACCAACTACCTCATTTTTTTTTTTTACTTTTTATTGTGCAATAAACTGCCACAATTTATGTAATAATTACAAATCAGATCTTACTCTAAACCAATTTATTCATAGTGAACACCTGTCCATTTAACTTTGTTTAACATTAACCTTTAATTTTAGTCCCTTATATATTTTCTCCATTATTTTGCTTTATATAACTACCCTAGTTTATATATTCACAATTGTTAAAATAATCAAGGTGCTATTCTCAGGTCTAAAGTATGAATAAGTTCACAATTTTGCCATTATATTCCAAGCTCATTTATTTTGATTACCACTTTATTGTTACCACAACCTATATTAGTCCCTTTTATATTATAATTTTTACAATAATTCTAACTTAAAAAAGTACCTTTTTAGTACTACCTATATCATATTCCATGCTCCATTATTGATCAATCACTTTATTTGTATTAGTCCCTTTTATATTGTCTCATTTATTTTAGCTTAAAAAAAAAAAAAAAAAAAAAAAAAACCTACTTAGACTCATTATCTTACATTTGTTAAATAATTCAGGTGCTATTTTTTTAGCTTTAAGACTATTTACTTTGTTTTATAATTAATTCTAACTTATATTCACTACAATCTCATGATATACAAGCCCATTGATCCTGATTACCAACCTCTTATTTAATGACTTAAATGATCAAACAGTTACTGTAAGTATACACTGCAGAACAATCAAGGCGACTTATCAGTGCCAAACAACAACATAACTATCTTTTAACTACAATATCAGATCTTTAATAAGCAAGCATTACGATGACCTCATAGCATTACTAAATTCTTAATGCAATATGTCCCCCCCCTCCTTAATCCCTGAACCTGGCTAAAGCCTGATAGTAGCAGAGTCTATGCATCTGGTACACAGCCATACACAACTGTAGGCCAGGACCAACAAGGGGGGTGGCACAGCCATAATACTACTCAGAACCAACTAGAATGTATCACTAATAATTGCACAAGGGATGAACATGGGGAATATATATAGCCAATTTCAAATCCAAATACCTAAAAAACCTCTCCCTTGATAAACATCTACAGAGTCTCCCACTGTCAAACATTAGCCAATTAGTCAAAACCTAGGAAGTATGATAAACTGTGCAGCATGAACTATACAAGTCACTTACATTACTCTCAGGTGAACTTCAATACAAATCTCCTGCAAGGACAGGACCCACACGTTACTGATTTCACAAAACGCAATGAGTAACTGTAGTTGCTACCAACAGTAACAAAACTACAAGAGTTACAGGAGACTAGTGTTTCCCTACTGACCACATCTGGACCAACACCATATCCATTTAAAATCAGCTAATTACAGATAATACCACAGACCACTACCCTACTTTTCTCATAACAAACTCTTGGTAAATTACCCAAAGACACTACTAAAATCACCTTCAGGACTTCCACAATTGAGGCAGCCCATTAAAACTTTCACAACAGCAGTGGCAAACATTGACTGGCACACTGAGCTAGAAATCTATACAGATATGGACGAATGTATTAATAATTTTCTTAAAAAGACCCAATACTCTATAACACGCATGCCCTAAAAAAACTAAACAGATGTGACAGCTAAGAGACTGATACAGTCCCTGGCTAACACCAGCATTTCTCAATCCATAAATACCAAAACACCAATATGAAAAAACAGTAAAGATGTGTCACATAACATGAGACCAAACAAAACGGTTACTCAGTCAATCTAACCAGCCTGATAAAGAGAAGGGCCAAAAAAATTGTATTATGAAACAGATTATCCAATTACGAGGTGATATAAAAAGGACCTGGAAAACCCTATCAGAATTTCTAAGATCAAAAAGGATATCCACGTAATTGCGAAATAAAATTAGCAAAATCCGATGAACCCCAACTACCCACCAACCAGGAACAGCAAACAGACTCAATGTTCTTCTACATATAGAGACAAAACCTTGCCATTAAAATCCAAGCTCAGATACCCCACCAAGACTACCTCACGGCAACTACCCGAACACACTGTTCTAGCTTCGACTAACCCTTACGAAGTCTCCCTTATTATCAAACACACTAAAAAAACAAGGCAGGAGATTTAAAATACCTAACCCTATATATACAAAAAAGTGTCCACAAGTGCTATCACCAATCATTGCAACACTTTTAACACAAACTCATTGAATCCTCACTTCCCTACAGTACTCAAAATAGAAAAGGGTCACCCCCGACCACAAAGGAGGAGCTCAAACAGAGTTGAATAACTATCGGCCAATATCCAACTTACACCTCTCTCAAAAATCTTCGAAAAATTAATTCATTAAACAAATTACTCCTACCCTTATCTCCCAATAAATTTACTTCAACCCCTGCCAACAATTTGGATTCAGGCCTAATAAAAATACTAATGATGCTATATACACATGCTAGAAACATATATACACTGCAATAGAGAAAAAAGAAGTCCCACTGGGGATCTTCATTGACTTACGTAAAGCTTTTGATACAGTTAACCATGACTTGCTCCATGTAAAATTGTCACACTATGGTATAAGAGGGCACTCCCTCAACTACCTCAAGTCATACCTCAGCAACAGAAGCCAATATGTGTATGCAAATGGGGCAAACTCTTCTGCACAACCAATTACAGTTGGTGTCCCACAGGGAAGTGTCCTTGGCCCTCTTCTCTTTCTCCTATACATAAATGACCTACCAAATGCTTCGCAATTACTCAAACCCACACTATTTGCAGATGACACTACATACGTCTTCTCCCACCCGAGCCCAGTCACGCTAGCCAATACTGTAAATACCGAATTACAGAAAATATCTACCTGGATGAGGACTAACAAACTTACACTAAACATTGACAAAACCTACTTCATTCAGTTTGGTAACAGAGCTACAGATGTCCCTCTTAACATAATGATAAACGGATCACCTATCACAAAGCTAACAGAGGGAAAATTCTTAGGAATCCACCTTGATAATAGACTCAAATTTCAAACACATATACAACAAATTTCTAAGAAAATTTCCAAGACTGTAGGCATACTATCGAAGATACGGAACTATGCTCCACAGTCAGCCCTCCTGGCCCAATATCACTCTCTTATTTACCCCTATCTCACCTATGGAATTTGTGCATGGGGCTCAACAACAAGTAACCATCTCAGACCACTAATTACCCAACAAAAGGCTGCAGTTAGAATGATAACAAATTCTCACTATAGGCACCACACTCCACCAATATTCAATACACTAAACCTACTCACCATACAAAACATCCATACTTATTACTGCACCTATTACATACATAGAACACTTAACTCTGATATTAACCCTCCCCTCAAACATCTCCTTGCCAACCTCAACAGAACACATGACCATAACACAAGGCACAGATCACTCTTTGATGTTCCTCGTGTCCATCTCACACTATGCAAAAACTCAATGCACATAAAAGGCCCTAAAATCTGGAATTCATTACCTGTAAATATAAAAGAAACACTACCTGTTTATAAATTCAAGTCTCTTCTCAAAGATCACTTACTCACCCCAAAACCAAATAAATACTGAATAACTGAACCTTATAAATTGTATATCTTAAATGTTTCTCACAAGTATATCACATAAATGTTAAACCTAAAACCCAATCTAACTTTATTATTTTTTAAATACACTACCTAACAGAATACTCCATTCTACTGAATGTTCAACAATGCATACAACCATATGACCTGTCTTTGTAATACTCACTTGTGCTTTATAGTAATCTGTTTACATTAAAGTTTTATCACTGATTTCATCATTGCTTAGTTAATCTTAAGTTAATTTTAAGCCAGCCCGTAATGCTATGCATAGTATAAGTGGCTTTGGCATGCTGCTCTTATCTGTATTTTTTGTACCTCTGTATGTGTGCTCAAATTTTTAAATAAATAAATAAATAAATAAACATAAGACACCGATCTCTTTTTGATATACCTCGTGTCCATATCACACTGTGTAAAAACTCTATGCACATAAAGGGTCCCAAAATATGGAATTCATTACCAGAAGATATTAAAGTAACCCAGTCTGAAAATCAATTTAAGACTTTTCTCAAAAGCCACTTAATCACCCTAGACTAAATGCTAAATACTCAGTA
Organism: Cherax quadricarinatus; assembly: GCF_026875155.1. Lineage (NCBI taxonomy): Eukaryota > Metazoa > Arthropoda > Malacostraca > Decapoda > Parastacidae > Cherax > Cherax quadricarinatus. The sequence goes on along the minus strand of NC_069471.1, from coordinate 9,938,901 downwards.
CACACTTACTCACTTATCTACTCCCACATCATAACTTCAACAATCACTTTGAACCTTTTATCCTTTGTTGACAGGAATATAATTGAATCATTGTTTTCACAAAAAGCATTTTTGAATATTTGAATATAACTTTTGTCTTATATAAATTTTGATTCATTTATAATTAATAATCTACTGTACAACTATGAAATAATTACTATTCTACTGTACAGCTATGATATAATCCTTAGTGTTAAGTAGACTGTAAGCCAATAATGTTAAGTTGGCCCATAATGCCTAGGCATAACAGAGGCTCTCTTTGCATTGCAACCCAGTATTGTAAATACAAAATCTCAATGTACTGTTTGCAAAGACATAAAATAATTATTATTATTATTATCACACTGGCCGATTCCCACCAAGGCAGGGTGGCCCGAAAAAGAAAAACTTTCACCATCATTCACTCCATCACTGTCTTGCCAGAAGGGTGCTTTACACTACAGTTTTTAAACTGCAACATTAACACCCCTCCTTCAGAGTGCAGGCACTGTACTTCCCATCTCCAGGACTCAAGTCCGGCCTGCCGGTTTCTCTGAATCCCTTCATAAATGTTACTTTGCTCACACTCCAACAGCACGTCAAGTATTAAAAACCATTTGTCTCCATTCACTCCTATCAAACACGCTCACGCATGCCTGGTGGAAGTCCAAGCCCCTCGCACACAAAACCTCCTTTACCCCCTCCCTCCAACCTTTCCTAGGCTGACCCCTACCCCGCCTTCCTTCCACTACAGAATGATACACTCTTGAAGTCATTCTGTTTCGCTCCATTCTCTCTACATGTCCGAACCACCTCAACAACCCTTCCTCAGCCCTCTGGACAACAGTTTTGGTAATCCCGCACCTCCTCCTAACTTCCAAACTACGAATTCTCTGCATTATATTCACACCACACATTGCCCTCAGACATGACATCTCCACTGCCTCCAGCCTTCTCCTCGCTGCAACATTCATCACCCACGCTTCACACCCATATAAGAGCGTTGGTAAAACTATACTCTCATACATTCCCCTCTTTGCCTCCAAGGACAAAGTTCTTTGTCTCCACAGACTCCTAAGTGCACCACTCACTCTTTTTCCCATATCAATTCTATGATTCACCTCATCTTTCATAGACCCATCCGCTGACATGTCCACTCCCAAATATCTGAATACGTTCACCTCCTCCATACTCTCTCCCTCCAATCTGATATTCAATCTTTCATCACCTAATCTTTTTGTTATCCTCATAACCTTACTCTTTCCTGTATTCACCATTAATTTTCTTCTTTTGCACACCCTACCAAATTCATCCACCAATCTCTGCAAATTCTCTTCAGAATCTCCCAAGAGCACAGTGTCATCAGCAAAGAGCAGCTGTGACAACTCCCACTTTATGTGTGATTCTTTATCTTTTAACTCCACGCCTCTTGCCAAGACCCTCGCATTTACTTCTCTTACAACCCCATCTATAAATATATTAAACAACCACGGTGACATCACACATCCATGTCTAAGGCTTACTTTTACTGGGAAAAAATTTCCCTCTTTCCTACATACTCTAACTTGAGCCTCACTATCCTCATAAAAACTCTTCACTGCTTTCAGTAACCTACCTCCTACACCATACACTTGCAACATCTGCCACATTGCCCCCCTATCCACCCTGTCATACGCCTTTTCCAAACCCATAAATGCCACAAAGACCTCTTTAGCCTTATCTAAATACTGTTCACTTATATGTTTCACTGTAAACACCTGGTCCACACACCCCCTACCTTTCATAAAGCCTCCTTGTCATCTGCTATCCTATTCTCCGTCTTACTCTTAATTCTTTCAATTATAACTCTACCATACACTTTGCCAGGTATACTCAACAGACTTATCCCCCTATAATTTTTGCACTCTCTTTTATCCCCTTTGCCTTTATACAAAGGAACTATGCATGCTCTCTGCCAATCCCTAGGTACCTTACCCTCTTCCATACATTTATTAAATAATTGCACCAACCACTCCAAAACTATATCCCCACCTGCTTTTAACATTTCTATCTTTATCCCATCAATCCCGGCTGCCTTACCCCCTTTCATTTTACCTACTGCCTCACGAACTTCCCCCACACTCACAACGGCTCTTCCTCACTCCTACAAGATGTTATTCCTCCTTGCCCTATACACGAAATCACAGCTTCCCTATCTTCATCAACATTTAACAATTCCTCAAAATATTCCCTCCATCTTCCCAATACCTCTAACTCTCCATTTAATAACTCTCCTCTCCTATTTTTAACTGACAAATCCATTTGTTCTCTAGGCTTTCTTAACTTGTTAATCTCACTCCAAAACTTTTTCTTATTTCAACAAAATTTGTTGATAACATCTCACCCACTCTCTCATTTGCTCTCTTTTTACATTGCTTCACCACCTTCTTAACCTCTCTCTTTTTCTCCATATACTCTCCCTCCTTGCATCACTTCTACTTTGTAAAAACTTCTCATATGCTAACTTTTTCTCCCTTACTACTCTCTTTACATCATCATTCCACCAATCGCTCCTCTTCCCTCCTGCACCCACTTTCCTGTAACCACAAACTTCTGCTGAACACTCTAACACTACATTTTTAAACCTACCCCATACCTCTTCGACCCCATTGCCTATGCTCTCATTAGCCCATCTATCCTCCAATAGCTGTTTATATCTTACCCTAACTGCCTCCTCTTTTAGTTTATAAACCTTCACCTCTCTCTTCCCTGATGCTTCTATTCTCCTTGTATCCCATCTACCTTTTACTCTCAGTGTAGCTACAACTAGAAAGTGATCTGATATATCTGTGGCCCCTCTATAACATGTACATCCTGAAGTCCTACTCAACAGTCTTTTATCTACCAATACATAATCCAACAAACTACTGTCATTTTGCCCTACATCATATCTTGTATACTTATTTATCCTCTTTTTTCTTAAAATATGTATTACCTATAACTAAACCCCTTTCTATACAAAGTTCAATCAAAGGGCTCCCATTATCATTTACACCTGGCACCCCAAACTTACCTACCACACCCTCTCTAAAAGTTTCTCCTACTTTAGCATTCAGGTCCCCTACCACAATTACTCTCTCACTTGGTTCAAAGGCTCCTATACATTCACTTAACATCTCCCAAAATCTCTCTCTCTCCTCTGCATTCCTCTCTTCTCCAGGTGCATACACGCTTATTATGACCCACTTCTCGCATCCAACCTTTACTTTAATCCACATAATTCTTGAATTTACACATTCATATTCTCTTTTCTCCTTCCATATTATTATTATTATAATCAAGGGGGTAGCGCTAAACCTGGAGGATTATACAGCACCTGGGGGGGGATGTGGAAGGCATTCAGGCTTAATTCGGGGAACTGGAGCACAGATCCAATTCCCTAAATCAAGAGCCCCTCACCAACATCAAGGAACCTTCCTTGAGGGGTCTCCTTCCATAACTGATCATTTAACATTACTGCTACCCCTTCCTTTGCTCTAACTCTCTCAGATACTCCAGATTTAATCCCATTTATTTCCCCTCACTGAAACTCTCCTACCCCCTTCAGCTCTGTTTCGCTTAGGGCCAGGACATCCAACTTCTTTTCATTCATAACATCAGCAATCATCTGTTTCTTGTCATCCGCACTACATCCACGCACATTTAAGCATCCCAGTTTTATAAAGTTTTTCTTCTTCTCTTTTTTAGCAAATGTCTACAGGAGAAGGGGTTACTAGCCCATTGCTCCCGACATTTTAGTCGCCTCATACGACACGCATGGCTTACGGAGGAAAGATTCTTTTCCACTTTCCCATGGACAATAGAAGAAATAAAGAAGAACAAGAGCTATTTAGAAAAAGGAGAAAAACCTAGATGTATGTATATATATATGCATGTGCGTGTCTGTGAAGTGTGACCAAAGTGTAAGTAGGAGTAGGAAGATATCCCTGTTATCTAGCATGTTTATAAGACAGAAAAAGACACCAGCAATCCTACCATCATGCAAAACAGTTACAGGTTTTTGTTTCACAGTCATCTGGCAGGACGGTAGTACTTCCCTAGGTGGTTGCTGTCTACCAACCTACTACCTATAAAATAAATAAATAATTAAATAAATCAGTAAAATGGGTATCTGGGTGTTAATCGACTGGTGTGGGTTGCATCCTGGGACAAAACTGATCTAATTTGCCCAAAATGCTCTGCATAACAAGGGGCTTTCTATATTGTAATATGTCATTGATGTCATCTAGGTCTGTATAGTAATATGTCATTGATATCATCTAGGTCTGTATAGTAATATGTGATTGATGTCATCTAGGTCTGTATAGTAATATCTGGAGAGTTTATCTGGAGAGAGTTCCGGGGGTCAACGCCCCCGCGGCCCGGTCTGTGACCAGGCCTCCTTAGGGCAGTGTCCCAGGATGCGACCCACACCAGTCGACTAACACCCAGGTACCCATTTTACTGATGGGGAACATAGACAACAGGTGGAAAGAAACACGTCCAATGTTTCTACTCTGGCTGGGAATCGAACCCAGGCCCTCACCGTGTGAAGCGAGAGCGTTAACCACCAGGCCACCTAGGTCATCTAGGTCTGTATAGTAATATGTCATTGATGTCATCTAGGTCTGTATAGTAATATGTCATTGATGTCATCTAGGTGTGTATACCTTGTACATGAACTTGCAGAAGAAATATAATAACAATATCTTCATTTGCTACAAGTACATGTACATGGTATACAGGACTAGCTGACATCAATGACATACTACTATATAGAAAGTGCTTTGTTATGATGAGCATTTAGGGCAAGTAAGGTCAGTTTTGTCCCAGAATGCAACCCACACCAGTCCACTAACACCCAGGATGTGACCCACACCAGTCCACTAACACCCAGGATGTGACCCACACCAGTCCACTAACACCCAGGATGTGACCCACACCAGTCCACTAACACCCAGGATGTGACTCACACCAGTCCACTAACACCCAGGATGTGACTCACACCAGTCCACTAACACCCAGGATGTGACCCACACCAGTCCACTAACACCCAGGATGTGACCCACACCAGTCCACTAACACCCAGGATGTGACCCACACCAGTCCACTAACACCCAGGATGTGACTCACACCAGTCCACTAACACCCAGGATGTGACCCACACCAGTCCACTAACACCCAGGATGTGACCCACACCAGTCCACTAACACCCAGGATGTGACCCACACCAGTCCACTAACACCCAGGATGTGACCCACACCAGTCCACTAACACCCAGGATGTGACTCACACCAGTCCACTAACACCCAGGATGTGACCCACACCAGTCCACTAACACCCAGGATGTGACCCACACCAGTCCACTAACACCCAGGATGTGACTCACACCAGTCCACTAACACCCAGGATGTGACTCACACCAGTCCACTAACACCCAGGATGTGACTCACACCAGTCCACTAACACCCAGGATGTGACCCACACCAGTCCACTAACACCCAGGATGTGACCCACACCAGTCCACTAACACCCAGGATGCGACCCACACCAGTCCACTAACACCCAGGATGCGACTCACACCAGTCCACTAACACCCAGGATGTGACCCACACCAGTCCACTAACACCCAGGATGTGACTCACACCACTCCACTAACACCCAGGATGCAACCCACACCAGTCCACTAACACCCAGGATGCGACCCACACCAGTCCACTAACACCCAGGATGTGACCCACACCAGTCCACTAACACCCAGGATGCAACCCACACCAGTCCACTAACACCCAGGATGTGACCCACACCAGTCCACTAACACCCAGGATGCGACCCACACCAGTCCACTAACACCCAGGATGCGACCCACACCAGTCCACTAACACCCAGGATGTGACCCACACCAGTCCATTAACACCCAGGATGCGATCCACACCAGTCCACTAACACCCAGGTACCCATTTTATACTGATGGGTGAATGGGGACAGAGACAGCAGGTGTCTTATGGAAACAAGTCCTTAATGTTTTCCAGCCATACCGGAGGGGATTTGAACTCTGGACCTCAGTGTGTGAGCTGAGTGTGCTAGTGATCCAGCTATGGAACACCATAAGATATTATTATTATTATTATTATTATTATTATTATTATTATTATTATTATTATTATTATTATTATTATGAAGGAATTTTCCACACTATTAACCTTCAAGTGTAAATAATTGCTACATTTAGCTACAAAATAATATAGGCCTATGAGGGGCCTAAATTACTGCCCAGGAAGACAAAAAAAAAACTCAAAATACAACCATATATTGTAAAAACTGATCTACACACTTTAAGAAATATATTAGTGACAAAACAAGCTAACACACGAAATATTTATCTCTTGCTAAAACAAATATGCCTATGAGGGCCTAAATTACTTTCCAGGTGGGATATATACCACAAAATAATATAATATAATAGGTAAAATAAGGCATACATATCATCACCTGAAAGAAAAGGTAATAAAATCAAGAGGGCAAAATTAATTTTTGAAAAAAAAAAAAAAAAAAATAGTCCTATGAGGCCTAAATATGTCCCCAAGTGCGATACATACCACAAAATTGTATTAGATTAATTAAATGCTACACAACATCTGTAACTACATGAATACCACCTGGTGGTTCACACTTACACTCACTCACCCATTTGACCATAAACAGAAATATTAATCTCAATCTTAAAATAATGAATCCTATGATACTCCAATACTGAAACTATGTAATGTGCCAAAACAAAAGCATTCACATTGCTAAACTCACAAACTAGTATTTAGTCACTTAGCCATAATACCAACTTACCTCATAATTTGTAATATTTTAAAATAAAGAATTAAACTAAGCCTGCTCGAAATGCCTAGCCATGCTAGGTGTTCTAGTGGTACACTCTGTAATACCTAGCCATGCTAGGTGTTCTAGTGGTACACTCTGTAATACCTAGCCATGCTAGGTGTTCTAGTGGTAAGGGGGGGGGGGGGGGGAAAACACTTCTGTAATGCCTATCCATGCTAGGTGTTCTAGTGTTCACACTGTAATACTAGCCCATGCTAGGTGTTCTAGTGTACACTCTGTAATACCCCTAGCCATGCTAAGGGTGTTCTAGTGGTACACTCTGTAAGGCCTAGCATGCTAGGGTGTCTAGGGTACACTCTGTAATACCTAGCCATGCTAGGTGTCTAGTTTGGGGTTTTACACTCTCTGTACTACCTAGCCAGCTAGGTGTTTCTAGTGGTACACTCTGTAATGCTACCATGCTAGGTGTTCTAGTGGTACCTCCTGTAATATCCTAGCCATGCTAGGTGTTCTAGTGGTACACTCTGAATGCCTAGCCTGCTATGTGGTTCTAGTGGTACAACTCTGTAATGCCTAGCCATGCTAGGTGTTCTAAGTGGTACACTCTAATGCCTAGCCATCAAGGTGTTCGAGTGGTACACTTGTAATACCGTACCATGCTAGTGTACTAGTGGACACTCTGTAATACCTAGCCATGTCTAGGTGTTCTAGTGGTACCCTCTGTAATACCTAGCCATGCTAGGTGTTCTAGTGGTACACTCTGTAATACCTGCCATGCTAGTTTCTAGGTGGTACATCTCTGTAATGCCTAGCCATGCTAGGTGTTCTATGGTACCCTCTGTAATACCTAGCCATGCTAGGTGTTTCTAGTGGTAACTCTCTGTAATACTTAGCCATGCTAAGTGTTCTAGTGGTACACATCTGAATACCTAGCCATGCTAGGTGTTTCTAGTTGGTACACTCTGTAATACCTAGCCATGCTAGGTGGTCTAGTGGTACACTCTGTTATACCAACCATGCTAGTGTCTAGTGGTACATCATCTGAATACTAGCCCATGCTAGTTCCTAGTGGTACACTCTGTAATGCGTAGCCATGCTAGGTGTTTCTAGTGGTACACTCTGTAATTCCTACCATGCTAGGTGTTCTAGTGGTACACTCCGTATGCCTAGCCATGCTAGGTGTTCTAGGGTACACTCTGTAATTGCCCCTAGCCATGCTAGGTGTTCTAGTGGTACACACTGTAATGCCTAGCCATGCTAGGTGTTCTATTGTACACTCTGTAATACCTAGCCATGGCCTAGGTGTTTAAGTGGTACAACTCTGTAATACCTAGCCATGCTAGGTGATCTAGTGGGTACACTCTGTAATACTAGCCATGCTAGGTGTTCTAGTGGTCAACACCTGGTAAATACCTAGCCATGCTAGGTGTTCTAGTGGTACACTCCTGTAATGCCTAGCCCATGCCTAGGTGTTCTAGTGGACACTCTGTAATACCTACATGCTGAGGTTTCAGTGGTAGTACACTCATGTAATACCTAGCCATGCTAGTGTTCTGTGGTACACTCTGTAATTACCTAGCCATGCTAGTGTTCTATGTGGTAACACTCTGTATTACCTAGCCATGCTAGTTGTCCTAGTGGTAACACTCTGTAATACCTAGCCATGCTAGGTGTTCTAGTGGTACACAGAATCTGTAATACCTAGCATGCTAGGTGTTCTAGTGGTCACTCTGAATACATACCATGCCTAGGAGTTCTAGTGGTACACTCTGTAATACCTCGCCATGCTAGGTGTTATAAAGGTGGGTACACTCTGATAATACCTAGCATGCTACGGTGTTATAGGTGGTACACTCTGTATACCTAGCCATGCTAGGTGTTTTAGTGGTACACTCTGTAATACCTAGCCAGCTAGGTGTTCTAGTGGTACACTCTGGGGGGAATGCCTACCATGCTAGGTGTTCTAGTGGTACAACCTGTAATACCTAGCCTCTTGGTGTTCACGTAGGTACACTCTGTAATACCAGGCCCAGCTAAGTGTTGTAGTGGTACACACTGTAATACCTACCATGCTAGTGTTCTAGTGGTACACTCGTAATACCTACCATCAGGTGGGTCTAGTGGTACACTCTGTATACCTAGCCATGCTAGGTGTTTTCTAGGGTACACTCTGTAATACCTAGCCTGCTTAGGGTGTTTCTAGTGGTACACTCTGTAATACCTAGCCATCAGCTAGGTGTTTTAGTTGGGTACACTCTGTAATACCTAGCATGCTAGGTGTTCTAGTGGTACACTCTGTAATACCTTAGCCATGCTAGGTGTTCATAGTGGTACACTCTGTAATACCTAGCCATGCTAGTGTTTCTAGGTACACTTCGTAATACCTAGTCATGTTTCTAGCGAGTTCTAGTGGTAGCACACTGTAATACCTAGCCATGCTAGGTGTTACTAGTGGTACACTCTGTAATACCTAGCCATGCTAGGTGTTCTAAGTGGTACACTCCTGTAAATGCCCTAGCCTGCTAGGTGTTCAAGTGGTACACTCTGTAATGCCTAGCCATCTAGGTGTTCTAGTGGTATACTCAGAATGCCTAGCCATGCTAGGGTTCTAGTGGTCAATCTGTAATACCTAGCCATGCTAGGTGTTTCTAGTGGTACACTCTCTAATACCTAGCCATGCTAGGTGTTCAGTGGTACCACTCTGTAATTGCCTAGCCAATGCCTAGGTGTTTTTCTAGTGTACACTCCTGTAATACCTAGCCAGCAAGGTGTACTAGTGTACACCTCCTGTAATACCTAGCCATGCTAAGGTGTTCTAGTGGTACACTCTGTAAATACCTAGCCATGCAGGTGTTCTAGTGGTACACTCTGTAATAACCTAGCCATGCTAGGGGTTCAAGTGTACACTCCTGTAATACCTAGCCATGCAGGTGTCTAAGTGGTACACTCTGTAATACCTAGCCATGCAGGTGTTCTAGTGGTACACTCTGTAATACCTAGCCATTGCAGAGTGTTCTACTGGTACACTCGTAATACCTAGCCATGCTAGGTGTTCTAGTGGTACACTCTGTAATACCTAAGCCATGCTAGGTGTTCTAAGTGGTACACTCTGTAATACTAGCCATGCTAGGTGTTCTAGTGGTACAACTCTGTAATACCTAGCCATGCTAGGTGTTTAGTGTAAACTCTGTAATGCCTAGCCATGCTAGGTGTTCTAGTGGTACACTCTGTAATACTAGCCATGCTGGGTGTTCTAGTGTACACTCTGTAAATACCTAGCCATGCTAGGTGTTCTAGTGGTACACGTAATACCTAGCCATGCTAGGTGTTTCTAGTGTACAACTCTGTAATAACCTAGCCATGCTAGGTGTTGTAGTGGTACACTCTGTAATACCAGCCCCTGCTAGGTGTTCTAGTGGTACACTCCTTAATACCTAGCCATGGCTATGGTTTCCATGTACACTCTGTAATACCTAGCCATGCTAGGTGGTCTAGTGGCCACTCTGTAAAACCTACCCATGCTAGGTGTCTAGTGGTACACTCGTACTACTGCCATGCCTAGGTGTTCTAGTGGTAACACATCTGTAATACCTAGCCATTCTAGGTGTTCTAGTGGTACCACTCTGTAATACCTAGCCATGCTAGGTGTTCCTAGTGGTAGCACGCTGTAATACCTAGCCATGCAGGTGTTCTAGTTGGTACACTCTGTAATTACCTAGCCTTGCTAGGTTTTTCTAGTGGTTACACTCTGTAATACCTCAGCCATGCTAGGTGTTCAGTGGTACACTCTGTAATACCTAGCCATGCTAGGGTGTTTCTAGTGGTACACTCGTAATACCTAGCCATGCTAGGTGTTCTAGTGGTACACTGTAATACCTAGCCATGCTAGGTGTTCTAGTTGGTACATTCTGTAATACCTAGCCATGCTAGGTGTTCTAGTGTACACTGTAATACCTAGCCATGCTAGGTGGTCTAGTGGTACACTCGTAATACCTAGCCATGCTAGGTGTATCTAGTGGTACAAACTCTGTAATAACCTACCATGCTAGGTGTTCTAGTGGTACAATCTGTAATACCTAGCCATCCTAGGTGTTTCCTAGAGTGAGTACACTCTCTGTAATACTGCCATGCTAGGTTTGTTCTAGTGTACACTCAGTAATACCTTAGCCATGCTAGGTGTTCTAGTGGTAAACTCTGTAAATACCTAGCCATGCTAGGGTGGTTCTAGTGATACACTCTGTAATACCTAGTATTGACTAGGAGTTCTAGTGGGTACACTCTGTAATACCTAGCCATGCTAGGTGTATCTAGTGGTACACTATGTAATACCTAGCCATGGCAAGGTGTTCTGTGGGGTACACTTCTGTAATGCCTAGCCATGCTAGGTGTTCAATGTCACACTCTGTAATGCCTAGCCATGCTAGGTGTCTAGTGGTAACTCTGTATAATGCCTAGCCATGCAGGAGTTCTAAGTGGTACACTCTGTAATACCTAGCCATGCTAGGTGTTCTAGTGGTACACTCTGTAATACCTACCATGCTAGGTGTTCTAGTGGTACACTCATGTAATGCCTAGCCATGCTAGGTGGTTCTAGTGGTACACTCTGTAATACCTTAGCCATGCTAGGTGATCTAGTGGTACACTCTGAAAAATACCTAGCCATGTCTAGGTGTTCTAGTGGTACCTCTGTAATACCTAGCCATGCTAGGTGTTCTAGTGGTACACTCTGTAATACCTAGCCAATGCTAGGTTCTAGTGGTACCACTCTGTAATTTCCTAGCCATGCTAGGTGTTCTAAGTGGTACACTCTGTAATACCCTAGCCCATGCTAGGTGTTTTCAGTGGTACACTCTGTAATGACCTAGCCATGCTAAGGTGTTCTACTGGATACACCTGTAAATACCCTAGCCATGCTAGGTGTTCTAGTGGTACCACTCAGTAATAACCTAGCGAGCCATGCTAGGTGTTCTAGTGGTACACTCTGTAATACCTAGCCATGCTAGGTGGTCTATGGTACACTCGTAATACCTAGCCCATGCCTAGGTGTTCTAGTGGTACACTCTGTAATACCTAGCCATGCTAGGTGTTCTGTGTATCACTCTGTAATACCTAGCCTCGGCTAGGTGTTCTAGTGGTACACTCTGTAAACCTAGCCATGCTAGGTGTTCTAGTGGTACAGTACACTCTGTAATACCAGCCATGCTAGTGTTCAGTGGTACACTCTGTAATACCTAGCCATGTAGCTGTTCTATGGTACACTCCTGTAATACCTAGCCATGCAAGGGTTCTATCTATTGTACACTCTGTAATACCTAGCCATGCTAGGTGTCTAGTGGTACACCTGTAATACCTAGCCATGCTAGGTGTTCTAGTGGTACACTGTAATACCCTAGCCATGCAAGGTGTTCTAGTGGTACCTTCTGTAATACCTAGCCATGCTAGGTGTTCTAGTGTACACTCTGTAATACCTAGTCATGCTAGGAGTTCTAGTGGTACACTCTGTAAACCTACCAGCCCTAGGTGTTCTAGTGGTACACTCTCCCCCCCCTTGTAATACCTACCATGCTAGGTGTTCTGTGTTACAGCTCTGTAATCCTAGGCCATGCTAGGTGTTCAAGTGTACACTCTTAATGCCTAGCCATGCTATGTTTCTAGTGGTATACTCTGTAATGCCAAGCCATGCTAGGGTGTTCAGTGGCGTACACTCTGTAATACCTAGCCATGCTAGGTGTTTACTAGTGGTACACTCTGTAATACCTATCCATGCTAGGTGTTCTAGTGGTACAACTCTGTAATTGCCTAGCCAATGCTAGTGTTCTAGTGGTACACTCTGAATACCTAGCCATGCTAGGTGTTCTAGTGGTACACTCTGATTGAATACCTAGCCAGCTAGGTGTTCTAGTGGTACACTCGTAATACCTACCATGCTAGGTGTTCTAGTGGTACACTCTGTAATACCTAGCCATGCTAGTTGTTCTAGTGGTACACCTGTAATATCCTAGCCATGCTAGGTGTTTCTAGTGTAACATCTCGTAATACCTACCATGCTAAGTGTTCTAGTGGTACACTCTCTGTAATACCTAGCCATGCTAGGGTGTTTCTAACTGGTACACTCTGTATATACCTAGCCATGCTAGGTGTTCTAGTGGTACACTCTGTAATACCTAGCCATGCTAGAGGTGTTTCTAGTGGTACACTCTGTAATACCTAGCCATGCTAGGGTTCTAAGTGGTACCTCAGTAAATACCTGCCATGCAGGTGTTCTAGTGGTACACTCTGTAAATGCCTAGCCCATGCTAGGTGTTCTAGTGGTACACTCTGTATACCTAGGCCATGCTAGGTGCTTCTAGTGGTACCTCTGTAATACCTAGCCATGCTAGGTTTCTAGTGGTACACTTAATAAACCTAGCCATGCTAGGAGTTCTAGTGGTACACTCTGTAATACCTAGCCATGCAGGTGTTCTAGTGGTACAAACTCTGTAATACCTAGCCATGCTAGGTGTTCTAGTGGTACACCACTGTAATACCTAGCCATGCTAGTGTTCTAGTTGTACACTCTGTAATTACCTACCATGCTAGGTGTTTCTAGTGTACACTCTGAATACCTAGCCATGCTAGGTGTTCTACTCTGGTAAAACTCTTGTAATACTAAGCCATGCTAGGTGTTTCTAGTTAACACTCTGTAATACCTAGCCATGCTAAGGTGTTCTAGTGGTACACTCTGTAATCATTATTTAACATACATGTAAACCACACAATAACAAATTCTGTAAATTCAACATTGTAATCCTTATAGAGAATAACTTTGAATTGAATTGAATTGAAAGATATAGTGAAATATACAAGACGAAATTTCCTTCCTTGGTCTAAGATGTAGGTCATGAAGGCCTAAATGACTTAGTAGGCTGTCACTACTACACAAAATACCAACAAATAATTTATATAAGTGTAGACATGACACTGGAAGAAATATATTGTTGAAAGATACCAAGTGGAGGGAACATCAATGTTTATCATCATAAAACAACAAAACTTAGGTCTATGGACGTCATCAATAACTAACACAATCTTAACATCAATATTTAATCACATCATCAATCCATCTTGGATCATCATACTCACTAAAACACACGAAGAAAAAACTAATAAATTCACCCTGGGTGGCTAAACTTGTTGTTTGTTGTGTTGTTTAAGGGACACTCTGACAAAGTAGGTCGTACCGAACCCCACCTTCCAGTGTCCGGAAGACGATCCAAGACCAAAGTGGACGAAACAGACCAGTGGTCACAAAATTATTACAGGGCTGCTTGCCGCCCTTGGCTTCCAGGCCTCATTCCCCCCCCCTCCTAGCAAAACAAAAAAAAAAAAAAAACCCGCCCTCCCGACACAATAATTAAGTAAGTAAGTAAGTAAGTAAGTACAGTAAGTAAGTTTATTCAGGTAACACAAATACAGTTTACATATAATTATCATACATAATCAGCATATGTTGTAGAGAACCGGATAACCCAAAAAAGTCAGACAGAGTCTTATTTCCATGGGGCCCCTTTTACCTTATTATTATAATATGAAGTTATAATAATTCTTATTAGTCTACAATTAAGATAACATCTTAATTATCATACCTAAAAAGACTATCTACTACCGAGGGTCATTAAGACTATCTACCATACAGGGTCTTACTAGGAATAAAGGTTAAAGATTTACACGTTTTTAGCTAAAAAATAGAAAATCATTCCCCTCCCTTTCTGTAGCTTCATTCATCAGACACCTTTTTGGCACTCTCTTGAACTGGTTCATGCTATACTGGCTTTGACATGTGCGGGTAGACTGTTCATTCCTTTATCGCTGCACACCTAATCAAAAAGGTGTTTGACGCCTGGCGCAATGACTGTGGTGCTACAAAGTCTTGTGCTCTCTCCCCCTAGTACTATGCTTGCTTTCGTTACCAACCTTGACAAAAAGACAGCAAGATATTCTGGAACTGTTTGTGAGCAATTTTTATTAAACATGAATTAGCTTCAGTTTGTTTTACTCCTGTCTTCAACATTCAAGCATACCAACGAACTGTAATTCATTCCGGCCTACATGTATCATTAGTCCAGCCCAGGATGAAACTTACGATTTGTTCTGGGTGGATTTGCAGTCTATCTTTCAGTTTTTTTTGTCAAGGCAGAGTACCATTGAATAGCAAGCGTAAACCATATGGCATTGTATAAGGGCCTAGACATAGGCCTGCGAGCCTCAGTAGTAGACCCTGTGCTTGTCTATACAGGAACTTCCATGTCTGGCATTCGCCTTTCTTTACTACACTGTTCCCTATCATTCTCCTGACATGCATGGGTCATAGGGGATTCCCAGATATTTTACTGATGAAACCAAAGTATGGGCTCCTCCCCCATTAACACTGAACATTAAAATTATTTAACCTTCCCAGTTTTTGTTTCGTGCCAAAGAAGAATGGCTTCAGTTTTCTCCCGAGGTGTAATGATAGTTTGTTTTAACTAACCACTTTCGCTCCAGGACTCCAGTCCAGTGTTAAAATATTTTAGCAATATCTTGGGGTCTTTAACCTGTCACACATAACAGAGCACTGTCATCTGCATACAGTAGGAGTTTTCACTTGACACTGATTGGGTGTGTATGCATATCCTTGACATAACATAAGAATAATAAGGACCCAGAATACCTACCTTGGGGACTCCATCATGTTATCGGCAGGGTTCTTGATTCCGTATTTTTTTTTTTTTTTTTTTTTGTTGATTTTGACTATTTGTCTCCTGTTGCTAAGGTCGGACTTAAACCAGTCTACAGAACCTATACGATAGCTTGAAGTTTTCTTATACCTAATATATTGTGGTTGAAACAGTATCGAAGGCCTTTTGGCAGGTCTAAGTTACCATACCTATGAGGTTCCCCTTTTGACATTTCAGTTCTCAGTAATCCATCAGATTAATAAGGGAGGTGTCCGGTTGAGTAGGATCTTCTAAGCCCGATTGAATAGCTAGGAGAATGCTGTTGCCATTAAGGTACTTAACTCTTGAGGAATACACCAGCCCTCTCCAGAATTTGATATTATACTGAGTATACTAACATGCCTATAGTTGCTTTCATGCAGACTATTATTTTTTCTTGAAGATAGGAGTAACTCTGGGCTCCTTGAACCCCTCCGGTACGGTATTAGCGGTGATTGATAATTTATTCTGTGACAATAGGGGATTGACAGTACAGAAGCACCAATCTTTAGGAACTTAGACGGGATGTTATCAGGGCCTGTGCTCTTAGGTGGGTTTAACCTGCCTTAGTTCTTTTTGAATGAAGTCAGAGATACACTTACTAGTTGACAACTGTTTGGGGTTACCCCTTTATTGGTAATAGGTTTTTATTAAAAAAAAAAAAAAAAATACATGTTTTAAACTTATCAAGTCTGTGTTAGAAGGTATTTGAATCAGCTGATAGTTTACTTACTAATAGTGTTTTATGCAACAGAAGTGTAAGTAGGAATTAAAGAAATTTGCCACCTTAATGTTTCTGGCATACCTCATTATCGATAGTGGTACTATGTTAGACCTATCTACTGGCTTATCGCTATAAAAACCCCAACTGTTTTAGGTTGTTGCCAAGCTTTTCTGGGGTTATGGCTTAAACTCTTCAATTTTTGAGGAAGGGGGGGGGGGAAGGTGGGGGGGGTAGGGGATATAAAACAATAGTGCTTTGCCTTTGCTCCTTTTATAAGTATCTGTACTCTGTTCCTCACCCTTTGGAATCATTTAGTGCTGCAATATCCTGTCTGCTTGCTTTAAATCTTTTTAGTGCAGCTGGTCTCTGAATTTCATATTATCTAATATCTCAGTAGTCCATCCAGGTTCAGTTCCTTTCGTTTAATCAGCCTCTTAAACTGGTGCAATATTATCAAGGATGGGTAGTGACATTGTTTTGAATTTTTTCCCAGGCCATCGTTTACGTCCGTGCAACTTGTTATCTCTGTCCATCACAATTGTGTAGCCATTTACCAGTGTTTCTTTAACTGTAGTTTTCTAGTTGACCTCATTTTTATTGTCCCTGTGTAGGCCTATCCTATCCTAGTGATTTTCCTGGTGCAGTAAAAGATGAAATGACACTTAAGACCTTGTGGTAAAGACGGCCTGACTGACTAATGTTCCAGCGCGGTTACAAAGTATTTGGTCAATTAGGGGAGGCTGAGAACTGTTGTGATCCAGTTGGTGTATTAATTGAGTTTGATGGAAACTATTAAACCCTAGAATTTGTTATACTTTTGCATAGCCCGTTATTTTGGCTGCTGAAAACAAAATATTGAAGTCGCCCAGTATTATTGTCCTCGCAATTGTTTTCAACTCCGGACAAGACTCTGGAAAAGTCTTCTAAGAAATGGTCCTGGTAGAGGGCGATAACTAGTTCCTACTAAGATGGGTTTGGGTCTTGGGCACACACTTCAAAAACTCATAGAATCTCCATTTAATGTTATTTAAATCAGGTCTTGGGTTGTAAGCTAAGTCATTTTTCAATGTAGGCTCACATACTCCACCACCCTTCGTTCCTAACAAGCGTTTTATATTGTAACCTTCTATTTTGGACCTCGTCGTCACGTCACCGTAACATCCAACAAGATTCAGAGATGGTTTATATAACTGCCGCCTTAAATTTTGTTAGCTAGAATCCTAATCTCGCCCAAATTTAGGAGAAGAATGATCTTGCGTTGACATGAATACAGTGAAGGCCTGTTTTCATAAAACAATCATAATCATCAATATATGGCAAAGGGTCATTTGTATTAAAATTAGGAAAATCCATGTCATCATTGCTAAAGGGTAAACTGTGCCAAAGTGCATTTGTTACACACAAAATGAATCTGGGGCAGCCGTTACTATAATTGTACATACACCCATCATGCAACCCACTCCCTTACACTTTTTACATAAGGTGCCTTTTCTTGTTTTCTCATGCGTATTAGTACAGTGTATGCACCTGTTATGGTAGGTGTTTGAGATAATAATGGCTTGTATTGTCTCACATTGAACCTATGTATGCATTACATAGGAGTTAAGGTATCATTCCTAGCTACTAGAACCGTCATTATCGCAGTCTTTATCTGTCTTTTTGCCTCTGCACAATAGTTAGGAGGTCCTGGATTAATTTGGATATCACCACTTAAAGTGCTTACAATAAGAGCTGGTGCCACTGTTTTTTGTTGGGTTATGCAGTGTTGCCATAACCTTGCGGTGATAGTGACATTTAACTTTCTGGTAGGATGGCAACTGTTGGGCTTTACTGTACAGGGCGCTTTACTCATTCATCACCTTTCCAGCCCCCATGACTGATTTCTTTCTTTCTCATGGAATTGAAAAGAAAGATAAATATAATATGACAGCTGACCCCCCTAATGGCCCTGCCATTTTCACTCCTTCGCCTTTTATACTTCATATACCAATAATATTTATTCCTCTGTTTTCCCAGTCCCTATCACACTGTAGTATCTGCTTTAGGCAACCACCACTGAATTACTAGTAAAATTCCTCTTTTCAAAACCTCTTACTGCTCACTTTTCCTAACTTCACAACCCTTATAGTTCACCCCTTATTACACACTCCCCTTCCCCCCCTTTCCCGACCTCACTTCACAGTCTGGCTTTCAAACCAATTACTTCTAACTCCTTTCCAGTCTGGAAGACCAAAAGGTTTAATCAATGCTTTTATCCTTCCAAATCCCCCTCCAAATCCCATTTATCGGGGGTTGTGTGGTGTTGTTGTCTCCTGATCCTGTTCTTTCTGGCTGACTCACCATTTTTAAAAACACTGAGGGGAGTAAACGACATCTACAACCTGACTTACCTTGATTGATAGATATTTTTGGCCTTTTTTTTCCAGCCATGAATTCTCTCACTGACAATGGTCAGTTGAATATAGGTCACTACTAAAACATTAACCTGACTATTTAACTATTCATGTTCTTTCCCACGACTGCACTGAGGGATAACCGTCCTATACCTTGGAGTTTTGTACTGTTGATTTGACAGAGTCTCCCACGGAATGTGTTTCCCTCCTGGTTAGCACTGGTACAGGTGATATGGATGGTGGTACAGATATGATGCTACTGTCAACAGATGAACGTCAGTAAAGATGAGAAATTTTCACTTCGCTATTGTACGTCTGCCAGTAGCTGCTGTTTTGATGCCGGTCAGCCATGTTTAAAGGCTCAATCTTTCCCTCCGTTTGGGGCACTGAGATAAAATGTCCTACAGACCTGAATTTCCTTGGAGATTTAGTTGATCAGGTTTTCTGCCATGTTGTTCTTCTCCCGTTGAACAACTGATTTACAGATTTTTGATATTGTTTCGTATAAATGTTTATTATGCACCCCATAACTAACCCATCTGTGGGCGGTATCAAAAGATTAACAGAGGTACCATAATTGGTCCAGGGACTGGACTTTGGATATGTGTGGTTTATTATGTTATAAAAATACTACAACAGAGGGGGGCACTAGGACACCTAGCATGGTTAGGCTTTCGGGGCAGACTTAGGATTAATTCTTAACTCTAAATTAATACAGATTATGAGTAAGCTGGTATTAAGGCTAAGTGACTATATTATAGTTTGTGAGATTAGTCAATGTAAATGCTTTTTGTTTTACACAATACACAGGTTCTATATTGTAGTATCAACAGGCCAAACTTATGACTAGTTAGGATTCATTATTTTTAATGATTAAGATTCGTAATTCTTTGATTATAGTCAAGTGCGTTTTGGTGAGTGTAAGTGTGTAAGTAAGTAAGTAAGTAAGTTTATTCAGTATACACAAATACTAGTTACATAAGAACTTATCATACGTAGCAGCATATGTGTAGAGAACCTGGATAACCCAAAAAAGTCAGAGTGACTTATTTTCCATTGGGTCCTTTTACCTTATTATTATAATATAAAGGTTAAAATTTTCTTATTATTCTACATAAAGATAACATCTTATTATTACTAAAAAGACTATCTACTACACGAGGGTCATTAAGACTATTTACAATACGAGGGTCATTACTAGGAATAAGGTAAAATTTACACGTATGTTAGCTAAAAAATAGAAAATCATTCCCTCCCTTTCTGTAGCTACATTCATCAGACACCTTTTGGCACTCTTCTTGAACTGGTTCATGCTATGACGGGCTTTGACAATTGCGGGTAGTCTGTCCCATTCCTTTATTGCTGTACAATAAAAGGTGTTTGAAGCCTGGCCAATGACTGTGGGTACTACAAAGTTATGCTCTCTCCACCTAGTACTACCTGGAGTTTACCTGGAGAGAGTTTCGGGGGTCATAAAATAAGAAATAATATCAAATAATCTAAACGCCCCCCGCGGCCCGGTCTGTGACGAGGCCTCCTGGTGGATCAGCGCCTGATCAACCAGGCTGTTGCTGCTGGCTGCACGCAAACCAACGTACGAGCCACAGCCCGGCTGATCAGGAACTGACTTTAGGTGCTTGTCCAGTGCCAGCTTGAAGACTGCCAGGGGTCTGTTGGTAATCCCCCTTATGTGTGCTGGGAGGCAGTTGAACAGTCTCGGGCCCCTGACACTTATTGTATGGTCTCTTAACGTGCTAGTGACACCCCTGCTTTTCATTGGGGGGATGGTGCATCGTCTGCCAAGTCTTTTGCTCTCGTAGTGAGTGTTTTCGTGTGCAGTTCGGTACTAGTCCCTCTAGGATTTTCCAGGTGTATATAATCATGTATCTCTCCCTCCTGCATTCCAGGGAATACAGGTTTAGAAACCTCAAGCGCTCCCAGTAATTGAGGTGTTTTATCTCCGTTATGCGCGCCGTGAAAGTTCTCTGTACATTTTCTAGGTCGGCAATTTCACCTGCCTTGAAAGGTGCTGTTAGAGTGCAGCAATATTCCAGCCTAGAAAGAACAAGTGACCTGAAGAGTGTCATCATGGGCTTGGCCTCCCTAGTTTTGAAGGTTCTCATTATCCATCCTGTCATTTTTCTAGCAGATGCGATTGATACAATGTTATGGTCCTTGAAGGTGAGATCCTCCGACATAATCACTCCCAGGTCTTTGCTTTGGTTCCCAACCTTGACAAAATTGACAGCAAGATATTCTGGACACTGTTTGTGAGCAATTTTATAAACATGATTTAGCTTCAGTTGTTTTACTCTGTCTTCAACATTCAGCATATCCAACTGCTGTAATTCATCCTGGCCTACATGTTCTCTTGGTCCCAGCCCCAGGATGAATCTTACGATTTTGTTCTGGGTGATTTGCAGTCTATCTTTCAGTTTTTTTTGTCGAGGCAGAGTACCATGAAGAGCAAGCGTAATCCATATGGCATTGTATAAGGGCTAGACATAGGGTCCTGCGAGCCTCAGTAGGTAGACACTGTGCTTATCTATACAGGAACTTCAGTCTGGCATTCGCTTTCTTTACTACACTGTTCCCTATCAATTCTCCTGACATGCATGGGTCAAAGGGGATTCCCAGATATTTTACTGATGAAACCAAAGTGATGGGCTCCCCATTACACTGAACATTAAAATTATTTACCCTTCTCAGTTTATGTTTTGTGCCAAAGAGAATGGTTTCAGTTTTCCCTAGGTGTAATGATAGTTTGTTGTCTACTAACCATTTGCTGCAGGACTCCAGTTCCAGTGTTAAAATATTAGCAATATCTTTTGGGTCTTTACCTGTCACTAACAGAGCACTGTCATCTGCATACAGTAGGAGTTTGCACTTGACACTGATAGGCATATCATTGACATAACATAAGAATAATAAGGGACCCAGAATACTACCTTGGGGAACTCCACATGTTATCGGCAGGGGTTCTGATTCCGTTTTGTTGATTTTGAGTTTGGGCTGTACTGCCAGCGTGTCAGCGTGCCTCGTTGTGCTCCGGGTTTTTCGTGTTTTCACGGTCGCTCTTACGTCAGAACTTTAAATTTT
>NC_069471.1:9893944-9916580 GCF_026875155.1 Cherax quadricarinatus | reverse complement strand
GAATGTTGAAGACAGAGTAAAACAACTGAAGCTAAATCATGTTTATAAAATTGCTCACAAAGTGTCCAGAATATCTTGCTGTCAATTTTGTCAAGGTTGGGAACCAAAGCAAAGACCTGGGAGTGATTATGTCGGAGGATCTCACCTTCAAGGACCATAACATTGTATCAATCGCATCTGCTAGAAAAATGACAGGATGGATAATGAGAACCTTCAAAACTTGGGAGGCCAAGCCCATGATGACACTCTTCAGGTCACTTGTTCTTTCTAGGCTGGAATATTGCTGCACTCTAACAGCACCTTTCAAGGCAGGTGAAATTGCCGACCTAGAAAATGTACAGAGAACTTTCACGGCGCGCATAACGGAGATAAAACACCTCAATTACTGGGAGCACTTGAGGTTTCTAAACCTGTATTCCCTGGAATGCAGGAGGGAGAGATACATGATTATATACACCTGGAAAATCCTAGAGGGACTAGTACCGAACCTTGCACACGAAAATCACTCACTACGAGAGCAAAAGACTTGGCAGACGATGCACCATCCCCCAATGAAAAGCAGGGGTGTCACTAGCACGTTAAGAGACCATACAATAAGTGTCAGGGGCCCGAGACTGTTCAACTGCCTCCCAGCACACATAAGG
Source organism: Cherax quadricarinatus (assembly GCF_026875155.1). Taxonomy (NCBI): domain Eukaryota; kingdom Metazoa; phylum Arthropoda; class Malacostraca; order Decapoda; family Parastacidae; genus Cherax; species Cherax quadricarinatus. Next base: position 9,915,936 of record NC_069471.1, on the reverse strand, counting down.
GGGATTACCAACAGACCCCTGGCAGTCTTCAAGCTGGCACTGGACAAGCACCTAAAGTCAGTTCCTGATCAGCCGGGCTGTGGCTCGTACGTTGGTTTGCGTGCAGCCAGCAGCAACAGCCTGGTTGATCAGGCGCTGATCCACCAGGAGGCCTCGTCACAGACCGGGCCGCGGGGGCGTTTAGATTATTTGATATTATTTCTTATTTTATGACCCCCGAAACTCTCTCCAGGTAAACTCCAGGTAGTACTAGGGGGAGAGAGCACAACTTTGTAGTACCCACAGTCATTGGCCAGGCGTCAAACACCTTTTATTGTACAGCAATAAAGGAATGGAACAGACTACCTGCACATGTCAAAGCCAGTCATAGCATGAACCAGTTCAAGAAGAGTGCCAAAAGGTGTCTGATGAATGTAGCTACAGAAAGGGAGGGGAATGATTTTCTATTTTTTAGCTAAAATACGTGTAAATTTTACCTTATTCCTAGTAATGACCCTCGTATTGTAGATAGTCTTAATGACCCTCGTGTAGTAGATAGTCTTTTTAGTATGATAATAAGATGTTATCTTCATTGTAGAATAATAAGAAATTATTATAACCTTCATATTATAATAATAAGGTAAAAGGACCCCAATGGAAATAAGTCACTCTGTCTGACTTTTTTGGGTTATCCCAGGTTCTCTACACATATGCTGCTATGTATGATAATTCTATGTAACTGTATTTGTGTATACCTGAATAAACTTACTTACTTACTTACTTACTTACTTACTTATTGTGTCGGGAGGGGGTGCTAGGAATGAGGCCTGGAAGCCAAGGGGGCAGCAGCCTGAAAAATTTTGTGATCCACTGGTCTGTTTCCGTCCACTTTGGTGTTGGATCGTCTTCCGGACACTGGAAGGTCGGGTTCGGTACGACCTACGTTGTCAGTGGCCCTATAAACAACAACAACAACAAAACAAGTTTATCCACCAGGTGAGTTTATTAGTTTTTTCTTGTGTTTTATGTGAGATGATGATCCAAGATGATTGATGATGTGATAAATATTGATGTTAAGATTGATGTTAGTTATTGATGACGTCATAGACCTAAGTTTTGTTGTTTTATTGATGATAAACATTGATGTTCCCTCAACTTGTATCTTTCAACAATATATTTCTTCCAGCTGCTCTTGTCTACCACTTATATAACATTATTTGTTGGTATTTTGTGTTATTATTGACAGCCTCCTAAGACATTTAGGCCTTCATAGACCTACATCTTAGACCAAGGAAGGAAATTTCGTCTTCTATATTTCACTAATATATTTCAATTCAATTCAATTCAAAGTTTATTCTCTATAAGGATTACAATGTTGAATTTACAGAATTTGGTTATTGTGTGGTTTACATGTAGTTAAATAATGATTACAGAGTGTATCACTAGAACACCTAGCATGGCTAGGTATTACAGAGTGTACCACTAGAACACCTAGCATGGCTAGGTATTACAAAGTGTACCACTAGAACACCTAGCATGGCTAGGCATTACAGAGTGTACCACTAGAACACCTAGCATGGCTAGGTATTACAGAGTGTACCACTAGAACACCTAGCATGGCTAGGTATTACAGAGTGTACCACTAGAACACCTAGCATGGCTAGGTATTACAGAGTGTACACTAGAACACCTAGCATGGCTAGGTATTACAGAGTGTACCACTAGAACACCTAGCATGGCTAGGTATTACAGAGTGTACCACTAGAACACCTAGCATGGCTAGGTATTACAGAGTGTACCACTAGAACACCTAGCATGGCTAGGCATTACAGAGTGTACCACTAGAACACCTAGCATGGCTAGGTATTACAGAGTGTACCACTAGAACACCTAGCATGGCTAGGTATTACAGAGTGTACCACTAGAACACCTAGCATGGCTAGGCATTACAGAGTGTACCACTAGAACACCTAGCATGGCTAGGCATTACAGAGTGTACCACTAGAACACCTAGCATGGCTAGGTATTACAGAGTGTACCACTAGAACACCTAGCATGGCTAGGTATTACAGAGTGTACCACTAGAACACCTAGCATGGCTAGGTATTACAGAGTGTACCACTGGAACACCTAGCATGGCTAGGTATTACAGAGTGTACCACTAGAACACCTAGCATGGCTAGGCATTACAGAGTGTACCACTAGAACACCTAGCATGGCTAGGTATTACAGAGTGTACCACTAGAACACCTAGCATGGCTAGGCATTACAGAGTGTACCACTAGAACACCTAGCATGGCTAGGTATTACAGAGTGTACCACTAGAACACCTAGCATGGCTAGGCATTACAGAGTGTACCACTAGAACACCTAGCATGGCTAGGTATTACAGAGTGTACCACTAGAACACCTAGCATGGCTAGGTATTACAGAGTGTACCACTAGAACACCTAGCATGGCTAGGCATTTCGGGCAGACTTAGTTTAATTCTTTATTTTAACCCTTTGAGGGTTTTCGTCGTACTAGTACGTCTTACGCGTAGGGGTTTTTGACGTACTAGTACTCATAAATTCTAGCGGCCTCAAATCTAGTGGGAGAAAGCTGGTAGGCCTTCATATGAAAGAATGGGTCTATGTGGTCAGTGTGCACAGTCTAAAAAAAATCCTGCAGCACACAGTGCATAATGAGAAAAAAAAAACTTTTACCATTTTTTTTTAATAAATCAGCGACTTTGCAGTGTATTTTCGTATGGTATTTATTGTTGTATTCTAGTTTTCTTGGTCTCATTTTATAGAATGGAAGACATATTACTGAAATTGAGATGATTTTGACTGGTTTTACAACGAAAGGTGCCTTGAAATTGAGCTCAAAGTAGCAGAAATGTTCGATTTTTACCAAACTTCAAAAGTAAACAAATCGTGCCAAGCGTGCAATACACGTAAACTGGTGAGTCTAATATTCTTTCACAAGTGCACCAATAATATTTATACCATTTTTTACACTAATGCAGTAGTCTGCATAACAGTAAATCTTATATTTTTGTGAGAATAAAAATTCAAAGTGGAAAGCAAAAGAATATAAGAGGGGCCTTGAGACGTGACTAATGACTAGAGGAAATGTCGTTTTTAGTGCCAGGAATGTCTTTCTTTTTTATTCTGGACCCTATTTGGAAATTGGCATCTTTTTAAAATTTTGTGGTAAAATTTGGGAAAAATTGCTAAATTCTGACCACTGTACTGGATAGTTGAATTATAAATGGGGGTTTCTTGCACCCTTTCCCGATAGAAAAAATGGAAAGTTCTAGCGAAATATTCATTTTTTTTTGTCGACTAGTACAGTGAAATTGGCCGAAAATGGGGCTCAAAGTGGGCAAAATCGCCGATGCGTAAACATCGCCGAGACCGCTAACTTTGCGAGAGCATAATTTCGTAAGTTTTCTATCAAATTTCAAACTTTTGGTGTCGTTATGAATCGGGAAAAGATTCTCTATTTTTTCATAAGAGAAAAAAATTTTTTTTTTTTTTTTAAATTTGGCCGACCCTGAGAACGAGTTTTGGAGAGGGCCTGTCGACCCTCAAAGGGTTAAAATATTACAAATTATGAGGTAAGTTGGTATTATGGCTAAGTGACTAAATACTAGTTTGTGAGTTTAGCAATGTGAATGCTTTTGTTTTGGCACATTACATAGTTTCAGTATTGGAGTATCATAGGATTCATTATTTTAAGATTGAGATTAATATTTCTGTTTATGGTCAAATGGGTGAGTGAGTGTAAGTGTGAACCACCAGGTGGTATTCATGTAGTTACAGATGTTGTGTAGCATTTAATTAATCTAATACAATTTTGTGGTATGTATCGCACTTGGGGACATATTTAGGCCTCATAGGACTATTTTTTTTTTTTTTTTTTCAAAAAATTAATTTTGCCCTCTTGATTTTATTACCTTTTCTTTCAGGTGATGATATGTATGCCTTTATTTTACCTATTAATATTATATTTTTTTTGTGGTATATATCCCACCTGGAAAGTAATTTAGGCCCTCATAGGCATATTTGTTTTTAGCAAGAGATAAATATTTGTGTTTAGCTTGTTTTGTCACTAATATATTTCTTAAAGTGTGTAGATCAGTTTTTACAATATATGGTCGTATTTTGAGTTTTTTTTTGTCTTCCTGGGCAGTAATTTAGGCCCCTCATAGGCCTATATTATTTTGTAGCTAAATGTAGCAATTATTTACACTTGAAGGTTAATAGTGTGGAAAATTCCTTCATAATAATAATAATAATAATAATAATAATAATAATAATAATAATAATATCTTATGGTGTTCCATAGCTGGATCACTAGCACACTCAGCTCACACACTGAGGTCCAGAGTTCAACCCCCTCCGTATGGCTGGAAAACAATTAAGGACGTGTTTCCATAAGACACCTGCGTCTCTGTCCCCATTCACCCATCAGTATAAAATGGGTACCTGGGTGTTAGTGGACTGGTGTGGATCGCATCCTGGGTGTTAATGGGCTGGTGTGGGTCGCATCCTGGGTGTTTGTGGACTGGTGTGGGTCGCATCCTGGGTGTTAGTGATGGTGTGGGTCGCACCGGGTGTTAGTGGACGGTGTGGGTCCATCCTGGGTGTTAGTGGACTGGTGTGGGTCGCATCCTGGGTGTTAGTGGACTGGTGTGGGTCACATCCTGGGTGTTTTAGTGGGGCTGGTTTTGGGTCGCATCCTGGGTGTTAGTGGACTGGTGTGGGTTTGCATCCTGGGTGTTAGTGGGGTGGGTGTGAGTCACATCCTGGTGTTAGTGACTGGTGTGGGTCACATCCTGGGTGTTAGTGGACTGGTGTGAGTCGCATCCTGGGTGTTAGTGGACTGGTGTGGGTCGCATCCTGGGTGTTAGTGGACTGGTGTGGGTCACATCCTGGGTGTTAGTGGGCTGGTGTGGGTCACATCCTTGTGTTAGTGGACTTGTTAGTCACATACTGGGTGTTAGTGGACTGGTGTGAGTCACATCCTGGGTGTTAGTGGACTGGTGTGAGTCACATCCTGGGGTTAGTGGACTGGTGTGGGTCACATCCTGGGTGTTAGTGGACTGGTGTGAGTCACATCCTGGGTGTTAGTGGACTGGTGTGGGTCACATCCTGGGTGTTAGTGGACTGGTGTGGGTCACAAACCTGGGTGTTAGTGGACTGGTGGGGTCACATCCTGGGGGTTAGTGACTGGTGTGGGTCACATCCTGGGGGTTAGTGGACTGGTGTGAGTCACATCCTGGGTGTTAGTGGACTGGTTTTGGGTCACATCCTGGGGTTAGTGGACTGGTGTGGGTCACATCCTGGGTGTTAGTGGACTGGTGTGGGTCACATCCTGGGTGTTAGTGGACTGGTGTGAGTCACATCCTGGGTGTTAGTGGACTGGGGTGAGTCACATCCTGGGTGTTAGTGGACAGGTGTGGGTCACATCCTGGGTGTTAGTGGACTGGTGTGGGTCACATCCTGGGTGTTAGTGGACTGGTGTGGGTCACATCCTGGGTGTTAGTGGACTGGTGTGGGTCACATCCTGGGTGTTAGTGGACTGGTGTGGGTTGCATCCTGGGACAAAACTGACCTTACTTGCCCTAAATGCTCATCATAACAAAGCACTTTCTATATAGTAGTATGTCATTGATGTCAGCTAGTCCTGTATACCATGTACATGTACTTGTAGCAAATGAAGATATTGTTATTATATTTCTTCTGCAAGTTCATGTACATGGTATACAGACCTAGATGACATCAATGACATATTACTATACAGACCTAGATGACATCAATGACATATTACTATACAGACCTAGATGACCTAGGTGGGCCGGTGGTTAACGCTCTCGCTTCACACGGTGAGGGCCTGGGGTTTGATTCCCCGCCAGAGTAGAAACTTTTGGGCGTGTTTCTTTCCACAGTTGTCTATGTTCCCCATCAGTAAAATGGGTACCTGGGTGTTAGTCGACGGTGTGGGTCGCATCCTGGGACACTGCCCTAAGGGGGCCTGGTCACAGACCGGGCCGCGGGGGGGTTGACCCCCCGGAACTCTCTCCAGATAAACTCTCCAGATATTACTATACAGACCTAGATGACATCAATCACATATTACTATACAGACCTAGATGACATCAATGACATATTTCTATACAGACCCAGATGACATCAAAGACATATTACAATATAGAAAGCCCCTTGTTTTGCAGAGCATTTTGGGCAAATTAGATCAGTTTTGTCCCAGGATGCAACCCACACCAGTCGATTAACACCCATATACCCATTTTAACTGATTTATTTTTAAATTTTTTATTTATTTTAAAAGGTAGTAGGTTGGTAGACAGCAACCACCTAGGGAAGTACTACCGTCCTGCCAGATGACTGTGAAACAAAAACCTGTAATGTTTTGCATGATGGTAGGATTGCTGGTGTCTTTTTCTGTCTTAAAAACATGCTAGATAACAGGGATATCTTCCTATCCTCTTTCACTTTGGTCACACTTCACAGACACGGGACATGCATAAATATATACATACATCTAGGTTTTTCTCCTTTTTCTAAATAGCTCTTGTTCTTCTTTTTTTTCTTCTATTGTCCATGGAAAGTGGGAAAAAAATCTTTCCTCCGTAAGCCATGCGTGTCGTATGAGGCGACTAAAATGTCGGGAGCAATGGGCTAGTAACCCCTTCTCCTGTAGACATTTGCTAAAAAAGAGAAGAAGAAAAACTTTATAAAACTGGGATGCTTAAATGTGCGTGGATGTAGTGCGGATGACAAGAAACAGATGATTGCTGAAGTTATGAATGAAAAGAAGTTGGATGTCTCTGGCCCTAAGCGAAACAGAGCTGAAAGGGGTAAAAGAGTTTCAGTGAGGGAAATAAATGGGATTAAATCTGGAGTATCTGAGAGAGTTAGAGCAAAGGAAGGGGTAGCAGTAATGTTAAATGATCAGTTATGGAAGGAGAAAAGAGAATATGAATGTGTAAATTCAAGAATTATGTGGATTAAAGTAAAAGGTTGGATGCGAGAAGTGGGTCATAATAAGCGTGTATGCACCTGGAGAAGAGAGGAATGCAGAGGAGAGAGAGAGATTTTGGGAGATGTTAAGTGAATGTATAGGAGCCTTTGAACCAAGTGAGAGAGTAATTGTGGTAGGGGACCTGAATGCTAAAGTAGGAGAAACTTTTAGAGAGGGTGTGGTAGGTAAGTTTGGGGTGCCAGGTGTAAATGATAATGGGAGCCCTTTGATTGAACTTTGTATAGAAAGGGGTTTAGTTATAGGTAATACATATTTTAAGAAAAAGAGGATAAATAAGTATAAAAGATAAAATGTAGGGCAAAATGACAGTAGTTTGTTGGATTATGTATTGGTAGATAAAGACTGTTGAGTAGACTTCAAGGATGTACATGTTTATAGGGGGCACAGAATATCAGATCATTTTCTAGTTGTGCTACACTGGGAGTAAAAGGTAGATGGATACAAGGAGAATAGAAGATCAGGGAAGAGAGAGTGAAAGGTTTTAAACAAAAGAGGAGGCAGTTAGGGTAAGATATAAACGCTATTGGGAGGATAAAAGGGCTAATGAGAGTAGGCAATGGGGTCGAAGAGGTATGGGGTAAGTTTAAAAATGTAGTGTTAGAGTGTCAGCAGAAGTTTTGTGGTTACAGGAAAGTGGGTGCAGGAGGAAGGGGACGATGGTGGAATGATGATGTTAAAGAAGTAGTAAGGGAAAGAAAAAGTTAGCATTTTGAGAAGTTTTTACAAGTAGAAGTGATCAATGAGGGAAGAGTATATGAGAAAAAGGAGGTTAAGAGAGTGTGAAGCATGTAAAAAAGAGCAAATGAGAGAGTGGTGAGTGTTATCAACAAATTTTTGTTGAAATTTAGAAAAAGTTTTGGGTGAGATTAACAGTTAGAAGCCTAGAGAACAATGATTTGTCATTTTTAAAATAGGAAAAGGAGTTATTAAATGGAGAGTTAGAGGTATTGGGAAGATGGAGGGAATATTTGGGGAAAATTGTTAAATGTTGATGAAGATAGGGAAGCTGTGATTTCGTTAATAGGGCAAGGGGGAAATAACATCTTGTAGGAGTGAGGAAGAGCCAGTTGTGAGTGTGGGGGAAGTTCGTGAGGCATGGGTAAAATGAAAGGGGTAAGGCAGCCGGGATTGATGGATAAAGATAGAAATGTTAAAAGCAGGTGGGGATATAGTTTTGGAGTGGTTGGTGCAATTATTTAATAAATGTATGGAAGAGGGTAAGGTACCTAGGGATTGGCAGAGAGCATGCATATTTTCCTTTGTAAAAAAGGAAAAGGGGGATAAAAGAGAGTGCAAAAATTATAGGGGGATAAGTCTGTTGAGTATACCGGGCAAAGTGTATGGTAGAGTTATAATTGAAAGAATTAAGAGTAAGACGGAGAATAGGATAGCAGTGAACAAGGAGGCTTTATGAAAGGTAGGGGGTGTGTGGACCAGGTGTTTACAGTGAAACATATAAGTGAACAGTATTTAGATAAGGCTAAAGAGGTCTTTGTGGCATTTATGTTTTGGGAAAAGGCGTATGACAGGGTGGATAGGGGGGCAATGTGGCAGATGTTGCAAGTTTTAATGGTGTAGGGGGTAGGTTCTGAAAGCAGTGAAGAGTTTTTTACTAGGATAGTGAGGCTCAAGTTAGAGTATGTAGGAAAGAGGGAAAATTTTTCCCAGTAAAAGTAAGCCTTAGACATGGATGTGTGATGCCCACCGTGGTTTTTTAATATATTTATAGATGGGGTTGTAAGAGAAGTAAATGCGAGGGTCTTGGCAAGAGGCGGGAGTTAAAAGATAAAGAATCACACATAAAGTGGGAGTTGTCACAGCTGCTCTTTGCTGATGACCCCTGTGCTCTTGGGAAAATTCTGAAGAGAATTTGCAGAGATTGGTGGATGAATTGGTAGGGTGTGCAAAAGAAGAAAATTAATGGTGAATACAGGAAAGAGTAAGGGTTTTGAGGATAACAAAAAGATTAGGTGATGAAAGATTGAATATCAGATTGGAGGGAGAGAGTATGGAGGAGGTGAACGTATTCAGATATTTGGGAGTGGACGTTTTCAGCGGATGGGTCTATGAAAGATGAGGTGAATCATAGAATGATATGGGAAAAGAGTGAGTGGTGCACTTAGGAGTCTGTGGAGACAAAGAACTTTGTCCTTGGAGGCAAAGAGGGGAATGTATGAGAGTATAGTTTTACCAACGCTCTTATATGGGTGTGAAGCGTGGGTGATGAAGTTGCAGCGAGGAAAGGCTGGAGGCAGTGGAGATGTCATGTCTGAGGGCAAAGTGTTTGGGGTGAATATAATGCAGAGAAATTCGTAGTTTGGAAGTTAGGAGGAGGTGCGGGATTACCAAAAAATGTTGTCCAGAGGGCTGAGGAAGGTTGTTGAGGTGGTTCGGACATGTAGAGAGAATGGAGCGAACAGAAATGACTTCAAGAGTGTATCATTCTGTAGTGGAAGGAAGGCGGGGTAGGGGTCGGCCTAGGAAAGGTTGGAGGGGGGGGTAAAGGAGGTTTTGTGTGCAGGGGCTTGGACTTCCACAGGATGCGTGAGCGTGTTTGATAGGAGTGAATGGAGACAAATGGTTTTTAATACTTGACGTGCTGTTGGAGTGTGAGCAAAGTAACATTTATGAAGGGATTCAGAGAAACCAGCAGGCCGACTTGAGCCTGGAGATGGGAAGTACAGTGCCTGCACTCTGAAGGAGGGGTGTTAATGTTGCAGTTTAAAAACTGTAGTGTAAAGCACCCTTCTGGCAAGACAGTGATGGAGTGAATGATGGTGAAAGTTTTTCTTTTTCGGGCCACCCTGCCTTGGTGGGAATCGGCCAGTGTGATAATAATAATAATAATTATTTTATGTCTTTGCAAACAGTACATTGAGATTTTGTATTTACAATACTGGGTTGCAATGCAAAGAGAGCCTCTGTTATGCCTAGGCATTATGGGCCAACTTAACATTATTGGCTTACAGTCTACTTAACACTAAGGATTATATCATAGCTGTACAGTAGAATAGTAATTATTTCATAGTTGTACAGTAGATTATTAATTATAAATGAATCAAAATTATATAAGACAAAAGTTATTTCAAAAAATTCAAAAATGCTTTTGTGAAAACAATGATTCAATTATATTCTGTCAACAAAGGATAAAAGGTTCAAATGATTGTTGAATTATGATGTGGGAGTAGATAAGTGAGTAAAGTGTGACTGAGTATTTAGCATTTAGTCTCTAGGGTGATTAAGGGCTTTTGAGAAAAGTCTTTAAATTGATTTTAGACTGGTTACTTTATATATCTTTGGTAATGAATCATATTTTGGGACCCTTTATGTGCATAGAGTTTTTTCACAGTCGTGATATGGACACGAGGTATATCAAAAGGATCGGTGTCTTATGATTATTTATTTATTTATTTATTTAAAAATTTGATGCACACATACAGAGGTACAAAAAATACAGATTAAGAGCAGCATGCCAAAGCCATTTTATACTATGCATAGCATTTACGGGCTGGCTTAAAATTAACTTAAGATTAACTAAGCAATGATGAAATCAGTGATAAACTTTTAATGTAAACAGATTACTATAAAGCACAAGTGTGAGTATTACAAAGGACATGGTCATATGGTTTGTATGCATGGTTGAACATACAGTAGAATGGAGTATTCTGTTAGGTGTGTAATTATAAAAAATAATAAAGTTGATTGGCGTTTTAGGGTTTAACATATATGTGATATACTTGTGAGAAACATTTAAGATTATACAATTTATAAGGTTCAGTTTTTCAGTAGTATTTGGTTTTGGGTGTGTAAGTGATCTTTGAGAAGAGACTTGAATTTATAAAATGTAGTGTTTCTTTTATATTTACAGGTAATGAATTCAGATTTTAGGGCACCTTTTATGATGCATTGAGTTTTTGCATAGTTGAGATGGGAACGAGGAACATCAAAGAGTGATCTGTGCCTTGTGTTATGGTCATGTGTTCTGTGAGGTTGGCAAGGAGATGTTTGAGGGGAGGGTTAATATCAGAGTTAAGTGTTCTATGTATGTAATAGGTGCAGTAATAAAGTATTGGATGTTTTTGTATGGTGAGAGTAGGTTTTAGGTGTATGAATATTGGTGGAGTGTGGTGCCTATAGTGAGAATTTGTTATCATTTAACTGCAGCCTTTTGTTGGGTAATTAGTGGACTGGAGATGGTTACTTGTTGTTGAGCCCCCATGCACAAATTCCATAGGTGAGATAGGGGAAATAAGAGAGTGATATAGGGCCGGTGGGCTCTGAACTGTGGGCATTAGGTCCGTATCTTCGATAGTATGCCTACAGTCTTGGAAATTTTCTTAGAAAATTTGTTGTATATGTGTTTGAAATTTGGTCTATATCAAGGTTGGGATCCTAAGAAATTTTCCTTGTTAGCTTTGTGATAGGTGAATCCGTTATTCTATGTTAAGAGGGCATCTGTAGCTCTGTTTAACCAAACTGATGAAGTAGGTTTTGTCATGTTTAGTGTAAGTTTGTTAGTCCTCATCCAGGTAGATATTTTCTGTAATTCGGTATTTACAGTATTGGTAGGTGTGTGGGCTCGGGTGGGAGAAGACGTCAGTAGTGTCATCTGCAATAGTGTGGATTTGAGTAATTGCGAAGCATTGGTAGGTCATTTATGTATAGGAGAAAGAGAAGAGGGCCAAGGGACACTTCCCTGTGGGACACCAACTGTAATTGGTTGTGCAGAAGAGTTTTTGCCCCATTTGATACACCATATTGGCTTCTGTTGCTGAGGTAATGACTTGAGGTAGTTTGGGGAGTGCCCTCTTTTTACCATAGTGTGACAATTTTACGTTGGAGCAAGTCATGGTTAACTGTATCAAAAAGCTTTACGTAAGTAATGAAGATCCCCAGTGGGACTCCTTTTTTTTTGTTTCCTCTATTTGCAGTGTATATATGTTCTGCGTGTGTATAATAGCATCATTAGTATTTTTATTAGGCCTGAATCAAATTGGCAGGGGTTGAGTATGTTTTTTGTGTTCGGGAGATAAGGTAGAGTAGATTTGTTTATGAATTAATTTTTCGAAGATTTTTGAGAGAGGTGTGTTTGTAAGTTGGGCTATTGGCCTATAGTTATTCAACTCTGTTTGGTTCTCCTCCTTTGTGGATAGGGGTGACCCTGTCTATTTTGTGTACTGTAGGGAAGGTGGAGGGATTCATGGATTGGTTTTAATGAGTGTTGCAGATGATTGGTGAATAGCACTTTGTGACCTTTTTTTTTTTTTGTTTCATAAAGGGTGTATAGGTATTTAAATTCTCCTGCTTGCATATTTTTTAGTGGTGTGTTGATATTTTAAGGGAGGACTTCGTCTGGGTTAGTCGGAGCTAGGAAAAGTGTGTTGGGTAGATGCGGTGAGGTAGTCATTTGGTGGGGTATCTGGCTTGGGATTTTAATGGCAAGGTTTTGTCCTATAGTGGAGAAGAAGTCATAGAGGTATGTTTGATGTTTCTGTTGGTGGGAGTTGGGGGTTCATTGGTTTGCTAATTTTTATTTCGCTATTCGTGATATCTTTTTTGATCTTAGAATTTTGATAGGGATTTCCAGGTCTTTTTTATATCACCTCGTAAGTTGGATATCTGGTTTTCATAATACAATTTTTTTTTGCCCCTCTTATCGCTGAAGTTAGGATTGACGGTAACGTTTCGTTTGGTCTCTGGTTATGTGACCCTTCTGTATGTTTTTTCATATGGTGTTTGTATTTATGATTTTGAGAATGCTGGGTGTTAGCCAGGGACTGTTCAGTCTCTTTGCTGTTCTGTTTAGTTTTTTGGGCAGTGCTTGTTATAGAGGTATTGGGTCTTTTTTAGAAAATTATTAATACATTCGTCAATATCTGTTTAGATTTTCTAGCTCAGTGTGTCCAGTCAATGTTTGGTACTGCTGTTGTAAGGTTATTAATGGATGCCTCATTGTTGAAGTCTGAAGGTGACTTTAGTAGTGTCTTTGGGGTTAATTTACCAAGAGTGTTATTGGGAAAAGTAGGGTAGTGGTCTGTGGTATTATCTGTAATTATGCCTGATTTTAAAGGGATATTGGTGTTTGTGTCCAGATGTGGTCAAGTAGGGAAACACTAGTCTCTGTAACTCTTGTAGGTTTGTTACTGTTGTGGTAGCAACATACAGTTATCATTGCGTTTGTGAATTCAGTAACGTTGTGGGTTCCTGTCTTGCGGAGATTTGTATTGAAGTCACCTGAGAGTAGGTAAGTGGATCATTTGTTCATTGCGTGCATCAGTTATCATACTTCCTAGGTTTTGAAGATCTCACTCCTATTGGCTAATGTAATGACTGTGGAACTCTGTAGATGTTTATCAAGTGTGAGAGGTTTTTGTAGTATTTGGATTTGAATTTGGGCTATTAATATATTCCCCATGTTCATCCCTTGTGCAAGTATTAGTGATACATTCTAGTTGTCTGAGTAGTATATGGCTGTGCCACCCTTGTTGGTTCTGGCCTTCAGTTGTGTATGGCTGAGTACCTCCCCAGGAATGCAAAGACATCCTGTACTATCACGGCTCTTAGCCAGGTTTCAGTTAGTGTAATGATGGAAATATTGGCATGTAAGGAATTTAGTAATGTATGGGTATCGTTAATGATTGGTATTATTAAAAGATCTGATATTGTAGTTTAAAGATAGTTAAGTTGTTGTTGGCACTGAGAGAAAGTGCCATTTGATTGTTCTGCAGTGTAGTAGATTGTACAGTAATGTGTTGATTATTTTAAGTCATTAAAATAAGAGGTTGGTTATCAGGATCATGCTGTAAATCATGAGATTTGTAGTGAATATTTAGTTAGATCCAAGTATAAAACCAAAGTAAATAGTCTTAAGCTAAAAAAATAGCACCTGAATTATTAAACTCAAAATGTTAAGATAATAAGCTTAAGGTAGTTTTTTTTTTTTTTTTTTTTTTTTTTAAGCTAAATAAAGGAGACAATATAAAAGGGATACTAATACAAATAAAGTGATGATCAAATAAGGAGCTTGGGATATGATAGTAGGTAGCGACTATAAGGTAATTTTTTAAAGTCAAGAATTATAGAATAAAACATTATAATATAAAAGGGACTAATACGCCAGGGTGTGGTGAACAATAAAAGTGGTAATCAAATAAATGAGCCTTTGAGAATATAATGGCAAATTGTGAACTTATTCTACTTTAGCACCTGAGAATAGCACCTTGATTATTTTAAAACAAATTGTGAATTATATAAACTAGGGTAAGTTATATAAAGCTAAAATAAAGGAGAAAAATATTAAGGGACTAAAAGTAATAAGGTAAACAAAGAGAAATGGACAGGTGTTTCACTATGAAATTATATTGGTTTGTTTGGAGTAAGATCTGAATTTGTAATATTAAATAAATTGAGCAGTTTATTGCACAATAAAATGTAAAAAAAAAAAAAATGCAAGGTAGTTGGTATAGCTAGCAAAAGATAGTTTTGGTACTTGCCCCCAAAAAGTCATAAATGGAATATATACTAATTGCTACACAATGAAAAGTGACCTAAAAAAACAAGTAATGATAAACAATATTAAATGACAGGTAAGAATAATGAATTTATTAAATTTGGAGTTTAAGATTTGTCTTGTAATTTAATATTATGAGCAATTAATAGCAGTAAGAAAGAAGTATAGAGTATTGGAGGTATTTCATTAGCTAGTGATGAAAAATATTAAAATAATAATGTCACTATAATAGGCCCCAACGTACACTATAGCACCACACGTATTTATGTCATTAAGCGCGCAATTATCTAATCTGTTAAAGAAAATGTCAGCTTTTCTAAGGAAGGTAGAGTAATCATGTTCCGTTTGATGATAGTATATTGATTGTCCAGTGATGTTTTCCATCTACTAGTATTTTTCCCATATCGCGATGAAACACTGATGTATTTTGTTTTCCTGTTATGTTTTCTCAGCCTGAACAGAAGGTTTTGACGTTTTTGTTAGACACTCTCATTTAATGTACACTCCATTTTTTCATTGATAATGTGATTTAATTAGGTCTTATCTTATTACTCGTAATGAATGAAGTTGATCATTATATCTGTGTTTAACTTCCCTGGTTTTCTAGCAAAGGTGTTTCTTTGAATTTTCATTGTTTTGCTCACGATGACTTGTACGGGTTCTGATATTATCCTGATAGCAGTTCGCTTTGCACTGAGCTTGTTGTTATGTCTCATAGGAATGTGTGGACTGTTTATTATTCATATATACCCAGCATCAGACAACTTATCTTGTTCAGTTTTGTCGTCTTGGAAATCAGAAGGTATTCATTAGCTCGAGTGTGATGTTCTGATTACCAGTCCGCGCAGCATGCTCTTCAAACCTTCATTATTTATTGTTGTTATTTGCTCAGTGTGACTGGCTATAGCTGCTTTTAGAGTATTTTCTGTGTCAACACTTCCCGATGTAATCTTCTCTTCAAGGTTTTGGATCTTATTCTCGAGGTTGGTTATTGTCAGAGAAACGCCTTCCAACTGAACAAAAGAAATTAATGGAAAAATAAATAAATAAAGAAATAAACTTGGAAAATGAGAGAATAATGATTTTTGAGAATTTCTACTTAAAATTTAAATATAATAAAAAAAATGGCCTTCAGTTCTTTTAGTTGGGCAGGAGTAGGTATGGCCCTGGATAGTTCCTCTGATGTTATTTATGTAGGTTATCCTGGGTAGATGGTAATAATCCGATGTTCTGGAATCTCCTACCACTTGGATGGAGCACAAGTAGAATAGGTAAGGGCCGGGTAGTAGCTTAGAATAATGTAATAAGATAATATTACACGTACTTGCTCCTTTATTCTGGCGGATCTCTATCCTGGAAGACCACGCCAGATACAGAGCATGGTAATAAAGAAAAAAATAAACAGGTTACCATATAGTCAATGATAAATATAACATTTAAGAAAGAAAAAGAATGATAATGCCAAAATCAGTTATGGTAACAGCAAACAAAAGAAACAAAGTGATACTCTCATGGTATTTACACCCTACCTGTTTAGGAGAAGAAGTGGAGGTGAAGTGAATCTCCAAACTTCAAACCCACACCAGGTAAGGCTTATTACCAGGAGTAGAATACTAACAAATCGGCACCAGTGAACTAGTTTGCCCCAGCCCAGCCAGAGGAGGCGGGGGGGTGCACGCGACGAAACTAATGGATCCTGGTTTGCCCGAAACGACCTTAACCCCACTTAACCTACTTTTCCCTCACAATACCCCCCGTTCCAAACTTATGGACGGAAGTCAATAAGTCAACGAACAGAGGGAAATAGAACTATGTACAACCTCGCTCAGCCCATTCTGAGAAGTGGTTTTCCGAGCCAGAAAATATAAACGAATCTTTAAACTTATAGGGGCTGGGAATAGCCAGAGCCCATCTTCAAGAGTCTGCTATTTGACCCTTTTAAAGTTTTCCAAAGTACATTCCAGTGGCTTGTGATCTGTTTCAAAGCACAAAGGGTTTACCGTATATGTATAAGATTTAAATCTACTTATGACTCCATTACTAAGCATAACATTCTTTTCACAGTGAATATCTTTCTGCTTCTGGGCAGAAGCTTCTTAACTGGCGAGATACTGGGAAAGAGTCTCCTCATAATAATTGAAGTAGTACAGCCCCGAGTCCAGAATGGGAAGGCGTGATCTGTTCGGAGACACAAATATTTTATTAATATCTGGCAATTTTAGGGTCAGGGGCGGGGGTTTGAAAAATATCCTCTTAATTTTCTTCGAGATGCTTGGATGGCTTACTCCAGAACAACTAAGAGGTTCCTGACACCCTTTTTCAAATAGTCTGTAAAGAACTGAAGTTAAGCTACTTAGATTTGGTACGAAATCCCCGCCCTATAGAAGTTTACAGATCAAGGAAACTTCTTAATAACTTTTTGGTAGCAGGAACGTTACTTTCTAAAAAAACAGCTTTGGATACTTATTAGGAAGTGGTGAATGAAAGTTGTTATCATGAGATAAGCGAACCCAAGGTAGATACCTTTATGGATAGCCAAGGAAAGCATACTTATTTGGTTTAACTGCTAAGGACCATGAGTTCTTAGTTTTTTCAAAACAAGCGTAGTGTTTTGAGGTCTTCCAGACATTGTCTTTATAAATATTATAAAATACCTGAAACATTTTTTAGATCGAGAGAACTTTCTCATAACCCAAATGTATTGGCACACGCGGAAACCAAGCCAAAAGGATTTTTGGATATTGCATAGCCCTTATGAGTGGAAAAAGCGGTGTTGGTTTAGAGTCTGGGTGTAATGGCATTTGATGGTTGCTTGTGAGATGCTTTTCCGAGAAGAATTTGCATCATGGAATTTAACAAGTATGATCAATTACGGCATGGGTTCTGATCCCATTTGTTTAGTATTTAAAAAAACGAAATTTGTGAAAGTCTGAAAGAATTAGGGGGGTTTTTTTAAACCCATAACAACTGGTAAAACAGAAGTGTTTTCGGGTTCTTATTTTTTATTTAAAATACAGGGGCCCCGGTTAACGTTTTTTAATCCGGAAGGGGCTCATCGTTTGGAAAAAATCGTTTGCGAATTTTTTTCCCCCTAAGAAAAAATGGAAAAAAATTAATCCGTGCAAGACCCCCAAAAGTATAAAAAAATTTTTTTTTTTACACATGAAATTTTAAAATTTTTAAACCACAAACTGAAAAAGGCATGACAATTACATGCCCTTTATTTTATTAAAGATCTGGTGGATTGAGGGGAAATGGGAGGAGGGGAGAGCTTATTTTTTTAGTTTAAAAGGGGGAATCCCCTTCATTAGGATTGGGGGTTGCAAGTCCTTTTCTGGGGTTACTTCCCTTTCTTTTTAATCCCACTAGGACAGTTTGAAGTCACTGGCCTCTGTGCACAAAAAAATCTGTCCATAGAGCTCTGTACCTCCCGTTTCTTCAAGATTTTCCCAAAAAAGGGCCATAAATTGTATTGAAATAGTCACAAGCACGGCTTGAAAGCTGTGCAGGGTGATTTTCATTATAAAGGTTTGCGTTAAAACCACTCTGCACACATTTTCCTTAATCTTTGAAGTAGGCACAATGGATTCCACAACTGGGCATGGCTTCTCAGGGTTAGCCCAAAACCCTTCAAAATCTTTTTAATTTCCATATAATTCTCACCTTTTTACCACAGGGTTGGCACTAGAAGCTTTTCTGGGCCCATGGTCACTTATTTTCCAGAATAACCACGAAAAAACACTGTAATAATACGAAATATTCCGAGTGTATGCTTGGTGTTACCGCGGAGGCTGGCTGGTTAAACATGGGGGGGTACGGCGGCACATGTGAGGGCACATTGGGAGCGTCTGGGACGAAAATGGGTTTATGCGGGTTTTTAATCGGTATGCGGGTGGCAAAATTTTTGCGATAAAAAGTAATCGTTATGCGGAAAAATCGCTATGCGATGCCATCGTTATGCGGGGGTCCACTGTAGTTTGTCAACCTCATTATCAAAATTTTTCCCGTAATGTGAACGGGAACAGGGTGGGATTTTCCGCCTTATGGTTCATGATCCGACAATTCAATCTTGTGTACAATAGTGGTGGTAAGTCCTGGTACCTCTGTGAATACGTCAGAAAATGTGTTTACTAAGGCACTTACTTGGGACTTTTGTTTATTCGACAAGTCGTTGTTAATGTTGACATTTGACTTCTTTGGTGAGGGATCATGCGTTAAGATATCCAGTAGTTCCTTCGATTCTGTAAAAGACTCGTCATCTATAATACAAACTCTACATTCGTACGAATCACCACTTGGACCCAAGCCGAAAGAAGAAGTACAGTGGACCCCCGGTTAACGATTTTAATCCGTGCAAGAGGGCTCATCGTTATGCGAAATAATCGTTATGCGAATGAATTTTCCCCATAAGAAATAATGGAAATAAAATTAATCCGTGCAAGACGCCCAAAAGTATGAAAAAAATTTTTTTTTACCACATGAAATGTTAATTTTAATACACACAAACTGAAAAAGGCATGCACAATTAAATGACACTTACTTTTATTGAAGATCTGGTGATGATTGATGGGATGGGAGGAGGGGAGAGCATTATCTTCTTACTGTTTAGAAGGGGAATCCCTTACATTAGGACTTGAGGTAGTAAGTCCTTTTCGGGGGTTTACTTCCCTTCTTTTTTTAATCCCACTAGGGCCAGCTTCAGAGTCACTGGACTTCTTTCGCACAAGATATCTGTCCATAGTGGCCTGTACCTCTCGTTCCTTTATGACTTGGCTAAGTGTTTCACAACATTGTCAGTGAAATTTAATCACCAGCACGGCTTGCAATAGCTGTGTGAGGGTGATTTCATCCTTTGAAGGTTTGCACTTCAAGCCACTTAGCACAGATTTCCTTTATCTTTGTAGAAAGCAACTTCTTCAATTTCTCTGTCCCCTCCTCTGACCAGTTTCCCCAGGTCTGGCCTCTTGCTTTGAAGTTGATCTATCAGCTCATCAGTGGTTAGTTTTTTCATTGTCCTCTCCACCAACTCTTCCACATCCCCCCCACTAACCTCCAACCCAAGGACTTTCCCAAAAGCCACAATGGATTCCTCAACTGGCACAGGATTCTCAGGGTTAGCCTCAACCCTTCAAAATCCCCTTTTTTCTAACATTCTGGCCACAGTTTCTTCCAAGCAGAGTTTAAGGTCCTCTTAGTCACTTCCTCCCAAAACCTTACCCATAAGGTTTACACAATTGAGGATATTAAAGTGATCTCTCCAAAACTCTCTTAGAGTCAGTTGAGTTTCTGAGGTCATTACAAAGCACCTTTCAAACAGAGCTTTTGTGTCAGTTTCTTGAAGTTGGAAAATAACCCGTTGGTCCATGGGCTGCAGGAGAGGAGTGGTTTAGGAGGCAAAAACTTCACCTTAATGAAGCTCATGTCCCCATAAAGTCGCTCTGCCACGTCTGTAGGATGACCAGGGGCATTGTCTAACACCAGGAGGCACTTAAGTTTAATTTCTTTTCAGTTAGGTAATCTTTCACATTGGGGGCAAATGCATGGTGTAACCGTTATAGAAAAATTCCCCAGTGACCCATTGCCTTACTGTTTGCCCTCACAGCACACACCCAAAATTTTCCTTGAGGGGCATTCTTTTGCTGAACGCTCGGGAGTTTCAGAGTGATACACTAATAAAGGCTTCACTTTGAATCACCAGTTGCATTGGCACACATCAACAAAAGGTAAGCCTGTCTTTCATAGGCTTATGTCCTGGGAGTGCCTTTTTTCCCCCTGAGTAATGTAGGTCCTGCTTTGGGATTTTCTTCCAGAACAGGCCTGTTTTTATCACAACTAAACACTTGTTCAGGTTTCAGTCCTTCAGTTTCTATGTACTCCTTGAATTCCTGCACATATTTTTCAGCCGCTTTGTGGTCCCAACTGGCAGCCTCACCATGCCTTATCACAAATATGGATGCCATACGCTTCTTAAATCTCTCAAAACCCAACCTTTGCTGGCCTTAAATTCACTCACATCATCACTAGTTGGGAGGCATTTTTTTAATTAATCCTCATGCAAACTTCCTAGCCTTTTCACATATGATCGCTTGGGGAGACGCTATCTCCTGCTATCTGTTTTCATTTATCCACACCCAATAAGAGTCTCTCAACATTTTCCATCATTGCGATCTTTGTTTCGAAAACACAGTTGAACCTTTGGCAAGACAGCTTCCTTGATTGTCTTTTGGTGCCAAATAGTAGCCCATGGTTGATTGGGGTTTCTTGTACAGCTTGACTAGGTTGGCTATACGCACTCCCCTTTCATACTTATCAATTATCTCTTTCTTCATTTCTATAGTAATTCTTACCCTTTTAGGTGTAGGGTTGGCACTAGAAGCTTTCTTGGGGCCCATGGTCACTTATTTTCCAGAAACAGCACCGAAAATACTGTAATAATACGAAATATTCCGAGTGTATGCTTGGATGTTACCGCGGAGGCTGGCTGGTAAACAATGGGACGGCTGGCACATGTGAGGCTGGCTGAGGGCACATTGGACGCGTCTCGGACGAAAATCGGTAAGCGGGTTTTTAATCGGTATGCGCGGCAAAAATTTTGCGATAAAAGTAATCGGTATGCGGAAAAATCGCTATGTGATGCCATCGTTATGCGGGGGTCCACTGTATCTTCGTCAAAGGAATTTACGCAAAGATTAACTTCTCTTCGATGGTACCGTTTCAAAATATTGACGTGATACATTCTTTCTCTACCCTTGACATCCAAGATATAATCTACCTTATTGCAGACCTTCACTACTTTATACGGTCCGCGCCAGGTAATTAGCAATTTGTTGGATTTGTCAGGTAGGAGAACTAAAACTTCATCACCAACATTAAACGTACGCTTGGAGCTTTTATGGTCAAAATAGGTCTTGTACGTTTCCATAGACATCTCTAGGGTTTTTACCGACCAAATCGGCGGTTTCTTCCAACCTTTCCCTTAGATCTAAAAGAAATGATAGCTGTTTTGAACCTCAGGTTTGATATTTTTTAGACCAAAGTTCATTCAAAATTGATAGGGGGTCCACGAGCTTGTCTCCCATAAACAATTCAAAAGGGGAATAACCAAGGGAATCACTTGGAATCTCGCGCATTGCGGGGAAAAAAGCACATGGTAAAAATCTATGCAGTCCCTTGGTTAAGAATACATAGTTTTTTTAGTATTGACTTTAGGATGGCATGTTGTCGCTCCACTCTTCGTTTCACATCGGATGGTTTAAGGTGTAGTGAAAAAAGGTTTAACACCCCCAAGTTGATAAACGTGTTCCATTAATTCTGAAGTGAATTGTGCCCCTTTATCCCACAGGGAATTTCACGAGGTATACCCACACGTGAAAAAAATAGAAAAATAAGGCTTTTGCGACTTCTATGGACGTAATGGATTTTAAGGGTACCGCCCCTTGGGGAAACTGGA
>NC_069471.1:9811746-9893444 GCF_026875155.1 Cherax quadricarinatus | reverse complement strand
ACCCCTTTTTGGAGGGGCCCAGCCCTCTCAGAAGGGGCAAGCATCTTATTTACTGCTACAGCAAGTAATTGATCCCAGATGCAGTACGAGTATGCGACGTGGTCAAGCGACCGACGCTCCTTGCAAAGTCCAGTGTTGCAAAGTGTAGTTTAATAAAAGACAGTCCATCTCTTACCTTAGCAGGACAATTAAGGAAAATCCTGCTCCCACTTTATTACCATGGTAAAGATAGTGTACATTGTTGTCTATGCTTAAGACAGCAAGAACCAAACATTCTGCTTTACTTCATGAAGGAAATTTGGCAAGGAAGCAAAAAGTACTAGGTCAGCTTTTTCTTTATGTTCGAGGGAGACTGGAGTGGCGTAGGATGCTGTGAGGTCAGATTACTTTTGACTCTACTGAGAGTCACACTGATGCCAGGATAACCAACAAGGAACACTGATCCATGCGTCAGTGTGAACAATGTCTCACAAAACATGATAAACACTTACAGAGAAGTGTGATCAACTTCTTTAGTTATATAGTGTGAACAATTATTGAGGAACAGTGTAACAACAAGCATTGTGATCCAATAGAGTGTAGTGCGACATTCTTCAAAGAACACTATTCTTCAATCAACTCATCAGATATCCGGGCGTAACTACGGGTCAGATACATATACCCAGGTAAGTGTTCTAACTTGTGATGTGCTACTATTGACTGCGCAGTTGAGTCTAAGTTACGAGTTAGTCACTTATCATAAACCCCGGTGACAAGCGGACTTTTAAGTCCACACAAGCACGTACGTCAGTCATCAGTGAATGAAGTATGCTGACATAACAACCCCTAGGGGTAATTTATTATCATACTTAATATAATCTTTTTCAGCCCGTTAACCCTTTGAGGGTTTTCGGCGTACTAGTACGTCTTACGCGTAGGGGTTTTTTGACGTACTAGTACGCATAAATTCTAGCGGCCTCAAATCTCGCGCGAAAAGGCTGGTAGGCCTAGGTGTGAGAGAATGGGTCTGCATGGTCAGTGTGCACGGTAGAAAAAAATCTGGGACCCAGTGGTGCATTGTGGGAATGCCCTCTTAGTAAACAATGTCCACCATGCCTCGCGGTAAGAAGCTCCTCACTCCTCGGCGAATTGGGACCTTTTGTTCCCCAGTGACAGTTCTAATAGTGATGGAAGTGCCAGTGAAGATGATTTTTTCGTGGTTTTAGTGAGGTTTTGACGAAACTAATGACCATAATATCGGTAATAGTGAAGAAAACCCAGACGACCCTCAGCCTTCCACCTCTGGTGCTGGGCCCTCGTGTTCACGTTCAGTTGTTCCAGAACCCAAGAGGAAACTTCTATTTTCCCAAATCCCAGACTCAGATGAGAGCATGGGTGATGATAGTGATAGTGAATATGAACTACAAGCTCTTCAAACTAGTTCCAGTAGTGATAGTGAAGTGCAATATTCCCCAGTGAAGCGTCAGTATATACGACGATATATGCGCTCTGGAAGTGTGCCATATGTTATACCAAGGGGAAGGAGTGTATCTCGGAGTACATCCCGTGGCTGTACAACAGGAACAGACAGTGAAAATGACGAAGATACTGTTGCAATTGGGATGGAAAATGTGCGTGGTGGTAGTGGTGCCGGCGGTGAGGCACCAGCAGTGGGCCATGCTGCCACCCACGCTGCCACCCACCGCCGCTGCCTCAGCTGATCTAGAACAAAGGCCACCATCCCCCACTCCCCCACCACACCAGCCTCCACAACCACAACCTCCACAACCACACCCACCTGTTATTGTCCAGTACCCACCAGCAGACCGCACCTGGGATTGGCAGGAAGCTGTCAATTTTGTTCCAAATCCCCACCAGTTTGATGGCAGCCAAGTGGAATACGGCCATCTTGTGCACTTGGGAACAATGCCACTGAACTGGAATGTTTCGAGTTATTCTTTGACGAACCACTGATGAAAAGTATTGTCATGGAAAGCAACACATACTACGAGTACACCATGGCAAACACATTACTTTCACCAAAATCACGTCTACACCAATGGAAGGAGGCAACTGTGGCTGAGATGTATCTTTTCTTTGCCACAATAATGCTTATGCCACATGTGTATAAGCACAAAGTGAAATCATACTGGTCAACAGACCCCCTGATTGCAACACCAGGTTTCAGTGATATAATGCCAGTGAATCGATTTGTGCTAATGTTACGTATTTTTATTTATTTATTTATTTATTTATTTATTTATTTCCAATTTGTGCACACATACAGAGGTACAAAAAAAATACAGATAAGAGCAGTATGCCAAAGCCACTTATACTATGCATAGCATTACGGGCTGGCTTAAAATTAACTTAAGATTAACTAAGCAATGATTATTATTATTATTATAATCAAAAAGAAGCACTAAGCCACAAGGACTATACAGCGCTGCTACTAAGCAATGATGAAATCAGTGATAAAACATTAATGTAAACAGATAACTATAAAGCACAAGTGAGTATTACAAAGACAGGTCATATGGTTGCATTCAGTTAGGTAGTGATTCTGTTAGGTAGTGTATTTAAAAAATAATAAAGTTAGATTGGGTTTTAGTTTAACATTTATGTGATATAATTGTGAGAAACATTTAAGATATACAATTTATAATGTTCAGTTATTCAGTATTTATTTGGTTTTGGGTGAGTAAGTAATCTTTGAGAAGAGACTTGAATTTATAAACAGGTAGTGTTTCTTTTATATTTACAGGTAATGAATTCCAGATTTTAGGGCCTTTTATGTGCATTGGTTTTTGCATAGTGTGAGATGGACACGAGGAACATCAAAGAGTGATCTGTGCCTTGTGTTATGGTCATGTGTTCTGTTGAGGTTGGCAAGGAGATGTTTGAGGGGAGGGTTAATATCAGAGTTAAGTGTTCTATGTATGTAATAGGTGCAGTAATAAGTATGGATGTTTTGTATGGTGAGTAGGTTTAGTGTATTGAATATTGGTGGAGTGTGCTGCTGTAGGAGAATTTGTTATCATTCTAACTGCAGCCTTTTGTTGGGTAATTAGTGGTCTGAGATGGTTAATTGTTGTTGAGCCCCATGCACAAATTCCATAGGTGAGATAGGGGTAAAATAAGAGAGTGATATAGGGCCAGGAGGGCTGACTGTGGAACATAGTACCGTATCTTCGATAGTATGCTACAGTCTTGGAAATTTTCTTAGAAATTTGATGTATATGTGTATGAAATTTGAGTCTATTATCAAGGTGGATTCCTAAGAATTTTCCCTCTGTTAGTTTTGTGATAGGTGATCCATTTATCATTATGTTAAGAGGGACATCTGTAGCTCTGTTACCAAACTGAATGAAGTAGGTTTTGTCAATGTTTAGTGTCAGTTTGTTAGTCTCATCCAGGTAGATATTTTCTGTAATTCGGTATTTACAGTATTGGCTAGCGTGACTGGGCTCGGGTGAGAGAAGACGTATGTAGTGTCATCTGCAAATAGTGTGGGTTTGAGTTAATTGCGAAGCATTTGGAAGGTCATTTATGTATAGGAGAAAGAGAGAGGGCCAAGGACACTTCCCTGTGGGACACCAACTGTAATTGGTTGTGCAGAAGAGTTTGCCCCATTTGCGTACACATATTGGCTTCTGTTGCTGAGGTAAGACTTGAGGTAGTTGAGGGAGTGCCCTCTTATACCATAGTGTGACAATTTTACGTGGAGCAAGTCATGGTCAACTGTATCAAAAGCTTTCGTAAGTCAATGAAGACCCCCAGTGGGACTTCTTTTTTCTCTATTGCAGTGTAATATGTTTCTAGCATGTGTAAAATAGCATCATTAGTATTTTTATTAGGCCTGAATCCAAATTGGCAGGGGTTGAGTATTTTTTGGGGAGATAAGGTAGGAGTAGTTCGTTTATGAATTAATTTTTCGAAGATTTTTGGAGAGAGGGTGTAAGTTGGATATTGGCCTATAGTTATTCAACTCTGTTGGTCTCCTCCTTTGTGGATCGGGGTGACCCCTTTCTATTTTGAGTACTGTAGGAAGGTGGAGGATTCAATGGATTTGTTAAAAAGTGTTGCAATGATTGGTGATAGTACTTGTGACACTTTTTGTATATAAGGGGTGGTAAGGGATTTAAATCTCCTGCCTTGTTTTTTAGTGCGTTGATAATAAGGAGACTTCGTATGGGTTAGTCGGAGCTAGGAACGTGTGTTCGGGGTTGCCGGTGAGTAGTCATTTGGTGGGTATCTGAGCTTGGGATTTTATTGGCAAGGTTTTGTCCTATAGTGGAGAAGAAATCATTGAGTCTGTTTGCTGTTTCTGTTGGTGGGAGTTGGGGGTTTATCTGTTTTTGGGTAATTTTATTTCGCTATTTCGTGATATCTTTTTTGTTCCCAAAAATTTCTGATAGGGTTTTCCAGGTCTTTTTTATATCACCTCGTAAGTTGGATAATCTGTTCTCATAATACAATTTTTTTGCCCTTTATCAGCTGGTTAGGATTGACGAGTAACGTTTTTTTTGGGTCTCTGGTTATGTGACCCATTCTGTACTGTTTTCATATTGGGTTTTGTATTTATGGATTTGAGAATGCTGGGTGTTAGCCAGGGACTGTTCAGTCTTTTTTCCCTGTCATCTGTTTAGTTTTTTAGGCAGTGCTTGTTATAGAGGTATTGGGTTTTTTTTTAGAAAATTATTAATACATTCGTAAATATCTGTATAGGTTTTCTAGTCAGTGTGCCAATCAATGTTTGCTATGCTGTTGTGAAGTTATTAATGGCTGCCTCTTTGGGTGAAGTCTGAAGGTGACTTTAGTAGTGTCTTGGGGTAGTTTACCAAGAGTTGTTATGGAGGAAAGTAGGGTAGTGGTCTGTGGTATATCTGTAATTATGCTGATTTTAAAGGGGATATGGTGTTGGTCCAGATGTGGTCAAGTAGGGAAAAACACTAGTCTCTGTAACTTTTGTAGGTTTTGTTATTTGTTGGTAGCAACATACAGTTACTCATTGTGTTTGTAAATTCAGTAACGTGTGGGTCCTGGTCTTGCAGGAGATTTATATTGAAGTCACCTGAGAGTAGTAAGTGATCTTTGTTCATGCGTGCATCAGTTATCAACTTCCTAGATTTGACTAAACTGGCTAATGTTTGACTGTGGAACTCCCGTAGATGTTTATCATGTGAGGGGGTTTTTTTAGGTACTTTTTATTTGAATTTAGCTATTATATATTCCCCATGTTCATCCCTTGTGCAAGTATTAGTGATACATTCTAGTTGGTCTGAGTAGTATATGGCTGTGCCACCCCCTTGTTGATCTGGCCTACAGTTGTGTATGGCTGTGTAACCAGGAATGGCATAGACATCTGTACTATCAGGCTTTAGCCAGTTTCAGTTAGTGTAATGATGGACATATTGGCATGTAAGGAATTTAGTAATGCTATGAGGTCATCGTAATGCTTGCTTAAAGATCTGATATTGTAGTTAAATATAGTTATGTTGTTGTTGGCACTGAGAAGTGCCTTTGATTGTTCTGCAGTGTAGTAATTACAGTTACTGTTTGATTCATTTAAGTCATTAAATAAGAGGTTGGTATCAGGATCAATGCTTGTAATCATAAGATTTGTAGTGAATCTATAGTTTGAATTAAGTATAAAACAAAGTAAATAGTCTTAAGCTAAAAAATAGCACCTGGATTATTTAACAAATGTAAAATAATGAGCTAAAATAATGCTTCACTTCTCAGATAAAACCAGGCCTGACAGAACTGACAGGTTATATAAGATTAGGAATGTGTTTGTGTATCTGAAACAGAAATTCAGTACTCATTTTTATCCCTTCAGGAAGCTTGTAATTGACGAGTCTTTGATTCTGTTCAAAGGAAGACTCTCTTTCAAGCAGTACATACCAAGCAAGAGGAAACGCTTTGGTATAAAGTTGTTTGTGCTTTGTGATTGTTACAGTGGTCTGGTATTGGATATTATTGTGTACACTGGAAGTTATACATTGCAAAATACCAGGAAGTTATTGGGCATCTCAGTGATGGGTTCGAACAATGATAGAAACCATACCTTGGTAAGGGGCATATATTATATACAGATAACTGGTACACAAGCCCCTCACTCAGTGATTTTTCGCGAGTGAACATGACAGATGTGTGTGGCACAGTGCGTTCAAATCGAAAACATATGCCCAGGTTTGACGCTGGCACTCGCAGAGGTGAGGTGCAGGCGTTTGCTGCCAATGACATCATGGCATTTCGGTGGCATGACAAACGAGATGTCACACTGTTGTCATCAATTCACCCTAATGAAATGGCAGACAGTGGCAGGCAGCATAGAGAGAGAAATGAACCCATTCTAAAACCTGCAGCTGTGATTGATTACACCTTCAACATGCGTTCAGTGGACAAATGTGACATGCAGATTGGGTTTGCTGATTGTGTTCGCAAGAGTTATAAGTGGTACATCAAACTGTTTTTCCATCTTCTGGACATTTCCATGCTCAATGCTTATAATATGTATAAGATGAGCACCAGAAACAAACCACAGTACGGCGAATTCTGTTTGTCTGCATCAGACAAATAGTATTCAAGTACCAAGGAAATGCACCTGCAATTGACCGCCCACCAAATTATCAACAACTACCTGCTCGTCTGAAGCATGGTGATCACTTCCTGGTAAAACTGCCTGCTACTGTTTTGAAGAAAAAGGCTCAGAAGAGGTGTTACGTCTGTTCACATACAAAAAAACACCCACAACAACGCAGAGACACTCGTTTTATGTGTGAGGAGTGCAAAACTCCACTGTGTATGACACCATGTTTCAAAGAGTTCCACAGGCTGCAAAAACTTCTAGAAACATTCCCTGTGACTGTATATGTTGTATATAAAATATAGAAAAATAGTAATAAACAACATTTCATATTGTTTGTTTGTGTAAATATTTTCTGTAAACAAAATAATGACAACAGTGTTTACGCCCTTATTGTGTAGTATTGAAAAAGAAATAACTTACAAAATACTGATCATGTTGGCCTCAGAGGCCATAAAAGTTACTCAGAAAAAGAAAAATTGAAAAATAATTGAAAATAGTACATAAAAAAGTAAATAGAAAAATACCGGGTGACGGCAGTTGGCGATGTTACCATATGTTGTTCAATTTTGGCAAATTTCACACCTCCATATCTCGGTAAGCATTGACGTTAAAATTTTTTTGATTAGCCTATAATGTTTAGAAAAAAATACTCTATTTTTTCATAAGAAAAAATAACTTTTTTTTTTTTTAAATTTGGCCGACCCTGAGAACGAGTTTCGGAGAGGGCCTGTCGACCCTCAAAGGGTTAAGAAATGCATGACACAGCTTCTCAAGACCTCGTCTGCAGGGGCGGGTGTGAGGACGATGAGCTGTCTTATCTTTTACCTTAGCTGGTAAACCATTTCTCAACAGCAGCTGACCGTGGTATGATAGTACATATTTCTCACTCTTTTTACCAGAGGGTTGGCACTAGAAGCTTTCTTTGGGCCCATGGTGGCTTATTTAGCAGTTACAAGCACTATAAACAATGGAATAATACAAAATGTATCGAATGTATGCATGCAACCGACCACCCTGGTTTGCAAACAATGATGGCAGGGCAGCTGAGGTGCTCAGGCTGGACGGACAGGTTCGGGACAAGTCATGTTGGTCAGAAACAGCTGATGGTGGCGCAGCAGTAGCTGACTATTGTGCAGCAGCAGCTGACCATGGTGCAGCAGCAGCTGACCATGGTGCAGCAGCAGCTGACCATGGTGCAGCAGCAGCTGACCATGGTGCAGCAGCAGCTGACCATGGTGCAGCAACAGCTGATGGTGGTGCAGCAGCAGCTGACTTTGGTGCAGCAGCAGCTCACCATGGGGCAGCAGCAGATGACCGTGGTTCAGCAACAGCCAACTGTGGTGCAGCAGCAGCTGACCGTGGTGCAGCAACAGCTGACGGTGGTGCAGCAGCAGCTGACCGTGGTGCAGCAGCAGCTGTGATGCAGCAGCAGCTGACCATGGTTCAGCAACAGGTGACCGTGGTGCAGCAACAGCTGACCATGGTGCAGCAACAGGTGACCATGGTGCAGCAACAGCTGACTGTGGTGCAGCAGCAGCTGACCATGGTACAATAGTACGTATTTCTCACCTTTTTTACCACAGCTTTCTTTGGACCCATGGTGGCTTATTTAGCAGTTACAAGCACTATAAACAATGGAATAATACAAAATGTATCGAATGCATGCATGCAACCGGCCACCCTGGCTTATAAACAATGACGGCAGGGCAGCTGAGGCGCTCAGGCTGAACGGACAGGTTTTTATTTATTTATTTTATTTTATGTCTTTACAAACAGTACATTGAGATTTTGTATTTACAATAGTGGGTTGCAATGCAAAGAGAGCCTCTATTATGCCTAGGCATTATGGGCCAGCTTAACATTATTGGCTTACAGTCTACTTAATACTAAGGAGTATATCATTGTTGTACAGTAAGATAGTAATTATTTCATAGTTGTACAGTAGAATGTTATTTATAAATGAATCAAAATTTGTATAATACGAATATACATTTATATTCTAAAATGCTTTTGTGAAAACAATGATTTAATTATATTCCTGTCAATGGATAAAAGGTTAAATGTTATTGTTTCAGTTATGATGTGGGAGTACACAGGTGGGTAAGTGTGTACTGAGTATTTAGCATTTAGTCTAGGGTGATTAAGTGGATTTTGAGAAGAGTCTTAAATTTATTTTCAGACTGGGTTACTTTAATCCTTTGACTGTCGCAATCCTCAATCCTGAGGTGTCTCCTGGTGTCGCAAAATTTAAAAAAAAAAAAAATTATTTTTTCTTATGAAATGATAGATCTTTTCCCGATTGCAATGACACCAGAAAAACGAAAGTTGATGGAAAAACTGACGGAAAATTACGCTCTCGCAAAGTTGCGACCTCAGCGATATTTACAAAAACGGCGATTTCGCCTACTTTGAGCCCTTTTTTAGCTAATTCCATTGTTCCAGTCGCCCAAAATCATAGCTATTTTTTTAGAACTCTGTTTTGTCTATTTATTGAGTACAAGAAACTGCCCATTTACCGATTTCAACTACCCAATAAAGTGGTCAGAAATTTGCAATTTGGCCAATTTTACGAAAATTAAAAAATATGACAATTTCAAAATAAGGTCCAGAAATGAAAATGCAGACATTCTTGGCTCTAAAATAACATTTTCTTTGTTCATCAGTAAAGTCTCCATGCCCCTCTGATATTACTCTTCCTTTCTATTATGAATTTTTATTCAAATAAAAAATAGAAGATTTACGTTATGCAGACTACTGCGATTTCTGTAATAATTGCACAAATAATGTCAACCCATCTTGACCACATATTAGAATGGCTAGCTGAACATTTATTGTACAATGACATTATTTATTTAATTTGAACATCGGCAAAATCAAACATTTCCACTAATTTGAGCTCCATTTCCCGGTTCTTCTTATTTGTAAAACCAATCAAGATCACCCCCTATTCTAATGTTTTTTCATTCTATCAAATGAGACCAAGAAAAACGAGAATACAACCATAAATACTATACGAAAATAGACCACAAACTCGGCATTTTAATTAAAAAAAAGGATCAAAGTTTTTTTTTCTCATTATGCACTGTGTGCTCCAGGATTTTTTTATATGGCACACACTGACCACACAGACCCCTTCTCTCACATGTGGGCCTACCAGCTTTTTTCCTGCTTGATTTGAAGCTGCTAGAATTTTGGAAATATATATACGTCAAACACAGTACCTCGTAAGACGTATTTATAAGACCAAAACACTCAAAGGGTTAATATTCTTCTGGTAATGAATTCCATATTTTGGGGCCCTTTATGTGCATAAAGTTTTTAACAGTGTGATATGGCATTGAGGTATAACAAAAAGAGATCTGTGTCTTGTGTTGTGGTCATGTGTACTGTTTGGGTTTTGGGGGAGGAGAAGTTTGAGTGGGGAGTTTACATCTGCGAGTATTGTTCTGTGTATGTAGTAGGCACATGAATAAGTATGTATGTTCTTAATGGTGAGCAGATTCAGACTTCTGAAAATTGGTGGAGTATGCTGGCAGGAGTGGGAATTTGTTATTTTTACTGCTGCCTTTTGCTGGGTTATTAGGGGTTTTAGGTGACTGGATGTTGTTGATCCCCATGCACAAATTCCACATGTAAGATAAGGGTATATGAGTGAATGGTACAGTGCTAGGAGAGATGATTGTGGAACGTAGTACCTTATCTTTGATAGTATGCCTACAGTCTTGGAGATTTTCTTGGTGATTTGTTGTATGTGTCCAGAACTTAAGGCTACTGTCAAGGTGGATACCTAGGAATTTTCCCTCTGTGAGTCTTGTGACTGATGATCCATTTAGTGTTATGTTAATTGGATCATTTGCAGCTTTGTTTCCAAAGTGAATAAAATAGGTTTTATCAGTGTTCAGGGTAAGTTTGTTAGTCATCATCCAGGGAGGAAAGTACTGGAAGAAATCACGTTCTGCGAGTTTTTTTATCATGAGGCGAGGCAAAATTTTTGTGTTCAAATGCTTCGTATGGAGGATTTAACATACAATGTGCTCATAAGGCGGGGGTCCACTGTAATAATCTCTTGGGTGCATATTACATTAGCATATTAACCCTTTGAGGGTCGACAGGCCCTCTCCGAAACTCGTTCTCAGGGTCGGCCAAATTTCAAAAAAAAAAAAAATTATTTTTTCTTATGAAAAATAGAGATTTTTTTTCTAAACATTATAGGATAAACAAAAAAAATTTACCATCAATACTTACGGAGATATGGATGCATGAAGTTTGCAGAAAATGAGCCGCGTATGGCAACAGCGGCGACTGCCGCTCACCCGGTAAACTTTAGTTTACTTGTATTTGAAGGTTTGTTGTTTTTTTCACTATTTTATTTTTTCACATAACTTATGTGGCCTGTGAGACCAAAGTAAGGTGCAATGTACATATATACACTCGTTGTATACAACACAATAAGCACACAAACATAATTAGCAATATATTGTTTACAAAACTTGTTTACAAAAACAAACAATACAAAACATTGTTTATTATTATTGTTCTATAATATATATACCAATATACAGTCACTGAACATATTCCTATTAGTTCTGCAGCTTGTGGAACTCTGAAACATGGTGTCATACACAATGGTGTTTTATCTTTCTCCCTCATTCTATCTCTTTCAATCTGTCTCTCTCTTTCTATCTGTCTGTCTATCTCTGTCTCACAGGTACACATAAATACAAGTATACATAGTATAAATTACCTAGGATAACCCAAGAAATCCAGACAAAGTTGCTATACTCTGCTTGAAGATGTGAGTAAAAGTGATGACACAGTCTTGTGGCTCTCTGAGACAGAGAGCTAGACGGATAGACAGATAGACAGGGAGCTTGACAGACAGACAAATAGACAGACAGAAATGTTAGTGTACCAGTACCAGTGTACTAGTGTTCCACCCTCCTCCCCTCTTCTTCTTCCTCTTCCTCCTACTCTTCCTCTTCCTCCTCCTCCTCTTCCTCTTCTTCCTCTTCCTCCTACTCTTCCTCTTCCTCCTACTCTTCCTCCTCCTCCTCCTCCTCCTCCTCCTCTTCTTCTTCCTCTTCCTCCTCTTCCCCCTAATCTTCCTCCTACTATTCCTCTTCCTCCTACTCTTCCTCTTCCTCCTCCTCCTCCTCTTCTTCCTCTTCCCCCTACTCTTCCTCCTTCTCCTTCTCCTCCTCCTCCATAGTGTAAATTACCAGGAGTCGGCAGCTGTCAAAATGACATATTGTCTCATTACTCACTCCCCCCTCCTGCCTGTCAAAACAATGGGGTCGGATGCTGCTTCCCTTCCTCCATTCTATCTAATTATCTTTCTCCCTCATTCTATCTGTCTTTTTATCTCTGTCTCACAGGTACACATAAATACAAGTATACATAGTATAAATTACCTAGGATAACCCAAGAAACCCAGACAAAGTGCTATACTCTGCTTGAAGATGTGAGTAAAAGTGATGACACAGTCTTGTGGCTCTCTGAGACAGAGAGCTAGATGGATAGACAGGGAGCTTGACAGACAGGCAAATAGACAGACAGAAATGTTAGTATACCAGCAAAAACAAAGGGAGGGAGATGTTTATCTCATCTTTTGGCATCAGCTCTACCCTCATTTACCCTCATCAAACGTCAGCACTTATCAGATGTTATCTCCCCTTATCTTGTTACTGTCATGGGTGAACATTTATTATTACCTATTATTATTATTATGTATTATTATTATTATGTATTATTATTATTATGTATTATTGTTATCATTACGTATTCTTCTTCTTCCTCCTCCTCCTCTTCTTCTTCTTCCTCCTCCTCCTCCTCCTTCTTCTTCCTCCTCCTCCTCTCTTCTTCTTCCTCCTCCTCCTCTCCTCTGCCTCCTCCTCCTCTTGCCTCCTCCTCCTCTTGCCTCCTCCTCCTCTTGCCTCCTCCTCCTCTTGCCTCCTCCTCCTCTGCCTCCTCCTCCTCTGCCTCCTCCTCCTCCTCCATTCTTGGAACAAGTTTGAAGAGCTTGTAGTTCATAATCCACTATCACTATCATCACCAATGCTCACATCTGAGTCTGGGATTTTGGAAAATAGGAGTTTCCTCTTTGATTCTGGTACAACTGAACGTGAACAAGATGGCCCAGCACCAGAGGTGGAAGGCTGTGGGTTGTCTGGGTTTTCCTCACTATTACCCATATTATGGTCATTAGTTTCGGTCAAAACCTCACCAGAAACCTTGAAACTCATCTTCACTGTCACTTCCATCTGTATTAGAACTGTCACTGGGGAACAAAAGTGTCCCAATTCGCCGAGGAGTGAGGAACTTCTTACCACAGGGCACGGTGGAAATTGTGTACTATGATGGCATTCCCACAATGCACCACTGGGTCCCAGATTTTTTTCCTACTGCGCACACCCACCACACAGACCCATTCTCTCACATCTAGGCTTATCAGCCTTTTCCTGTGAGATTTGAGGCCGCTAGAATTTATGCGTACTAGTACGACAAAAACCCCTACGCGTAAGACGTACTAGTACGACCAAAACCCTCAAAGGGTTAAGGTAATATAGACATTTCCCTTAACCTATTATATTTTTTCAAAATTATATAAGAAACACATTATGTAACACACAAACATGATACATGGACCCACAGTATAAAAATTTATATGAGATGTTTACAAAACGGTTTTAGGAGTGTTGGAAGAATTACGTTTTCTCTAGTCCATCACCTGTTACTAGGGGATAACTGTAGAAAAATATTCCTTTCGTATGCCTTCACTCTATAGCTATTCACAACCCTTGTGGGTTTAGCACTTCTTTTTTATTATGATTATAATAATAATAGTATCATCATTCAGTCTAAAAATGGTGTGTTGCATGAGGATGGGAGTGTTGCTGTTTATTATTAAGAACATAAGAAGACATAAGAAAGAAGGAACACTGCAACAGGCCTACTGGCCCATGCAAAGCAGGTCCAAGTCTCCTACCGGCTTAAGCCAATGCCCTAACCTAGTTAGGTCAGGTCACATTCACTTCAACCATTTATCACACAGGTCAAACTCACACCCGCCCTCACAAACCCATAAGAGCATAAGAAAACAAGTAAATAAATACTGAATAATTGTATCACATAAATTGTATCTCATAAATGTTTCTCAGAATTCTTCCTCCGTAAGCCATGCGTGTTGTAAGAGGCAAATAAAATGCCGGGAGCAAGGGGCTAGTAACCCCTTCTCCTATATATATTACTAAATGTAGAAGGAGAAGCTTTCATTTTTCCTTTTGGGCCACCCCGCCTTGGTGGGATACGGCCGATGTGCTGAAAGAAAGAAATGTTTCTCATTATTGTATCTCATAAATGTCTAACCTGTAACTCAATCAAACTTTATTTTTTTAATTACATTACCTAACAGAATACTCCATTCTACTGAATGCACAGCAACACAGTAAATGACCATATGACCTGTCTTAGTAATACTCATTTGTGCTAAATTGTTATCTGTTTACAATAATGTTTTTACCACTGAATATATCGTTGCTTAGTTAATCTTAAGTTAATTTTAAGCCTGCCCATAATGCTCTGCATACAAGAGGCTTTGGCATGTTGCACTGTAATAACTGTATTCCTTTGTACTTCATCGTATCATGTTCAAATTAATAAATAAATAAATAAATAAAAGGAGCAACACTGAAGTAGGCTTGTTGGCCCTTACTAGGCATGTCCTTCACAAGTCCAACCCACTAGCAGAATAAATGTTACCCAAGCAATAAGCTTTGACAATTACATTTACTCACATGCAAGTCCCGCTCATATCCAACCCCTCTCACATATGTACTTATCCAACCTAAATTTGAAACTACCCAAGGTTTTAGCTTACTAGACAGACCATTCCACTCATCAACTACCCTATTACTAAACCAGTACTTTCCTATATCCTTTCTAAATCTAAACTTGTCTAATTTGAATCCTAAACTGTACGCAAGTGTCAAATCTGAATGGGGATTAGTCACTAGTGGCATTCCACAAGGATCAGTTTTAGGCCCTCTCTTGTTAATAATTTACATTAATGACATTGATGAAGGGATTAGAAGTGACATGAGCAAATTTGCTGATGATACAAAGATAGGCCGTATGATTCATTCTGAGGAGGATAGCAATGAACTCCAGGAGGCTTGGACGAATTAATGTCTTGGTCTGAAAAATGGCAGATGAAGTTCAATGTCGATAAGCGTAAGGTACAAGTCTTTGGTAATGAAAATAACCCTCGAAGCTATAAACTAGGTGAAGTAGAGCTTGATCATACAGAATGTGAAAAAGACTTGGGAGTCATGGTAAGCAGAATTCTAAAGCCAAGACAGCAGTGCTCAAGTGTGTGCAACAAGGCTAACAGATAACTTGGATTTATCTCAAGAAGTATAAGTAACATAAGTCCAAAAGTTATTTTACAGCTCTATACCTCACTAGTGAGGCCTCATTTGGATTATGCTGCTCAGTTTTGGTCTCCATACTACAGGATGGATATAGATTCATTGGAGAACGTACAGAGAAGGATGACTAAAATGATTAACTGTGTAAGGAATCTCCTGTATGAAGACAGACTTAAAGCCTTAAATCTCCACTCTCTGGTGAGACGTGGAATGAGGGGAGATATCATTGAAGTGTATAAGTGGATGACGGGCATAAACAAAGAAGATATTAATAAAGTACTGAGGGTATCGAACCAGGTAAGAACCAGAAATAGTGCATTTAAGTTGGATAAATTTAGATTTAGAAAGGTTCTCTAACAGAGTTGTGGATGCATGGAACAATCTTCCCAGTAGGGTGATAGAGGCTAGGACCTTGAGTAGCTTTAAAAAGAGATTGGTCAAATATATGAGTGAGAGGGGCTGGGTTTGACTGGTGTCACTGGGTATGGGAGTTAATTCTTGGGTAACTTTGGGTAGAGGTCGTTTTGATAAGGGCCTGCCTTGCATGGGCCAGTAGGCCTTCTGCAGCTTTCCTCCATTCTTATGTTCTTATGAACTGCATCTGCCACTTTTCTGACCAAGAATAGAGTTCCCTAAGTTCCCTGAAGTTCCTTAACATCCACGTTTGAATCAATCATCCTACCTATCTTTGTGTCATCGGCGAATTTGCTCATATCACTAGTAATACCCTCATCAAGGTCATTGATATATATAACAAACAACAATGGGCCTAAGGCTGATCCCTGTGGTATGCCACTTGTTACAGATCCCCACTCTGATTTAACCCCATTTAAGCATACTCTCTGCTTCCTATTAGTGAGCCATGACTTGACCCATGAGAGCACTTTTCCCCCAATGCCATGAGCTGCCACTTTTTTTAACAGTCTCTGGTGCAGTGCTCTTTCAAAAGCCTTACTAAAATCTAAATAAACAATATCGAATTCTTTACCATGATCAACAGCCTCAAAAGTTTTGCTGAAGAAGGTTAATAAATTAGTTAGTTAGGCAGGAATGGCCCCTCGTGAATCCATGCTGAGTATCATTAATCAAGCTGTGCTTATCGAGATGGCTTCTTATATTATCAGCTATAATTGACTCTAGTAAACCATACCATGGGCGGGATTTGAACCCACATATCAGACACTACACCTGTTTGAAGAGAAATATTAAAAATATTAGTGAATGGTTCACAAAGTTCCATTTTACACTCTTAAAGAACCCTTGAAAAAAGTTCATCAGGGCCCGGGGATTTATTTTGCTTTAACCAGTCTATCTGTTTGATAACAAATTCTGTAGTGACTGTAATACTGCATAATTTATCATCATCAGGCCCACTATAAGAATTAATTACTGGGATATTGTTAGTGTCTTCCAAGGTGAAAACTGAGAGAAAATAATTTATTTATTTATTTATTTATTTAATAATTTGAACATACATACAGAGGTACAAAAAAATACAGGTAAGAGCAGCATGCCAAAGCCACTTGTATGCATAGCATTATGGGCAGGCTAAAAATTAACTTAAGATTAACTAAGCAATGATGTAATCAGTGATAAAACATTATTGTAAACAGATAACAATAAAGCACAAATGAGTATTACAAAGACTGGTCATATGGTTGCATGCATTGCTGTATATTCAGTAGAATGGAGTATTCTGTTAGGTAGTGTATTTAAAAAATAACAAAGTTAGATTGAGTCTTGGGTTTAACATTTATGTGATATAATTGTGAGAAACATTTATGATATACAATTTATAAGGTTCAGTTATTCAGTATTTATTTGGTTTTGGGTGTGTAAGTGATCTTTGAGAAGAGACTTGAATTTATAAACAGGTAGTGTTTCTTTTATATTTACAGGTAATGAATTCCAGATTTCAGGGCCTTTTATGTGCATTGAGTTTTTGCATAGCGTGAGATGGACACGAGGAACATCAAGGAGTGATCTGTGCCTTGTGTTTATGGTCATATGTTCTGTTGAGGTTGGCAAGGAGATGTTTGAGGGGAGGGTTAATATCAGAGTTAAGTGTTCTATGTATGCAATAGGTGCAGTAATAAGTATGGATATTTTGTATGGTGAGTAGGTTTAGTGTTTTGAATATTGGTGGAGTGTGCTGCCTGTAGTGGGAACTTGTTATCATTCTGACTGCACCCTTTTGTTGGGTAATTAGTGGTCTGAGATGGTTAATTGTTGTTGAGCCCCATGCACAAATTCCATAGGTGAGATAGGGGAAAATAAGAGTGATATAGGGCCAGGAGGGCTGACTGTGGAACATAGTACCGTATCTTCGATAGTATGCCTACAGTCTTGGAAATTTTCTTAGAAATTTGTTGTATATGTGTATGAAATTTGAGTCTATTATCAAGGTGGATTCCTAAGAATTTTCCCTCTGTTAGCTTTGTGATAGGTAATCCATTTATCATTATGTTAAGAGGGACATCTGTAGCTCTGTTACCAAACTGAATGATGTAGATTTTGTCAATGTTTAGTGTAAGTTTGTTAGTCCTCATCCAGGTAGATATTTTCTGTAATTCGGTATTTACAGTATTGGCTAGCATGACTGGGCTCGGGTGAGAGTAGACGTATGTAGTGTCATCTGCAAATAGTGTGGGTTTGAGTAATTGCGAAGCATTTGGTAGGTCATTTATGTATAGGAGAAAGAGAAGAGGGCCAAGGACACTTCCCTGTGGGACACCAACTGTAATTGGTTGTGCGGAAGAGTTTGCCCCATTTGTGTACACATATTGGCTTCTGTTGCTGAGGTATGACTTGAGGTAGTTGAGGGAGTGCCCTCTTATACCATAGTGTGACAATTTTACGTGGAGCAAGTCATGGTCAACTGTATCAAAAGCTTTACCTAAGTCAATGAAGATCCCCAGTGGGACTTCTTTTTTCTCTATTGCATTGTATATATGTTCTAGCATGTGTATAATAGCATCATTAGTATTTTTATTAGGCCTGAATCCAAATTGGCAGGGGGTTGACTATGTTTTGGAAGATGAGGTAGGAGTAGATTCGTTTATGAATTAATTTCTCGAAAATTTTTGAGAGGGTGTAAGTTGGATATTGGCCTATAGCTATTCAACTCTGTTTGATCTCCTCCTTTATGGATCGGGGTGACCCTTGCTATTTTGAGAACTGTAGGGAAAGTAGAGGATTCAGTGGATTTGTTAAAGAGAGTTGCAATGATTAGTGATAGCACTTGTGACACTTTTTTGTATATAAAGAGTGGTAAGGTATTTAAATCCCCTGCCTTGTTTTTTAGTGTGTTGATAATAAGAGAGACTTTGTATGGGTTAGTCGGAGCAAGGAACAGTGTGTTTGGGCAGTTACCAGTGAGGTAGTCATTTGGTGGGGTATCTGTGCATAGGATTTTATTGGAAAGGTTTTGTCCTATAGTGGAGAAAAAATCATTGAGTCTGTTTGCTGTTTCTGTTGGTGGGAGTCGGGGTTCATCTGATTTTGCTAATTTAATTTCGCTATTTTGAGATATCTTTTTTGTTCCCAGAATTTCTGATGGGGTTTTCAAGGTCTTTTTTATATCACCTTGTGAAGGTTTACTCAGCCCTGTAACAACTTCAGACAGTATTACCAAAGCTAGCTCGTCCTCAGGAAAATTAATGTATAGAAAAAGAATAAAAACTGACAAACATAAACACTTTATTATTTAGAAAATATAAAATATAAAACACTTAAATATAAAAATATTGATCTCTTTAAAAGAAAAGAAAAATAAAAAATAAAAATGATAACGAATTCAACGTAATATAAAATTTGGGGTGTCTGGTTTTGGTGACACTGCGTGTTTTAAAATCATAGCCGTTCCCGAAGATGGGGGGGGGGGGGGGTGTCGCGGATTTGATGACAACCCACCGGCTGTTCTTCACAGATTTTCTAGCCGTCAATAATCTGCCCCAGATGACGGGGAAAATAGGTTTTTTTCCACTGCAATGATGGGGGGGTTATATCCTGCACTCATCGGTGAAAAGGTAATTAAATCCAAAAAGGGAAGTCTCAGGATGTTAGTCATCTCCACACTTCTACTCGTGATTGGCGGGTGACCCCCTGTCACCAAGCGGGAAAAGATAAAAGGGTTACCCCTGCTTAAAAATAATCTCCATGAAAAGTACAATACCAAAAAGATGGGGTGATTATTACAAACATCAATTTAGAGCAAGACTGAAAGAACTAAGTTTATTATTGGTCAAAAGTAAAGCTTTAAACCCAAATAAATTCACTAGAATACATGGCGGCTTTTGTATTTACATAGTGCGGGGAGCTGTGAGTCTGGTTACTGTTTGGGACCGGACCCCCCACATGTACCTTTTGGGGGGGGGGGAAAAGGGGGGGAAAGGAATAGGGGGAATAGTTTGACCCCCCTTAAAAAGTCCCCGGCAATCAAACTTCACTTTTGGAGGGGGGGAAAAAAGGTGGAAATAGCGAGAGCTAGATTTACCTCCGAAAAAAAGTACCCGGGCAAGCAAACTATTGTTACTATATACTCCTCGCTACTCCTATCTTTTGACTTTTCCCCCTCAACCCACATCAAAACTTATAGTAAAGGAGTATAAGAAAACAGGCGGGGGAAAAAAAGTTCAAAAGTGGAAGTCGCATAAGGCAACAAATCTTCTACTGACTGTCACGACTTAACCAGTCGGGAAAAAAATTTGGGATAACCATTGTATAAAAATATGGAATTTAAAAAGCCGGAGTGAAAAAGTCCACCTCAAGAGGTGACTGTTGGTTCCCCTTAAAAAAGTTTCTAGGAATTTTTTAAAAAAAAGGTTTATGGTCTGTCTCTAAAATGAATTTTTTTCCCACAAATAAAATTTAATTTTAAAGATACCCCACACAAGGGCCAAACTTTCCCTTTTTTCTATGGGGGAGTATCCGGTTCTGGGGGAAAGGGGATTTTCCCGGGCCTGGAAAGCATACGGGGGGAAACCATCATGGTATTGTAGTAACACTGCCCCAAAGCCAAAATTTGGGAAAAGGATCAGTTCTTAAACAAAATGTTTTTTTAATATCTGGAATCTTAAGATTGGTCTATCAAAAAATACTTTTAATCTCATTAAAATTTTTCCCCGGCTCGGGGAAACTTCAAGAGGTTCCTTCACAGATTTTTTAAAGGGAAAGTGGGGATAAGATGCCTGTAAGACATTTAGGTTCGGGATTAAACCGTGCAAAAAATTTTCAGAACCAAGAAAGACGCATGAGCTTCTTGGTTTTGGGGATTAAAATTCTAAAAAAGCTTTGTCTTACTGGGGAGAGGCTGCAGAGAGTTATTAGAAAGTATCAGTCCAAGATATTAATCTTTTTATCCCAAGGGAAGCTTTTCTTCGGCTTGGCAGTAAAAACCATGTAACGTAACCTACGCAAAAAGTTTTAAATGTTTGGATTTGTTGCCACGTGGAGTCATTACTAAATCTTATCAAAATAAACGAAACTTTTTGGATATTACCCAAGCCTTTTCATCAGTCTAAGTGGGTACCGGGCAGTTCCCAAAAACCGAAGGGCATAGTTCTTTTTGAATCAGTCCTTGGTGTGTGGGAAAAGGGGTGTACTGCTTGAAAAAGGATCTAACTTATTTTATGATATGCCTGACAATTCAATCTCTAAAAAGAAGGAAGAGTCATAAAATTTGTGTAGATCGCTATCTATTAAGGGCTAGGCTCAGCATCCCACGATGATAGCATTAAGGCCTAAGGGTCAATAGAAGTCTATATGAATTATCCCCCTTTCTTAACCATAAACCTGGTGAACAATATGAAGAACTAAAGGTTCAATGATCTTTGTTTTAATAATTTGTCACCTCAGGTCAAATGCATCCCTAAGGTAACTGGAATGGGTAAAATTTTCCCGTTTGATAGGATTGCCGTCATGTCAATCTATGGATATGTGGAGTAACCCCTGGAATATCAGTAAAGACGTTGAAAAGTTACTACACATTGAAGTGGTTCATGTCTCTTATGGCTCCAAAGATTCTTAATATATTGTTGGTTGCGCCCGTGTGGTCAAGAGTCCCCAAAGTCATGTATTTCTTCCTTTGTCAAAGTTAGAGGTGTAAATTACCCCCACCTTACATTCTTCATTGTCTTATAAATTCGTGTGGAAAAAACTAAGTAAAAAGTTATTAAGGCAGAAAACCGAATTTCTTCGGTTAATATTTCTTGGGGGTGTTGATATGATAAAGCTTGGGTTTTCCCTTTGACTTCTATGGGGTTCAATTTCCCACAAATTTTTTAATACTTTATTGGCCTTTCCTGTACTAATAATTTTTTTTGATTTAAAGGCAAAAGTACCAGAACTTCATCCCCTACTTTAAAACTTATCTTCTGACTTTTGGAATCAAAATAGGTTTTTATGGCCCATTGAAAAGTTTTGGTTTTTTTCGAAACATGTCAGAGGTCTCCTCAAGTTTGGACAAAGGGTAAGGAAAAAAAGGTAAGAAGACTAACCCTCGCATTTACCCCCTCATTAGTCCCAATCATAAAGGATGGACAATGGGCCTCGGGCCTGTCTACCATAGAGAAGTTCAAAAGGTAAAAAAAACCCAGGGAGTCACTGGGAATTCCCTCAGGGCAAACAAAGCACGGGGTAGCTAACGATGCCCTCCTTGGGTTTTAAAGGGAGCAAAGTTCCTTAAAATGGACTCTAGAATCGAATGCTGGCGCTAATCCTCCCATTACAGCTGGGGTGATAGGGTGTGGTGAAGAGAGGGTTTACCCCCAAAGTTGGTGAGATGTTTTCATTAGTCCGTGTGAATTGTGTCCCACGGTCAGACAAAATTTTTTAGGGAAAGCCCCCTCTGGAGAAGATGGACAAAAAAAGGCCCTTTAGCCCCTTGTAGTAATTTTGGTCTTTAAGGGGACGCTTCAGGAAACTCGAAGCATAATCAACTAATGGGAGATAAAGGACCAACAAAGTCAATAGCTACTCTTTCAAAAAGGGACCATAAAAGACTGGCATTTTGACCATAGGGACTCGCCTGTACCTCGGGAGGACGAAGTTGGGGAAATTTCACGAACAAAAGGTAG
Source organism: Cherax quadricarinatus (assembly GCF_026875155.1). Classification (NCBI taxonomy): domain Eukaryota; kingdom Metazoa; phylum Arthropoda; class Malacostraca; order Decapoda; family Parastacidae; genus Cherax; species Cherax quadricarinatus. Next base: position 9,871,368 of record NC_069471.1, on the reverse strand, counting down.
GCACAGGGACTTTTTTTGGCCCAAAAAAAAGGGTTTCCCCCAATTTTATTTAAGGTTTTACGATGCGAGAAATGTCCGGCCACTGGCAGGTCATGAGCTTTTTAAAACAGTCTCTCGAGAGTTGGAACAACTAAGATGGAATTCTATCTCATCTGAATTTTAAATTTTAAAACTGACTTGTCAAGATACCTTTTTATATTCAAATTTATATGAAAAGTTTTTCCTTTGGATAAAAGATTTTTTTTTAGCGGCATTTTTGGCAATTCTGAAAGGGGAAAGGGCAATTACGTTGTAAATTTTACAAAGGGCCTTCGATTATCAAAGGCTTAAAATAGGGAAAAACAAAGGATGGCGTAGGGGAAGCCGGGCTTTGGTCTGAGCTTTGTCAAACATTTATGGTTCAGAGGTTAACTACTTTCATCTAACAAGGAACCCGGTGTCCTACTTCCTCGCTTTCGAGAGTAGCATCATGGTTTTTAATCCCCCAGAATTCCCGAGAAATTTTCTCATCTGAATTCGAGGGGCTTCTTTTGACTCACAGGAAGAGGATCTGAAAAGCTTATGTCCACCTTTGGTGATGAAAGGTCAACCTCAGAAGGAAGAATGGCACTTTTACATTACCTATTAGTATGGAGCAAAAAGTGATGGGGGCTAGTACGGCCGACCCAAACCCCAACCATTCAGACCTAATGTAACAACGGGGTGGTAGGAAAAGTGTCCGTCGCCCCCAAATTAGTCGAAGTATAGCAAAGGGAAAGAGTTTCTTTAAGGTTAGGGGAACAGTTATCAAAATGACTATACATGTGCCCAGGTCTCGTAAAAAGGGAGATACATTAAGTCCCTTAACTGCCTGAACAGAAGGGGCTTGATCATTACGCTTTAAAACCTTCCAACTTTTTGGGCCTTCTTAGAAGGACAATTGGACTTTATTCCCCTTAACACCACACAAATGACAAAAAGGAATAAAATAAAATCATTTTATTTTCCCCTAGAGCTTTGATTTTTTTAAAGGGCGATGAACCCTTTACCCTTTGGGTTCGATCCCTTTTAGGTCTTTATGGAAATTGGAGCCTCAGCATAAGGTCGTGCCTCGCAAATTTCCCCACTTTAATCGTTTACCTTCTCTGATGAATGTTCGTATTGATGGGGAAAAAAGCTGTCCCGGAACTTCAGCAACCATGAAGTCTCAAGAGATTCATAACTGCGATCATTCTGAACTCTCTACCAAAAATCGAACAAACGAAAGAGTGTTCCCGTAACGCTGAAAGGGTCTGGCCAGGCTGTAAAGGGGGCATACCTAATCTTTCCCGAAGAATTAGTGGTTTTTGATATGCTTTAGGGTTGCCTTCTTTTTAGCAGGTTATAAATTTAATATGATACCTGCGACAAAGTTGCATAGAATATTCAAAACGGGGACCAGGGAAAATAACTTTCCAAAAATGGTGCCCCGGTGTCAGCAGGCCATTAAGAGGGTTTTGCGGTTTTTTTTCAAACCTGTTATGTATGAAATTATGTCTTCCCCCCCTGTGAAAGGGAAGGTTAATTTAGGGTTGGAATAGGCCAGCTGCATTGTTCCATTACCCCCAAAATGCTGTTGTGAGAAAATTAACTTTTTTTTCTTAATTAAAGGGGGAGCTTGTTCGAGCTGCGATCCTTTTCTCTCTCCCTTAACCCTATTCCTATCCCTTTGCTCTTTCCCCAAGTTCCCTTTAATTTTTTTTGTTCCTCACGTACTTTAGCTCTTTCCTCAGATCACTATCCGCTCTTTTTTTTCTTTTCTTTCGTTCTCAATCTTCCTTTTCCTCTTCTCTTTCGATTCCAATCTTCCCTTTTTAATTCTTCCCGGATTTTAGCACTAATGAAAGATTCTAAATTTTTCCCTGTTATTCCTAAACTTACTTCCAGCTTCATCCAAAAATGGTATTCCTCCTATTGCAACAATAACTTAAACTACCTGGGAAAAAGAAACGGGTATCAAAGAAAACTGAGGGTTCAATTCTGCTCCGCTTTAAACGAAATAAAACCCGAGGGGGTCGATCCCCACTTCAATTAAACAATATGGATTAATGAAAACGAAGGGGCTTGCGGGGTCCGAGCAAAAAGTAATAGATGGGGTCCCTTGACCATCCCAAACTTCTCACCTCAAAACAAAGGGGTCCTTGCGTTTTCCCCTTTATTAATAAAGAGCTAATGAAAAAATTGTCACTGGAAAAATCTAGGTCCCTAGAGTCAATCCCCAAAGGGGTTTTTAGCTACACAAAAAGGTGCAGAATTTAAAAATTATATCCCGCCCGACTGACTTACAAAAAATGATACTAAACAATCACCTATCTTTTTAAAAAGCCCGTATGTACCTACCTTTGAGAAGTTACTCTGGCGGTGGTAAAAGTCTGTGGTATGCAGCGTTGAGTTCCAATGGGAGATTCGAGATGGGGTTGAATCTTTATTCAGCGGTTTTTCCTGGAAAAGGGCGCCCCTTGTGAAGGTTTCTCTGCCCCGTAAACTTTTAGCAGTATTTACCAAAGCTGGTCCTCCCCAGGAAAATTAAAGTATAGAAAAAGAAAAAAAAATGACAAAATAAAAACTTTATTATTTTGAAAATATAAAATATAAAAAACTTAAATATGAAATATTGTCCCACTTAAGAAAATGAAAAAAAAAAAAATATAAAAGATAACTGAATTCAACGCAAATATAAAAATTGGGTTTGTTGGTGTTGGGACATGGTGTTGTTGAAACGTACCCGTTCCCGATGATGGGGGGGGGGGGGGGGTCGCAGGGTTGATGAAAACCCCAAGGTATTCTTAAAAATTTTTCTACCCGTCAATAATTGCCCGATGACAGGAAAGCGGGTTTTTTTTTCCACTGCAATGATGAGGGGTTTACCCTGTTTTCATAAGGTGCAAAAGTAATTAAATCCAAAAAGGGGAAGTCTCGGACGTTAGTCCATCTCCATAATTTACAGTTGATTGGAGGGACCCTCTCTGTCCCCAAGCTGGAAAGATAGCAGGTTACCCACTGTTTAAAAAATCATCCCCATGAAAGTAAAACCCAAAAAGATTTGGGGATTTTACAACAGTCAACTTAGAGAAAGACTGAAAGGACAAAGTTTTGGTCAAAAGTGAAGCTTTAACCAAAAATCCATAGAATAAAAAGGCAGGTGTACTTACAGTAGTGCTGGGAGCTTGAGTCTAGTGTTACTGTTTTGCCCGGGCCCCACACGTCACTTTTTGGGGGGGAGGAGGGGGGGGGAAGGGGATATTGGGGTGAGGGACCCTACCTTAAAAGCACCCGGCAACAAACTATCCTTTTGGGGTGGGGGAAAAAAAGGCGGGAATAGCGGGAGCTAGATTTACCTTTCCTTAAAAAATACCCGGCAAAAAACTATTGTTATTAACCCATCGCTACCCCTATCTTTTGAATTTTTCCCCTCACACACCTGTAAGTTGGATAATCTGTTCTCAAAATAAAATTTTTTTCCCCTTCTTATCAGGCGGTTAGGATTGGGGGAAAAGTTTTTTTTGGGTTTTGGGTTTATGTGCCCCCTTCTATAGTTTTTCTTACAGGTGTTTTGTTTTTTATGGATTGAAAATGTAGGTGTTAGCCGAGCTTTCAGTCTCTTAGCTGTATATGTTTATTTTTTTTGGGGCAGTGCTTTTATAGAGGTATTGGGTCTTTTTAGAAAATTTTTAATAATTTCAGAAATATCTGATAGATTTCTAGTCGGTGCCGTCAATTTTTTTATGTGTTGTAAAGTTTTATTGGCTGCTCATTGTGAAGTCTGAAGGTGACTTTAGAGTGTTTTGGGGGGTAATTTACCAGAGTTGTTAGAGGAAAGTGGGTGTGGTCGTGTTGTAATCATAAGATTTGTAGTGAATCTTAGTTAGAATTAAGTAAAAAACAAAAAAAATATTTAAAGCTAAAAAATAGCACCTAATTATTTAAAAAATGTAAAAAAAATGAGCAAAAGGTAGTTTTTTAAACTAAAATAAAGGAGAAAATTAAAAGGGTAAAAATTTGTGGTGAACAAAAAGTGATGATAATAATGGGTTGGGGAAAATTTGATAGTGGTAGTACTTTAACCCTTTCGGGCCCGCCCCGTAGATCTATGGCTTTACGTTCGGGGGCCCCAAACTGTAGATCTACCCCAAATTTAGCGCATAAATTTAGCGCAAGAGGCTGGTAGGCCTACATCTGAGAGAATGGGTCTGGGTGGCAGTGTAACACAATAGAAAAACCTGGACCCCCCGCATGGCATTGGGGGTACGCCAGCACATTTGTTTTGTTCATCGTGCCTGGCGGCAAAAAACCTCCACTCCCCACTCACTCTCCAGGCGAATTCTGCTTCCTCTTACAACTTACAGTTCTAAGACTGATGGAATTGGAGATGAAGACGAATTTAGGTTTTGAAACCATATGTACTTTGTCCCCATTGGAACAAATGGTCCCCATATGGTACAATGGTGCCATGTCTACAATGCTTTATTGGTAAAAGGGTATCGTTGGTACAATGGTATTTGGGGTAGAATGGTCCCCTATGTGCAATTACCATCGTACATTGTACCTAGGGTACTTATCCCATTGGTACTTTGTCATATAGTCGGGTAAGGGACCCTAATGGAAAAAAATCTGTTGACTTTTTGGGTTATCTGGGGTTCTCCAAAATATGCTGCTAAGTATAAATTCTATGTAACTTTTTTGTGTATAATAAATAAATTGTTTGATGACCATGCACTTGAGAAGTTTATTAGGGTACAGAAATGAAATTACATAGTTTCATCCCGCAGCATAGTATAAAACCTGGGGGATAACCCCCAAAAATGTAGGGGATTATTTCATAGTTTCCCGATCTGTACCATATGGTGTCCTGTCTGTTTGGTATTTGTACTATGGTTTCCCCTGTGCCATATGGTCAATAGGCTTGGTGGATGAAAACCCCAGCCAAAGATGAGTGAGTGGTGACGCAAGCTAGTACTGATCGGCATTTTTTAGACAAAGTGTTTTGTCACCACCTAAAGGAAAACCGTCAAGTTCCTGTCCCTTTGAAAAATGTTTTAAAAATTTATTATATAACTTTTTTGCAATTTTGTTGAAAACAACTATGTAAAAAAAATAATAAAAATATTTGTGTGTTTCTGGTTTAAATAAAACAGTACCTATGGTACAATGAACCATATGGTATCATTGTACTTTTGGGTAAATGTGCCATATGGTATCTTTGCTTTCATATGGTCCCATTAAAAATATGGTCCCAAAGGTCCCTTTGCCCATATGGTCCTTTGTTCATATGGTATCATTGTACAAAATGGTGCCTTGTACCTAGGGGTCCATGTATCATAGGTAATTGTTCATATGGTACCATTGTATATTCCCAAATTGACCATATGGTCCTTTGTATCAATGGTTCATTGTCCATGGGGTACAATTGCACCCTATAGCACCATTGCCCATAGGGTCCCGTTGTATTCAACACAATAACCGCAAAATATTTTCTCATTTTGTTTACAATAAATTGTAAAAAAGTTTTGTAAGCAATATAATGAAAATTTTGTGCAGTTATTGTGTTGAATACAATGGTGTACACTTATACAATATACATTATATTTGTCTCACGGCCACAAATGTTATTAGAAAAAAAAAAAAAAATTAAAAATGAAAAGAAAAAAGTATAAAAACTTTTAAAATAAAAAAATGGGATTTTGCGTAAGTCACTGTGTTGCGCCCCGGGTTTTTGGGTCAAATTCCCGCCCCTGTTCTCGGTAAGTGCTGTCAGAAAAAAAAAAATTTTGTTTATTACCTTCACAAAAAATACTCTTTAAATTTTGTAAGAAAAAAAATTTTTTTTTTTTTAAAATTTCTTGGACATGGGGCACCACTTCAGATTTTGGCCTTGGACCCTAAAGGGGTTGAGGTAATTCTTTAAAATTGTTAGGGAAAACAATAAAAAGGGATAATATAATTTGTGGTGAACAATAAAGTGGTAATCAAAAAAATAAGTTTTTGGAATCAATGGAAAATAGTGAAAATTATTTTCATTTTGCACCCGAGAATAGCACCCTTTATTATTTTAAAAAATTGTGAATAAGAACTAAGGTTGTTATATAAAAAAAAATAAAGGAGAAAAAATATAAGGGGGCTAAAATTTGTAATGGGAAACAAAAAAAATTAAAAAGAGTCATAAGAAATAATATTGGTTTAGGAGTAAAAATTGATTTTGTTTTTTTTTGGTGAGCAGTTTATTGAACAATAATTTTAAGAATAATTATTAAATTTTTAGAATGAGACATTTTTTCTCCCTTTTCGTGAGATGCCCCCGAGTTATTTTTTAACCCTTTCGGGTCACCCGTAGATCTACGGTTTTAGTTTAGGGCCCAAAAAGTGATCTACGCCTGAGCTCAGCTCATTGATAAATGGGGAGTGGGCCCAGTATGAGAGAATCATTTTTGGTATGGTGCACCAATAAAAAAATCCCGCAGCACCTGTGTAAATGAGGGAAAAAAAAAAATGAGACATGATTTTCCCTTAAAAATTTTCGTGTTTTTTTGTATGTTTTTTATAGTTGTATTTATAAATTTTTTGGTTATTTATAGAAAGGAAGCATATTACAGAAATAGAGAGATTTTGATTGGTTTTTTGCACTAGAAATGGCTTTAAACTGAGCTCAAAGTTCGGGAAAAGTTAAAGTTTTGCCGAGTTCAAGAGTAAACAAACGACCCCACCGTTAAACACGCCACCTGGGGGGTCTATTACATTCACAAATGTGGTGAGATATTTATACAAAATTTCAATATTGCATAACGTAAATCTTCTATTTTTTGGTGGGGAATATAAACATTATGTGAAAAAAAATCAAAAAAAGGAATTTATTTGAAAAGACTCAAAACATAATAATGAACAGAGGAAATGGGTTTGTTTAGTGCCGGAATACCTACATTTTTTATCTGGACCTATTTTGAAAATTGGAATATTTTTAATTGTGTTAAATTGGCCAAAAAAACCAATTCCCATCATTTATTTTTAGTTGAAACGTTGACTTGGCGATTTCTTTTGCTCAATTGTAGAAGTTACTAGTGAAATAGCTAAGAAAATTTGGCAACTGGAATGATGTAATTGGCTAAAATGGGAGCAAAGTTGGCAAATTTGCCGATTGTAAATTCCTGAAAAAAATCAAAAATTTGCGGGGAGATAATTTCGTCAAATTTTTCCATCAAATTTCGTTTTTTGTTTCTTACTTTACAAAAAAAATTTTCTACCATTTCATAAGAAAAATAAAAATTTTTTTTTTTTTAAAAATTTTTGGCCTGGGGCAGCCCCTTAGATTTTGACCTTGGACCCTGAAGGGGTTAAGGAGACCTATCTTATCTTTTAAACCCGAAAAAAACTTTTTGGGTTAGTTTTTTTAATCCTAGCAACTTTTAATTTATAGTTTCCCCTTTTTCTTTTTTTTTCCCCTTTTAATGTCCCCACTTAACCCCTTTAAAATGTCCAAGAGATTACGTTCACATACGTAGTTTTTCCATAAGTGATCTAGTTTTTTTTACACATTTTCAAATGTTTAAAAAAAAATAAGTCTACTTTTTTTACATACAGTGGACCCCCAGCTAATGATATTAATTCATTTCCCGAAAGTCCGTTAGCTGAAAATTATCATTAGCTGAATTAATTTTCCCATTTTGTTAATTTTAGTACAATCTTTTAGTAATTAAATAACAAAATACCCCATTTTTTGATTTTTTTTAGTAAAAAATAAGTACCCTTTTGTAATTTTCTTATTTATATTGTTTGCTGAAATTTTGCTGAATGATATTTCTCTGTCCCCATTACTACCCATTTTTTTAAATCTATTTTTTGATATTTTACTAAAATTAATAAATTTAAATTTCAAATTTTTTCATCAGTACAATTTACTCTTAACATTTTTGAAAATTTAAATTACCTTATTGTTAAATTTTCCATAAAAAAGTTTAATCCACATTTACTATCTTGGTACACTTAATTACCTTGTCTGCAATAAACCCCTTGGTATAACTACCCGTGCAAATTTGAACCAAATAACTGTTTTTAAAAATTTAATCTAGAAATAAACATTATTTTTTTTACTTTTTATGTAATCATTATTATTCTAAAATTTTTTAAAAAAAACCATTTTTTATACAGTCAATTTTCTTTTGTACATTAATCATTATTTTTCTTTTCATAAAATTTTGTTGCCAAATTTTCAAGTTTGTATATTCAATCCAAAATTTATATAATTCCCTTTTTACTGTTTTACCTGGTACCTGTGTACTTTGTACTGTCTCCCCTTTATATTTTTTTTTTTAAACCCAAGTTATTGCATTTTTATTTTTTACTTATTATTCTTTTGGTACTTTAATTTTTGAATTTTTTTTGTCAATTTTAAAAACTAGTTATATCTTTATCTTTTAAAAACCTATATAGACCCCAGTGCAATTGTTCTTGTTAAAAACCTATATCAGACCCTAGGAATGTTCTTGTTTAACAACCTATACCAGACCCCAGTGCAAAAAGTTTTTGTTGTGTCAGGGTGGGCAGGTTTTCCTCGTTGGGGCTCCAGGTTTCTGTGTTTTTTACGGGGTCTTAGTGCTAGAACTTTAATTGGGGGTCATCAATCCAACGATCATTCCCCCTACGCCTGGAAAAATTTGGGCGGAAAACATTATTATGAGTCAAAAAGGAGGGGTTAGTGTGCATACCCAGAAAAGTTTATGCCAGAGGGAAAAAAAGTCTCCCTGATAAATTGAGTTAAAATAGTGTATAGGTATACTCAGTGGCTCCTAGTAATTGATGTAAAGGCTAAAGTGTCATTTGAAAAAGGTAAAATTTGTAAATAAAGTATAAGCCTTAGAGGCGGGTGCCAGAAGTCGCCAAAAACTTACCCAGGTCAGCTGTTTTAAAAATTTTTGGGCCTGCTATGTACTGCATAAAATTTTAGTATCCCATGAATGCGAATACAGTGGTAGTAGCAACAAACTAGTTTTTATAATGGTATTAGTGGAGTGGAGTGACTTTCATTAGTTTTTTTTTCTTGGTTCCCCAGACTTTACTGTAAAATTTATAAACCTGTATTACCAGCGGTCGCAATATACAAAGGGAAAAGCAATTTTTACTACAGAAAAAGCGCCTTCCCCCAAAATTTGCCCCTAAACTATGTGTTTAAATATAGCATTTATTGTGGTGGTGAGGGAAAAAAAAAAAAAAAATAAAAAAAAGCTAGATACAGCGTTTGTAACAAGGGTGGGGGGCCGACCGTTTCGTCTTGTGGGAGTGCCAGCAGTCACCGTTTCTTCAACCCCAAAGTTATATTTTTGTATCAGCCCAAATCACATATTACTCGGGTAGATAATTTCCAGTAGAGCTTCATTGTAGCTCAAATCCCGACCGTTTTTAAAATAAGTGACCCACTGATAGATAGATCGACGGGTCCAAACCCCTTGACGGGGTCCAAAACCCTTGACTGGTCCCAAACCCGGGAGGGTTTTCAACGGTTTGTTGGACAATAAAGCAGACTGTAAACGGATGGGGTTGTGGCCCCCTTATAAACAAAACTTAAAAAATCGGGAACGTGCGGTAAGCTGCCCAAATATACAAAAACAGTTAAAAAACAAAAAATACAAATAGCTAGGCTTCATTTAAGGAGGTTTTTAATAGAATATTCAAGGGGTTGTAGTAAAATTTTGCAGAAAAATAAAACCATTAAAATATTATGAAGCTGTGTGTAGTCTGTGGTAGTCAAACAAAGGGCTTCCCACATGGATAAATTGTCATTTTTTGGGGAAAATTTGGGTGTCACGCCCCTTGTGCAGATATCCCAGAACTAGCTACAAGAAAGATTAAAACAGAGAATGGTTTTTGGGTATCCCCAAATGAGAAAATCTGTGGACTAAAATCACAAGGGTTTTAAACCCCTTTTGAGGGTCGACGGGGCCCTCTCCAAAAACTCGTTCTCGGGTCGGCCCCAAATTTTAAAAAAAAAAAAAAAAATTTTTTTTTTGAAAAAATAAGAATCTTTTCCCGATCATAAAGACCCCAAAAAAAGTTTAAAAATTTGATAAAAAACTTCGGAATTATGCTCTCGCAAATTAGCGGGCTCGGCGTGTTTTCGATCGCGATTTTGCCCCCTTTTGGCCCCTTTTCGGCCAATTTCACTGTACTAGTCGACAAAAAAAAAATGAAATTTCGCTAGAACTCCATTTTTTCTATCGAATGGATGAAAACCATCATTTTTGAAATTCAACTATCCAGTACATGGTCAGAATTTGCAATTTTCCAATTTCACAAAAATTTCAAAAGATGCCAAAATTTTGGAAAAGGTCCAGAATAAACAAGAAAGAATTCCTGGCACTAAAATGACATTTCCTCTAGTCTTGTCATGTCTCAAATCCCCTCTTTATTCTTTTTCTTTCCACCCGAATTTTTATTTTCACAAAAAAAAATAAGATTTATGTTATGCAGACTATGCTTAGTGTAAAAAATGGTTTTAAAAATATTTTGGTGCACTTGTGAAAGAAAATTAGACCACCAGTTGACTGTATTGCACGCTTGGCACGAAATTTTTTTTACTTTTTAAGTTTGGTAAAAAACGAAACCCTTTCTGCTACTTTGAGTCAATTTCAAGCCCTTTCTTTGAAAACCCCTCAAAATCTCTCAATTTTTTAATATGTTTCCATTCTATAAAATGAGACAAAGAAAACTTAAATACAACAATAAATACCATACGAAAAAAACACGCAAAGTCGCTGATTTTTTTAAAAAAAAATGGTTAAAGTTTTTTTTTTTTTCATTATGCACTGTGTGCTGCAGGATTTTTTTAGCTGTGCCACTGACCCCATAGCCCCTTCTTTCATATGAAGGCCCACCAGCTTTCCCCATAGATTTGGGCGGGAGAATTTTGATTTTTTTTCTAGTACGTCAAAAAAAACCCCCCGCGAAAAAAATACTAGACGACGAAAAAAACCCTCAAAAGGGGTTAAAAAAGGACAACATCAAAATGCTTTCATAGAAAACCTGGAAAACTTTTACAACAGATGGGAACATAAAAAAATTGGGGGTGAATGGTACGCCCCTTTTCTGGGCCCTGTAGTCACAAACGTAAGGCTGGAGGGATGTCCGGTGTCAGTAAATGGGGGCTGTAGTGCTTCCCGGGGACAGTAATGGTGAAGCGGGAGGTTTTTTCCTGGGAGACGAATGGTAGAAGCTGGAGTACTGTCCTGGGAGACAGTAATGGTGAAGTGGAGATACTGTCCGGGGGAGACAGTAATGGTGAAGCTGGAGGTGCTGTCTGGGAGACAGTAATGGTGAAGCTGGAGAATTTGTCCAGGTGGGGGGGGAAAATTTTAACGCAGGGAAGGAATACTATAAATGCCCTCATGGGGCAGGAGCCAAGTGGGGAAAACAAGTGTATCAAAGATAAGTAAAACCAAATTGCAAACTAAAAAATTACCACGGGAAAATAGCAAACAAGAGGACTCCAATAGCAATATGAGGATAAATTACCAAAAACAACGGGGTGGGAGCCCCATTGTTGGTCTAGGGAGGTAGAAGTAAGCAGGGAAAATGCACCCCAGGGGAATCAGTCAAGAACCCAAGGCAAGCGGAAACCAAGCCTTGCACATCTATGCACTTGGTATTGCTGGCATGGGGAAAACTGGAAAAACAGAGGGGCATGAAATATGACCCCCCTGAAAATGCCCTGCCCCTATGACAACAGGAAAATGCAAACTCCCCTTTGTAAAATTTTTTTTACCTGAAAAGGGGTTACTCTTCAGTACGGAAAAAACTGTGCATAACTTAAAATTGCCAGGATACCACTAAAAGGGGAAAAAAGATACAAAACCCCAGGCCATGGGAAAAACCTGGGTACCACACCCATCAAGAGGGAGATTTTTTTTAGTGCCGGGAAGGAAAAAAAATGGGAAAGGAAAAAAAATGAAACCCCAAAATCCAGTCATTCCTGGAGTGGAACCACAGCGGGGCCTCCCTCCAAACCAACAATACAGATATAATCCCCGGAAAAAAAAACCCCCCCCCCAGTCCAACAATACCACCAGCGTAAAAATTCTTTTTTGCAAAATACGGGGTCTAAAGCCAGCAACAAACAACAAAAAAAACCTTTCTCCGGGGGGACTGCTTGCAGAGGCAAAGGCAATGTTCGCGGTTTTCACTGAGACCCACATAAAGGGATCACTTGGACAAGAAATATGGATCCCGGGTTTACAATATACAGATGTGCAGAGTGAAAGGCAAAAGGGGGGGGGGGGGGGGGGGTTGGCCGTACATTGCAGAGTCACTTGTTTGCACGAACTCCCTTAAATGCCTAAAATGATGTAGGGGAAGTTTTAGCAGAAAAAGGTCGAGAACCAAAACCTAGTCTTGGGGTTAAAAGCCTCCGGATGCAACACCCAGCAATTCCAGGAACAGCTGTTAAAATTGACCACTGTTGGAAAATCTTTCCCGTCCTGCACCCAACATCTTGCTCCTGGGGGATTTCAACTTAAGGCACCTAAAATGGAGGGAAATAGCAAATAATATTTTTGCGTAATAACACCAGGGGGCAGCCCCGATGAAAAATCACCTCACACGAGTTTTAAATCTCTGCACAAAATTCAATTTAAACCCGCAAAAAAAGAGCCCACTAGATGGAGAATACACTAACCCCATTTCACTAAACAAAGATGTCTGATAAGAAAAAGTCCCATTCAAAAAAAATATATCAGATCCAAAATAATTTAGGTTCAAATGTATGCGTGGGCCCCCGACCCACAAAAAGAACTAGTCACAGGGAGCATTCACCAAATTCAAAATTCAATAACAAAAAAATAAAATGGGGGGCCAAGTAAACCAAGTCCTAACCGATTAAGCTGGGAAAACACTAAGCAACACAGACCCAACTTATGCCTAGAAAAAATTAACTCGGTGGCACTAAAAAATGTATGCAAAGGTTATTCCTCTAAAAAAAAGGAGGAGTAAGATGAAAATAAAAGAGACAGGCGCCCCCTTTACAGGCGACGGAAAAAATAACTAGGGCCCTAAAAGAGGAAAAATTTTTTCTGAAATGGTAGGGGGGACACGGGTCAGGAAATAGCAAGCTCGAACTTAAGCTAAAAGAATCCTTTAGGAGTGGGGAATCGGGGGAAAAGAATAAAAGAAATAAATGAAAATGAAAGAAACCCAAAGTATTTTTCCCCCTTGCCAAATAAAAATCGAGAAAAAACGTCCAGTTTTGGGCCCTACTTACCCCTTTGACTGTTTCGGCCCCCTCTCTGAAACTGTATTTATGTCGCCCAATTTTTTGAAAAAAAAAAAATTATTTTTTCTTAGAAATGATAGAGAATTTTTTCCCCGATGGTAAGACACCAAAATTTTCGAAATTTGGTCGAAAAACCGTGGAATATGCCCCCGCGAATTAGCGGTTTGGCGACATATGCGTATCGGGGTTTCGCTGACTTTGAGCCAATTTTAGCCAATTCCCCTTGTTCCAGTTACCAAAAATCTAGCCATTTCTTTTAAAATCCATTTTATCTATCAGCTGAGTACAAAAAAACCTCCCCTTTACTAAATTTTCTTACCCCCTTGGTGGTAAAAATTGGAATTTTGGGCCCTTTTTCACGCAAAATAAAAAAGATGCAATTTCAAAATGGGTCCCGAATAAACAAGGTAGCATTCGTGGGCCTTTTAAAATAAAATTGCTCTGTTTTATTAGTCACATCTCTAGGCCCCCTTATATTTTTTTGCTTTTATTTTGTTTTTTATTCATACAAAAAAAAAAACAAAATTTACTTTTTTATGGGAGACGACTGCATTATTGTAAAAATGGTATAAATAATATCAGTGCACTATGAAAGAATATTAGACTTCCCCCTTGAGTGATTGGGGCTGTGGTGTGATTTATGTATCTTGAAAATTGGTAAAAATCGAACATTTTCCCCCTACTTTGAGTCAGTTTCAAGGTCGTTTTCATCGTAAAAAAATGAAAATCTTTTTATTTTGTAAAAGGTTTCCCTTTTATCACCTAAACCCTGAAAAAAAGCAATACAACAAAAATACTAACGAAAATACACCTCAAAGCGGGTTTTTATTCCAAAAAAAACGATTCAGAGTTTTTTTTTTTTCTTACGCAATTTGCGCAGGATTTTTTTTTTTGTGGTGCCCTGACCACCAGACCCATTTTCACATGTGGGCCTACCGCTTTTCCCACTTGATTTGGGCCGCTAGAATTTTTGAGTAATATACGTCAAAACATTGGCCTAAAAACGTTTTTAGTCGAAAAAAAAAATCAAAGGGTTAAACAAGATGGGCTTTAACAGATGACAGCAAAGGAAAAAGAGTGAGCTACTCAATCCCAAAATGACTGTGTTTTTGCAAGCCGTAACCCGACTGAGATCGAAGATCAAAATGAATTTTTTATGAGAAGCCACAAAAATTTTTATTAACACAAACCTATCCGATTTTTAATTTCCGACGCCAAATGCTTTGAACAGGCGAAATAAATGACAGCCCATGCACTCTGCCCCAGGGCCAGATCATGGAACTCTGTGTTCACAAGAACTGCAAGAACCCATCACGAGCCTTTTCCATCTTGGAAAAGGGAGCAGGACACGGGGGTCGTCCCTCAGTTACTAAAAAAAAAACAGAATACCCCCACTCCAAAAAGGGGGGCAGTAAAGCAATAGAAAGAAAAGGACCAATAGCACAAACATCCCATATCAAAAAAAATCTTTGAAAGGGCCTAAGAGCAAGATCACCCCCCATCTAAAACCCCATCATTACAAACCCGGGAAACATGGGTTTAGAAAAAGGTCGCCCCTGTCTGTCTCAACTTTTGGGAAATCACTACGACAAGGGTCCTAAAGCCTGAAGACAAAAAAAAATGCAGATGTAATTTACAGATTTTGAAAAAAGCCTTCGACAAGTGTGACCAGGCGTAATGCGCACAAAATGCTTGCTAAAGGAATAAAAGGAAAAGTCGGTGATGGATCTATAATTTCCCCTAACAAAAAACACAGAGGTATCGTCAACAGGTAAAGTCCGGGGCAGTAGGGTTTTAAAAAAAGCTCTTTTCCACAAGGCACAGTCTACTCCCCACCTGTTCCTCACCCTATATCCGACATAGACAAGGATGTCCCCACAGCACCGTGTTTCCTTTGCAGTTTTGCACCCGAATTGCAGACATGTCTTCATTGCAGACACTGCAAAGGCTCCAGGCGGACATCAAACCAAAACTTTCAGTGGGCTCGGAAAAAAATTTTGAAGTTCAAGATGAAAATTTCAATTACTCAGATATGGTAAAAAATGAGGGAAATTAAAACTTCATCAGAGTACAAAAAAAATTTTGGCCCCAAAATAGGCGAAAACCCAAAAGTCAAAGACCCGGGGAGTGATTATGTCGGGGGAAACTCACCTTAAGGGGCCTACATAACATTGTATCAATCGATCTCTAGAAAAATGCAGGATTTGGGTAATGAGAACCTTCAAAACAGGGGGCCAAACCCATGATGCCCTTTCAGGGCCTTGTTTATCTAGGTGGGAATATTGCTGCACCTCTAACAGCACCTTTTAGGCAGGTGAAATTGCCGACCTAGAAAAAAAGTACAGAGAACTTTCACGGGGGCATAACGGAGAAAAACACCCCAATTACTGGGAGCGCTTGAGGTTTCTAAAAATGTATTCCCCGGGAACAGGAGGGAGGATACATGATTAATCACCTGGAAAAAACCTACAGGGACTGTTCCAACTTCACCGAAAATCACCACTACGAAAGCAAAAAATTGGCAGACGATGCACCCCTCCCCCCCAAAGAAAAGCAGGGGGGTCACTAGACGTTAAGAGACCTACAATAAGTGTCAGGGGCCCCCAGACTGTTCAAAATGCCTCCCAGCACCATAAGGGGGGGGGTTTAAAAAAGACCCCCGGCAGTTTCAAGCTGGCACTGGACAAGCACCTAAAGTAGTTTCCCGATAGCCGGGGGTGTGGCTCGTCGTTGGGTTTTCTGCAGCCCCAGCAACAGCGTTGTCAGGGGTGATCCACCGGGGGCCCCGGTCACAGACCGGGCCGCGGGGGCGTTGACCCCCGAAACCTTCCAGGTAAAAATCTCCAGGGAAAATCTTACGCTTGTTGCAAATTTATCCCTTCTCTCTTGTTTCTTGTTCTTGGATCATTTGTGTGGTTCGCTGGTGATGGATACTTTATTTGCTTGAAGTTAGGGGTTCGTAACATTGTGGTGCGGATTGTAGTGCATTACACAGCTGTCTCTTGCACGGATTTACTGGTAGTAAGAGACTCGTTCGTTCAGACAGTGTACCTTTTCAGCTAGGCGCCTGCATCCCGACGGAACAATACACGTGAGAAAGCTGAGGGGCGAAGCGAAAGGTTTGAACAGAGCTCAGCATCAGTGACCTTAACATTCCTAAGCCGGTGACACTACGGCTTTATATGACAGTATGACAGGTCTAACTTGTGACATATATAACGGTCGAAAGAATTTTATTGATGTTATGAAGCCGTGTTAGATTTATTAGAAGGACGTATACCATCAGCATTTTTTTTTTTTAATTTTATCGTTCTTACCCTCGGGAAGATATTTTTCCATACTGTTGACCTCAAGGATCCTCCTTGTTTCATTAAGGTGTAGCCTCTATCCACCTCCTTCCCAGTTTGTTTTCACTTCCCGTTCTTATTGCAAATCCGATTTTCATAATTCAGCACTAGCTGGGAACTGGATTCCAGTTAGCAGTTATCTCGGACTATTCGGTAGTCTCTTCAAGACACTGGTAGTCTTTCCTTATCATCTTTAATTTTTTTTATTATCATTTGTTGACCATAATATGCCAAAAAAAATGTAGACTGTGGCTTGACTGTTCACCTTAGTTTGTTTTGCAGGAGTCGATTCATAACCTATGTCCCCCGCTTCTTTACTTACCAAACAAGCTTATTGATTTCTGACTTATGGATTCGGGTGTGGCCTAATCGTGAGCTGTGTATATAGTTTACCCATTTATTCGTTCAGAGTTCTTTGCATGTATTCCGTCACCTTTGCGGCTGAAACGGAACTTTGCGAGCGCTCCCTGTGGCTATTTGTCTTCTTGATTTTCAAAACAGCCTGTTCCTACCCACTCGCAAAGCCCATCATCTCAAATTATGTGTGGATTTCTTACATACGGGTTTGCAGCATTTTTCCCGATTTTGTTTGGTTGGTAAGGTATAATTTCCTCTGCACAATTAAATTAACTCGCTCTTTTACATACCACATTTAATAAATAAAAATATTAAAATAATGCGATAAAAAATTGTCTGACAGTACGGATAATAAACAGCAGCAGAAGCTGCACCAGTAGGCAGCAGCCAGCAACAGCGTTTACACTGACAACAATAACAACAGAAGCTGACATAGAAACAACAGCACTAGCAGTACACTATTAACAATAATAGCAGAAGCTGCTTACAGTAACAACACAGCAAATACATTATAGAAAAATAATGATATACCTGACCATGAATCTTATTGATATTGACAACACCACAACATTGACTCGACTAGAGCCTGTGACCAAGAGAAGAATAATAGGAAGGGAAATAGAAATTTGAAGAGTAGAGAAAAAGTATGGAGAGGAAATATAACACAAATGCAGTATAATGTGATCCTTTTACTGCATTTGTGTTCATATTTCCATTTGTGTCGGGTATTTTATTTCCATTTATTTCTTGGGAAGTGGAATAAGAATAATAGGAAGGGAATATGAATAAGAAGAATCGGATGGGAAGAGGAAATAGTGAGAGATAAAAAAAATAGGAGAGGAGACGCCTTCAAATTTATCGTCTTTTAGCTTTTTCTTTTATCATCTCAGTATCTTCTCCATTATTAAGTTTACCTTCAATGTAACCTCGCTACAAGTATCTTACACAAAGATACTTTATTTTCTTAAAAATAAAAGTAAGGGTGAAGAAAAGTTGGTGCTGAAGGGAGAAGGAAATGTTGAAGAGGATAAGGAAGGAGTGAAGGGAAGGTGTGGTAAAGGGGTTAGTGAAGGGACCAAGGTGTGGTAAAGGGGTTAGTGAAGGGATGGAGGGGAATTGGATAAAGAGGTATAATGAAAAGAACAGGAGGGAAAACAAGGTATATCAGAATACTCCAACAGTGTATTGCTAAATCTTGATCCTACACCCACACACACACACACACACACACAACACACACACACCACACAACACACACACACACACAACACACACACACCACACACACACACACACATACACACATACACACACACCCACACACACCACACACACACACACACACAATTACACACCACACACACACACACTCACACACCACACACACACACACACACACACACACACACATACACACCACACACCACATTACACACACACACACACACACACACACACACACACACACACAACACACACCCACATACACTAAACAAACACCATTCACACACACACACACACACAACATACACACACACACAACAATACACAACACATACACAACACACACAACACATACACCACACACACACACACCACACACACACACACACAACACATACCATACAAACCACACACCACACACCACACACACACAACACACATACAACATACCACACACACACACACACAAACACCACACAACCACAACAAATACAACATACACAAACACACACACAACACACACCACCCACAACACACACACACACTAACCTTACACACACACACACACACACTCATATATATATATAAGTTATATATCATATTATATATTTATATATATATTGATAATATATATATTATATATATATATATATATAGATATATATATTATATCTTATATATTATTTATTATATATATACACATACGCACGCGTATGCGTTCTGATGCATCAGTAGTTCATTAGTCTTGGTATAAGGGAGGAGTGTTACAAGCCATAGACGTCAAACACTTAATGCTGTTATAGGGATGATAATGTAAGACAATGTGCAACAGTTTAATTAGGTATCTGTATTCCGAAAACGTTTCGGCCTACAAGTAGGCTTGTTCTCGTCGAATACAGAGCAGTAGCAGAAGTAGTGGAGATGTAAGAGGGTGTAAATTAGCCATCACTCTCTGGCGACGTGGTTTATGTGGTCAGTTTCCCTCAGCGTAGAGAGAGTTCCGGTCCATATTCTGAAAACAGTGTGAGGACTGAACATCAGATGGAGACCTATATACTGCCATAGTGAGGCGCAGAAAATTTTGAAGACAGAAAAGCGGGGTGAACCGCTAGTAGAAAGTAAGAACGTAATAATGAGAGGCATATGTGCAGTTGTTAGTAATATGTGCAAACATACTGGATATGTTTTATGTATACGCTTAGCCAACCAGGTCTTATCACTACAGTACGTTCGATGAGGTAAATCAGTCTCGGGCACCCTGGGTTCAGGTATTCTGAACCCATAGTCTTGATGAATCTCAAGAAAAGAAGGAAGAAACGGACTTGATACAACTGGAGTCAGATGGAGTTGCAGCGATGAGGAAATCGTCTTGGTTGGCAAGACTACTGGATACGGCCTCTCAGATCCATCTTAATCACTAATAGAGGTCAGGTAATAAAAGTTGGCGAAAATTACATCAATATACCGCTGTGTTGCAGTGTTGGCGGTCTGTGAATATAAGAATGCATACAATACCGACACTTTGATAGGACTCGTGTGAAAACAACACTTTTCTGATGCTATTTTATGCTACTATTATTATTACAAAACTTTACTATTTCTACCACTACTACTACTGACTAATTATTATTATTATTATTATTGGGTGCTGCTGCTGGTGTTGTTCTTGTTGTTTTGCTGCTTCTTGCTGCCGCGCCGCCCGCCGCCACTGCTTGTATTATTAACACGCACTATTGCAACTAATAAGTTTTTTTCCCTTGTGTTCCTTACCGTTTAATCTGGCCACCTTCTCTACTTTCCTTCCTCACTTGTGATTCTGACGATTGACCAGCGGCCCAAACGTCGTCTAAGGTTCTATTCTGGGGCGTGTTTGGTAAATTGTTCCAGCCACGCAGTGTGACATTAAAAATAATTGTAATAAATACCTGTGACTGGTTTTTGTGAGTTCACTTTGAGTTTTATCACCCGACTCTCTCTACTCTGAAGTTCAGACTGCACTTTCACTCTCAGACCCTGAAGTTTAGAAGCACTTTCACTCTCAGCACCCTCCGAGTTCAAAAGCACTTTCACTCTCAGCACCCTGAGTTCAGAAGCACTTTCTACTCTCAGCACTCTGAAGTTCAAAAGCACGTTACACTCTCAGAATATGAATTCAAAAGCACTTTCACTTCAGGCCAACACTGTAGTCAGAAGCACTTTCATCTCAGCACACACTGAAGAGTCAGAAGCACTTTCACTCTCAGCACATGAAGGTCGGAAGCACTATCACTCTCAGCACTCTGAAGGCAGAAGCACTTTCACTCTCAGCACTAGGAAGGTCAGAAGCACTTCACTCTCAGCACTCTGAAGGTCAGAAGCACTTTCACTTTCCAGCACCCTGAAGGTCAGAAGCACTATCACTCTCAGCACTTGAAGGTCGAAGCACTTTCACTCTCAGCACCCTGAAGTCAGAAGCACTTCACTCTCGCACTCTGAAGGTTCAGAGCACTTTCACTCTCAGCACTCTGAACGTCAGAAGCACCTTTCACTCTCAGCACTCTGAAGGTCAGAAGCACTTTCACTCTCAGCACCTCTGAAGGTCAGAAGCACTTTCAACTCTCAGCACCCTGAAGGTCAGAAGCACTATCACTCTCAGCACCCTGAGGTCAGAAGCACTATCACATCTCACATCTGAAGTGTTCAGAAGCACTATCACTCTCAGCACTCTGAAGGTCAGTTGCACTATCACTCTCAGCACTTGAAAGGTCAGAAACACTAGCACTCTCAGCACTTGGAGGTCAGAAGCACTTTCACTTCAAGCATCTGAAGGTCAGTTGCACTTTCACTCTCCGCACTTGAAGGTCAGGAAGCACTTTCTCTCTTCAGCACTCTGAAGGTCAGATGCACTTTCACTCTCAGCACTCTGAAGGTCAGAAGCACTTGATCACCTTCAGTACGACACAGTTGTCATAACACCCAAAGTGTCTTCTATACGCAGTTCTTGTGCCCAAGTTGGGCTTCATTCCTGCGCCCTAGACACAGCTGCTGCTGCGTGCCCAGTAAGGAGTTTGTTGATTTACATGATGCTACCACACCCCGTACCCTTCCCTGGGAGTAGCTGGTGGGTACGTAACTTCATGATGTTGTTTTTAACAGACCACTGCCTTGCAACAGCTGTCACCGCTGCTGCTACCGCTTGCTGTTGCCGCGTAAACTGCTACCAGGTGCCATGCTGTCGCTGTAATGCTGCTGCATCTGTGTTGCCGTTACCGTTGTAACTGCTGTCGCTGTAACCTCCGCTATTTTGCTGCAAATGATGCAGCTGTCGTGTAACGTGTTGCTGTAATTGGATACTGCCGATGGTAAGCTGCTTTTTGCTACAGAACCTGTTGCCACTACAGTGCTTCTGTGTAACTACTGGTGCTGTGACAGCTGCCACCACGATAACCATCTGAGTGGCAAAGCCTCCACTTCACAGTAGTGTTTTATCGACCCACATTGGAGCTTTTCATCTCCACGTAGAACTTTCCCATCCACAGTAGACTTTACCATTCCACTGTCAGAACTTAATTACCTACGGTAGAAATTTATTACAGTGGAACTACCACCCACTCTGGAGATTCATTACTTGTAGTCGGCCTTTCCATCATGCCAGTGAGGTTTTAAATAAAGTGCAAGATAAAGCTTTTACTATCTCAGATATCTTTAAAACCCGTATGGCCATACGGAGAAAGTCCTGCTGGAGCTCGAACCCTCCGTCTCGTTAATTTTCTGCCGCAGTCTCTGATCAGTCAGGTCTGTGCCGATGGAACTGTGAAACAGTTAGTAATGACTGGCAGACGGGGATCAAGCCTTCACCACGGTTGCGCTTCATTGGTGTGGTATGTTAGGTTTTGAAATCTCTCGACTAGGCTGTTTGTCACCTGTTTCACCACCTGTCAAGAATTATCACCATATAAATTTTGTTATTTAAATTCATAAGAACCACAGTGTTTGTATTGTTTGGCTACATCTCACACAACACACACACACACACACACTCTGGGCAACTAACTGAGGTTGGAAAAGAAGGCAATTGTAGTCCCATTTTCAAAAAGGAGACAGAAAAGAGGCACTAAACTATAGACCTGTGTCATTGGACGTGTATAGTATGCAAAATTATGGAGAAGATTATCTGGAGGAGATGTGGTGGAGCACTCTGGACGGAAACAGGAGTATAAATGCCAACCAGCACGGATTAAAATAAACGGAGGCATATCCTGTGTCACAAAGCCTTTGGAGTTTTATGATAAAATAACGGAAGTAAGACAAGAAGAGAGAAGGGGGTGGGTTGATTGCATCTTCTTGGACTGCAAGAAGGCCTTTGACACAGTTACCTCACAAAAGAGATTAGTGCAGAAGCTAGAGCTCAGGCGCATATAACAGGTACGGGCACTGAATTGGATCAGTGAATACCGACGGGATGGCAACAACGAGTCATGGTACGTAATGTTGTATCACAGTGGGCACTGTGACGTGCGGGGCTCCACAGGGGTCGGTCTAGGACCGTGCTATTTTTGGTAGATGTGAACGACATGACGGTAGGCGATAGATCAGAATGTGTCCCCTGTTTGCTGTTGATGTGAAGTTAATGAGGAGAATTACATCTAGTTGAGGTACCAGGCGGTCTTCAAAGTGACCTGGACAGGACTGGACACCTGGTCAGCAAATGGCTTCTCGAATTTATCCTGCCAAGGCAAAGTCATGAAGATAGGGGAAGGGCACAGAAGACCAGACAGAGTTTAGGCTAGGTGGCCAAAGACTGCAATCCTCTTTCAAGGAGAAGATCTTGGGGTGAGTATAACACCGAGGCAATGTCTCACGGGATGCACACATCATTAAGATAACTGCTTCAGCTATGGGCGCCTGGCAACCTGAGAACAGCATTCGATACTTAGTAAGGAATCATTCTAGAGACACTGTAAACGGGTATGTCAGCCATACTGGGATGCCACGCACCTGTTTGGAACCCGCACTCATGATAAAGGAGTCAAGAAAATAGAGAAAGACAAAGGTTTGCAACAAGGTAGTTCAGAGCTAAGGAGAATGTCCTATGAAGAAAGATTAAGGGAAAGCGGCCTGACGGAACTGGAGGACAGGGAGGGATCAGGGGAGACATGATAACGACATATAAAATAATGCGTGGAATAGACCAAGGTGGGACAAGGACAGGATGTTCAGGGAGGGGACACAGAAACAAGAGTACCCACAATGGGAAGTGAAGGACACAAATGTGTCAGAGAGATAGTAGGGAAGTATTTCTTCACGTCATAGAGTTGTAAGGCAGTGGAATAGCTGAAAAATGAAGTGTGGAGCATGAAGGATCCATTTACACAGTTTTAAAGACGAGGTTTTGATATAGCTCATGGAGCGGGCGAGAGAGAGGGCCTAAGTAGCAAACCGGTGAAGAGGCGGGGCAGGAGTAAGGACTAGACCACTGCAAAACACTAATAGGTGAGTACTCACACCACACACAGTGACATTTTTCTCGCTTCCTTAAACATGGACTATTTTATGATGAGCGACTAATCTTCCTCTCTCTCTCTCTCTCTCTCTCTCTCTCTCTTCTCGCTCTTCTTCCTCCAAACTAGAGTCAGTGCTTCTTTCCCTGGGTGTTCTTAAGTTAATACCCCCACTTATCATGGTAATGAATTGATATTGTGTATATGGACTTTTATTACAGAAGCTATTGAGGGAAAAACTTAAGCACAGGAATAGGAGAATTTCTTTACGGGTTGAAGCGTGGTTGACAAATAGGCAGCAGAGAGTTTGATAAATGGGGAGACATCAGTATGGGGGCCGTCACAAGCGGTGTTCCACTTGGTCAGTGTTGGGCCCCTTGTTGTTCTCAATTTACATATACGACATTATATGAGGAATAAATAGCGGACATAAGCAAATTTGGGGATGACACCAAAATAGCGCCGTCCAATTCATTCTAATGAGGACATTAGAGCACTCAAGATGATATGAAGACTGATGCAATGGTCGGAGAAGTGGAAGATTCAATTTAATATAGTCAAATTGCAATGTTCTAAATGTTGGACAGGGAAAATAACCATGCCACATATAAACTAAATAGTAGAACTTAATACTTACTGATGCGAAAAGGACCTGAGGGTTCTGGTTTGCAGTAAATCTAAAACCAAGCCAACTGTGCCATTAGTGTTCCGCAATAAAGCTAAACAGAATCCTTGGATTATATCTAGAAGATAAATAATTAACAAATCCTCAAGTTGTTTTTTCAACTCTTTATATCCTTGGTTAGGCATCATGTAGATTATGCTGCTCAGTTTGCGGTCACGTTATTACAGAATGGATATAAATGCATGGAAAAGCGTTTACAAGAGAAGAAGGGTAAGACAAAGTTGCGTCCCAATGTAATCGAACTCTTCCCTATGAGGATAGACTGAGGGGCCCTGAATCTGCAACTCTCTAGAAAGGATTAGTGGGGGGATATTATTGAGGTGTATAAATGGAAATCAGGAATAAGTGAAGGGGATGTATAATGCGTGCTGAAAAATTTCCAGCCATGACAGGACTCGCAGCAGTGTTTTCATGTTAGATAAATTCAGATTCAGGAAGGCTATA
Source organism: Cherax quadricarinatus (assembly GCF_026875155.1). Taxonomy (NCBI): domain Eukaryota; kingdom Metazoa; phylum Arthropoda; class Malacostraca; order Decapoda; family Parastacidae; genus Cherax; species Cherax quadricarinatus. Next base: position 9,846,564 of record NC_069471.1, on the reverse strand, counting down.
GGAAAGCACTGGTTTGGTAATAGGAGTTGTGGATGAGTGGAGCAAATCGAGTACCGTAAGAAGCTAAAACGTTGTCTAGTTAAAAATGAGATTAAATTAATACATGAGTGGGTGTGGGTGAAGTGTGAGTTGGAACTAAACTAGTTTGTCGCTACTAGGTCTGATCGCCGTGCTCTTCCTTTAAGTGGAAGTGACCTGACTAGCGGGGTCTTTGAGTGATATGTTGGGAGGTGACATTAACCTGGCTTCGCTGTGTCAGTAGACTGCTGCGTGTTTCCTTCTTTCTTATGTTTAACATGTATAATGAACCTCAGTAAGGGAATTTGCTCTAGTCTGAGTTTGTCTATTTGCCTGTTTTTCGAGCATTTTGTATGCCCCAGAGCATGTTTTCTCTCGGGTTTCCTTTCTCCAGATGACTCCATTTACAGTTGTCTTAGTTACCTAAACTTAAGCTAGGTATTTCTAATCCGCATCTACGTGCATTGATGGGGACTTATAGCTAGTAAATTTTGGTACAAAACATACCATGCTTCTCAAAACGCCCTTGTTACTCGTGTAGATATGATAAAGTATGTAGGGAGGGAGCAGCAGTGGTGTTATGTAGTGAGTGCAGCAGTGTGTATGTAGTGAGAGCAACAGTGTGTTTGTAAGTGCGAGCAGCAGAGTGTATGTAGTGAGAGCTGCAGTGTGTATGTAGTGAGGCAGCAGTGTGTATGTAGGAGGCAGCAGTTGTGTCATGTTGTAGAGAGCAGCAGTGTGATGTAGTGAGAGCAGCTAGTGTGTATGTTGTGAGAGCAGCAGTGTTGTATGTTAGTGATGAGCAGTTGTGGTATGTAGTGAAGAGCAGCAGTGTGTATGTAGTGAGCAGCGCAGTGTGTATTGTAGGTGTGAGCAGCAGTGTGTATGTAGTGAGAGCAACAGTGTGTATGTAGTGAGAGCAGCAGTGTGTATGTAGTGTAGCAGCAGTGTGTATGTAGTGAGAGCAGCAGTGTGTATGTAGTGAGTGCAGCAGTGTGTAATGTGTGAGAGCAAACAGTGTGATATGTAGTGATGTGCAACAGTGTGTTTGTAGTGAGAGCAACAGAGTGTATGTAGTGAGAGCAGCAGTGTGTATGTAGTGAGTAGCAGCAGTGTGTATGAAGTGAGGAGCAGCAGTGTGAATGTAGTGAGAGCAGCACGTGTGTATATACTGAGAACATAAACTGGTGTCATTCGTGCATTAATGACTCCTCGTGAAGTGACTAGCTGGTGTACGGTGCATGCAACTGAATGGGGAGTGTAACGAGACTGGAAGTGGGAGAGATCGTAGCCTACTAACATGAGGGAGGGTGGGAGAGATCGTTAGATAACGAGAGGGAGGGGAGGAACCATCGTTACCAACAAGATGAGCTGGTAGAGGAATGATTCGTTACTACAATTAACAAGGGTTGTATTATCAGAGAGGTTTTAAATTTTCAAAATTATCTTAGGGGTTGTTGTCATTAGCGTCGCTTGTGTGTGTGCGCGTGTGCGTGCGTGCCGCGTGTTGGGATTGGAGCTCTTTCATCTGGCCTGTATATAACTGTGGCATTCCTTTGATCCAGCTGGCGGATTGATTTTTCTGTTGTTTGCCTGGTCAACCAAGGTTGTTGCTATCAACGGCTCGCGGCCCAACATAGCTGTCACGTCCCCAGCTAGTCAATTGTAGGAGACGTGTTTCTCACAGTCACAGCGATACTATTTCCTTATTCAACCTTTACATTTGTTCCAGGCAATATTTGTAATATCTGCTAGTAACGGGTGTTTACCAACTACTTTGAAAGGAAAAAAAAAATATCTTGCCGCTACTTGAACACCTGGCGAGATTGTTGGAAGCTTCTTATTTACTGATAGTACAAAGTAAACATCAGCACGCGCATGCGGTGTTATCGGGAAAAGAACTTGGATCTAAGTTAATGACCAATGGCAGTCGTCCTCTTAACCTCAGACGTCACGGCACTGTTGTATAACAGTTCAGTGGGTGACTGTTGAGGCCGCCTTTAACAGTACTTAAATATGACACGTATTGCTTAAACTACTCGTATTGCTTCCGTTTTCTCTCTTTTTTTTTAATCGCCTTTTATGTTAATTTTTTTCGTTGATTATAATTTATTTGTTTAGATTGAAGGAACAATCCAACCCAGCCTAACCTAAATAGTTGATCAATGGACTTGAAAATATTTATGCAGACATAGGTGCGCCTAGACACAAAGGTTACAATGGAGATCTGGGAACCAAAAATTACAGAGCAGTAGCTTAATAAACCCCACACATCAAACAAGGTCTTTGAAAGGATGGCCAAGGCCCTAATTAAATCTTCATGGAAAATCATTGACCTGCACAACTCAAAACCGGCATGGTTTTAGAGTGGGAAAAATTCATGTTTGTCAACAACTACTAAACTATAACGAAAAAATTACGGATTGGCTTTTGAAAGAAAATAAAAAAATAACGGACGTGGCCTAAATGATTTACTGAATGATTTCTACGGATGCAATAATTGAGCGATTTCTAATTAAATGAAGTAGGCATAAGGGGGAAAGTACCCGTCAAGGCACGGTTCTGAGATCTTTTACTGTTTCTCATCCTAGTAGCAGATATAGATAAACACTACGCTAAGCCTCCATTGAAGATATGGAAAAAATGAAAGACTCAGAACTTTATAGAAAAGGAACATGTGGAAGACGTGTGCTGAAATATGTGGATCTGTCATTCTAGAAATCCAATAAGGCAGATGTTTTGAGAGCCAGAAAAATGAAGGGTTAATAATGGAGAACTTTCAAACAAGAAAATTGATGTCACGGTGCAGTATTCAGTCATTTGTGCTCTCTCACCAAGAGTACTTTTGGGAATTATATTATCTAGCGGTGGAAAAGTGAGCAGATACCATATTCGTTTGGATTTACAACTTGAAGGTCTAATCTGAAAAGTGGAGTGAAAAATATAGAAAGAAAGTGTACAATAGACCACAGTTAAGAGCAGGAAGCGTCATGGGCACATAAAATTGAAGTGATCAACTTCGGTGGCCTAGACTTTCATACTACTACCAACAACAGATATTAGAAAGGCAGGACCACGTTTCAACCAAAAGTGCGATCACCCAGGCTGTGATGGTTAAATGGGCCAGTGGGCTGCCAACATCAGATAGGCCTCCTTTGAAAGAGGTTGTTAACAGAAAAAGCCTAGCCCTAGGTCAGGCCAAACTCTCGAAACTGGTAACAATTTGTGCAGAAGGTGCCACAAAATGCTTTGTTAACAGATCTGTCATAGAGGGTGTAACCAAGTGCCACTATTAATAGTTGATCAGTCCTGATTCCAAAAGTGCCACTATAATGTGATTCATAATGACACCAGTACCACTCCATGACCATAATGCCACCAGTGCCACTTATAATGTAACAATTAGTGGCCACCAGAGTCACAATGAAACCAGTCATAATGACACCAGTGCCAATTATAATGGAACGATCGTGCCTCAGTGCCACTTATAATGAACCATAGTGCCATTTCTAATTGAACCATGTCATAATGCCACCAGTTGCCAATTATAATGAACCAGTCATATGCACAGGTGCCATTATAATGAACAGTCATATGCAGTCATACAATGAACAAATACTGAAACAACATTGATGAACAGTCTTCAGTTGAACAATGCGAACAGTTAGCTTTTGTTTCACATAAAATTTGATCATAAACTGTTTATTCTGGTATTAATAAAATTTACTTATTAAATATTCTAATGGTCATCTTTAGTGTTGTTTATTAGGAATTGTCTTTTCGATCCGGGATTTGGAGCTACCCAGTCTCCTTTCTTGGCAGTCGACTTTAATCACCAGCGGGGTGCATGACTTAAGGGTTTTACGGCTTCCTTCCATGACGCCCAGTGTAAATTGTGTGTGAAGCTTGTAAAACGCGTTGGATGTCGTAAAGCTTCTGGGGATGACAGGTGATAGGTTTGATCCAGGGAAACGGGGGGGGGGGGAATGACCGCCATTTCCTTGGATCAAGAGCGTTTTCCCAACTCAGAAGGTTATTGTGAAAATGATTTGTTTTAATTTCTCTCGTTTTGTCTTAAATTTTCGTGACTAAACGACGATTTTTTTCTTTTCAGGTATTTGTCTCTCGGACCCTCACGGACCCATCTTTTCAGGCATTGTCTCAGGACCCCCACCGACTCCCCTTCACCCTACCCACCCTTCATGTAACCCCATCATCCTACCATACCTTCATTAACCCCCATTCTCCCTACCCTCCCTTCATCGACCCGTCACCCCTACCCACTTTTCATAACTTTCCCTTCAACCCTACTCACCCTTCATCGACCTAATTCCCCAATCATCTACTCACTCCTCCTCATATTCACCACCCCTCTATCTACTCCAACCAGCCCTTCCTCAACTCTATCTGCTCCACCCGCTTCCGACTCCCTTCTAATGCAGCTCAACAAACATCACTTTCCCTTAACCCCTCCTCACTGCTCTCCTCTGCGACCCCTCGAGGATGCAGGTAATTTGTGTAGTAGTAGTAGTGGTGGTGGTTGGCCAATTAGGCGAGTGTTGTGGCAGGTGTTTTACCTTACCAGCCTTGTTGTCTGCTGCCTCCTGCCTCCATCTTGGCCGATTAATAATATTGTTGACTGGCATCTGGCAGGCTGGCAGTCTAACTACTACATGCTTGCCATTTTTCTTGTGGTTAGAAGATTGGGACTACGAGGAAAAACTTTAAAGAAATCAAAATAAAACACTGGCGCATTGTCTTGTGCATGACGTGCAAGTATTCACTGGTTAGTTGTTTGAGAATCAGTGAGCCAGGGGGCATAGATGAGCCAGAGAAGAGAGGACGTTGATCATCGTGGCACAGTTTTAAGTGCTAAATGGAACTCACTGTTGAAGAGGTTGGGAGGAGGCAGACACTTTAACAGAGCTTCAAGGTTGAGATGGACTGAGCCTAGAGCCAGCATTCATTAAGGGACCAGGGAGCTGTGGTCGACCCCCTACAATTCAACTAGATATGTACACACACACACACACACACACACACACACACACGTGTACATCATACACAACAACATTGAAGCATGCAACACTGAAATTTCCATTTTTCGCTTGACTCCAACTTCTCTCACCTGTTGGAATCCTCAGGTTGCTCCTCATCGCCGACTGGTCGAGTTTGAAAAAAAGGAAAGCTGAGAAATCCTTGAAATGCGTTAGGCTTTCGTCATTGAGGCGCTCGACGAATACAAAACTAGACCGCGGTGTTAGCACCTTTTTTTGCCAAAGAGTTTCTTCGATTCATAGCACGACTAATATTATATATATATATATTTATTATATATATATTGTATATATATATATAATTATATATATAATTATATAATATAATATATTTATATATATATTAAAACAACCACTGTGAAAGGCAACTAGAAAGTTCCAAGCGCTTTCGTGATTATCACATTATCAGGGAACTCAATTAACGTAATATGTATCATTTTTATAAATATATATATATATATATATATATTTATATATATATATATATATATAAATATATTTATATATATTATATATATTATATTTAAAATGAGTACTCTCGGCAGTGTCATGACCCTCCACATACCCAGATACCACTTAACGTTAGAAAGGGATGTCAAGGAAACCTCCTTACCACTTGGTACTACTTTGGTTTACATTTTGAATTAATAACACCTTGGTTTACCGCTTTTACTCCGTTAAACGCAGACGAAAATAAAGTATTTTGTTTTCAAAATATACCATTGAATAAAGCGGTTTATATAATACTAAAATAAATACAGTGTAATTTTATGTCACACAAAAAATATTTTTTTTAATTTGTGACGATTCAAGCCAGTGGAAGGCCTTGTCAGATGACCAAAAGCTCCAGTGGAGGGTAATTCATATGACTAAGACCCGCGTCAATAAACATGTTTCCTGTTGTATCTTACCGAATCTTTAATATGCAAGGAATTTAAACGCATGAATTCTTAGACAGATGAGAGAGCAAGCTAAGATACACTGGGGCGAATAGAAATACTTAGTATCCATAATATTATGTGAATGCGCTTCCAGCTTCCAAGTCAAGATTTCTCACCTAATTGGAAAGATATTTTTGTTCCGTTTTCCCTTTGAAGGAAAACTTGTTCCAATCTGCTTTACCCGCCCAGACATTCTGGATGGTACGACATAGTGTCGTTACCAACGACTCACATCCCACACCTGGTACCTCACAGGAGAACTCCTCTCCTGCAGACTCCCTTTGATCTGACCTCTTCTTTTGCCCTACACGGCCTCCTCCATTCCACTATGCCTACTTCCTCCATTCTCCTCTCATCTCCTTCCTTCATTCTCCTCTCCTCTCCTTCCTCCATTCTCCTCTCCTTGGCTAAGATAAATATTCATGTGGCCCTCGCCTTCAGCGATTCCTCGTCTGAACCGGGTTCATTACCTCCTTTCAGTTCATAAAATTCAATTAAGTTTTGGTTACAGATCAGAGAGTTATGATAATAATATACATATAGAGGTGATTAAATAGGTGGCTTCCTGAGGCAGTGTTGGTTATGGCAGCAAGATTCTGACTGCAGTGTTGGTTCATGCTTCAAGATTCCTGACTGCAGTGTTGGTTCATGCTTCAAGATTCCTGACTGCAGTGTGGATGATGCTGCAAAGATTCCTGGACTGCAGTGTTGGTTCATGCTTGCAGATTCCTAACCGCTCAGTGTTGGTTCATGCTGCAAGATTCCTGACCGCAGTGTTGGTGCATGCAAGATTCTTGCTGTAACCTTCATGGTCCAGTGACTAGCATCGTTTAGTTACAAGACTTAAAACCCCACCCACCCGGCCTCAGGCCGGGTGTAAAAGCTAGAAAAAAACTAGAAAGAAACCGGTCATACCAGTTATCACGTGTGTGTGTGTGTGTCGGTGCGCGCGTGAGCGTTGCGTGTGTTTGTGTGTGCTAGTGCGCGCGTACAGGTAACATATCTCAATAACCATTGGGGAGCAGCGAGAGGAGACCAGGTGTATAGGGCCTCTGCTGGGCAATTACTGGAGACTTAAAAATTGACAGTGATGGAGACGCAAAACTCTAGTTTGAATACGCCCGGCCTGGCCCCTGGTGCAGGGGGGGGTGGCAGAGGAGGCAGCCAGGTGAAGCCAGTGATGGAGGGAGGCAGCCAGGATGATGCAGAGAGGTTGGAAGGAGGGAGAGAGCAGCCCGAGTGGGTGTGAGTGAGACGGGCCAGCCGGGGGAGTAGCAGGAAGGTACTGGAGCAAGCAGCGAGGAGGCGGCAAGGGGTGGGAATAGTGGGTATTTGGGGAGGGGCAGGGTTGAAGGCGAGCCATATTTAGTGACTGAAATTGTTTTAATGTTGAAAAAGTAACGGCCCGGGGAGGGGTGAGGGGGTGATATATGTCGGAGAAAACATGGAATTGGTGCATTAAAACTTGTATTTACAAGCCAGAGGAACGTTTGTGTTTAAGATAAGGAACAGGGCGAAGTTTGTTCTGGGAAGAATTTTAAGGACATGAAAAGTTTATATAGTGCGATATTGTTCATGAAATTTGGAAAGCGATCAAGAGAGAATTATTTCGACGAAGTTATTGTAAGTAATTGTAGCGAATTTAATTTTAGCAAAATTGATGGTATTCTATAAATGGGTCCCAGATTACGCTTGTTGCAAATTTATCCCTTCTCTCTTGTTTCTTGTTCTTGGATCATTTGTGTGGTTCGCTGGTGATGGATACTTTATTTGCTTGAAGTTAGGGGTTCGTAACATTGTGGTGCGGATTGTAGTGCATTACACAGCTGTCTCTTGCACGGATTTACTGGTAGTAAGAGACTCGTTCGTTCAGACAGTGTACCTTTTCAGCTAGGCGCCTGCATCCCGACGGAACAATACACGTGAGAAAGCTGAGGGGCGAAGCGAAAGGTTTGAACAGAGCTCAGCATCAGTGACCTTAACATTCCTAAGCCGGTGACACTACGGCTTTATATGACAGTATGACAGGTCTAACTTGTGACATATATAACGGTCGAAAGAATTTTATTGATGTTATGAAGCCGTGTTAGATTTATTAGAAGGACGTATACCATCAGCATTTTTTTTTTTTAATTTTATCGTTCTTACCCTCGGGAAGATATTTTTCCATACTGTTGACCTCAAGGATCCTCCTTGTTTCATTAAGGTGTAGCCTCTATCCACCTCCTTCCCAGTTTGTTTTCACTTCCCGTTCTTATTGCAAATCCGATTTTCATAATTCAGCACTAGCTGGGAACTGGATTCCAGTTAGCAGTTATCTCGGACTATTCGGTAGTCTCTTCAAGACACTGGTAGTCTTTCCTTATCATCTTTAATTTTTTTTATTATCATTTGTTGACCATAATATGCCAAAAAAAATGTAGACTGTGGCTTGACTGTTCACCTTAGTTTGTTTTGCAGGAGTCGATTCATAACCTATGTCCCCCGCTTCTTTACTTACCAAACAAGCTTATTGATTTCTGACTTATGGATTCGGGTGTGGCCTAATCGTGAGCTGTGTATATAGTTTACCCATTTATTCGTTCAGAGTTCTTTGCATGTATTCCGTCACCTTTGCGGCTGAAACGGAACTTTGCGAGCGCTCCCTGTGGCTATTTGTCTTCTTGATTTTCAAAACAGCCTGTTCCTACCCACTCGCAAAGCCCATCATCTCAAATTATGTGTGGATTTCTTACATACGGGTTTGCAGCATTTTTCCCGATTTTGTTTGGTTGGTAAGGTATAATTTCCTCTGCACAATTAAATTAACTCGCTCTTTTACATACCACATTTAATAAATAAAAATATTAAAATAATGCGATAAAAAATTGTCTGACAGTACGGATAATAAACAGCAGCAGAAGCTGCACCAGTAGGCAGCAGCCAGCAACAGCGTTTACACTGACAACAATAACAACAGAAGCTGACATAGAAACAACAGCACTAGCAGTACACTATTAACAATAATAGCAGAAGCTGCTTACAGTAACAACACAGCAAATACATTATAGAAAAATAATGATATACCTGACCATGAATCTTATTGATATTGACAACACCACAACATTGACTCGACTAGAGCCTGTGACCAAGAGAAGAATAATAGGAAGGGAAATAGAAATTTGAAGAGTAGAGAAAAAGTATGGAGAGGAAATATAACACAAATGCAGTATAATGTGATCCTTTTACTGCATTTGTGTTCATATTTCCATTTGTGTCGGGTATTTTATTTCCATTTATTTCTTGGGAAGTGGAATAAGAATAATAGGAAGGGAATATGAATAAGAAGAATCGGATGGGAAGAGGAAATAGTGAGAGATAAAAAAAATAGGAGAGGAGACGCCTTCAAATTTATCGTCTTTTAGCTTTTTCTTTTATCATCTCAGTATCTTCTCCATTATTAAGTTTACCTTCAATGTAACCTCGCTACAAGTATCTTACACAAAGATACTTTATTTTCTTAAAAATAAAAGTAAGGGTGAAGAAAAGTTGGTGCTGAAGGGAGAAGGAAATGTTGAAGAGGATAAGGAAGGAGTGAAGGGAAGGTGTGGTAAAGGGGTTAGTGAAGGGACCAAGGTGTGGTAAAGGGGTTAGTGAAGGGATGGAGGGGAATTGGATAAAGAGGTATAATGAAAAGAACAGGAGGGAAAACAAGGTATATCAGAATACTCCAACAGTGTATTGCTAAATCTTGATCCTACACCCACACACACACACACACACACACAACACACACACACCACACAACACACACACACACACAACACACACACACCACACACACACACACACATACACACATACACACACACCCACACACACCACACACACACACACACACAATTACACACCACACACACACACACTCACACACCACACACACACACACACACACACACACACACATACACACCACACACCACATTACACACACACACACACACACACACACACACACACACACACAACACACACCCACATACACTAAACAAACACCATTCACACACACACACACACACAACATACACACACACACAACAATACACAACACATACACAACACACACAACACATACACCACACACACACACACCACACACACACACACACAACACATACCATACAAACCACACACCACACACCACACACACACAACACACATACAACATACCACACACACACACACACAAACACCACACAACCACAACAAATACAACATACACAAACACACACACAACACACACCACCCACAACACACACACACACTAACCTTACACACACACACACACACACTCATATATATATATAAGTTATATATCATATTATATATTTATATATATATTGATAATATATATATTATATATATATATATATATAGATATATATATTATATCTTATATATTATTTATTATATATATACACATACGCACGCGTATGCGTTCTGATGCATCAGTAGTTCATTAGTCTTGGTATAAGGGAGGAGTGTTACAAGCCATAGACGTCAAACACTTAATGCTGTTATAGGGATGATAATGTAAGACAATGTGCAACAGTTTAATTAGGTATCTGTATTCCGAAAACGTTTCGGCCTACAAGTAGGCTTGTTCTCGTCGAATACAGAGCAGTAGCAGAAGTAGTGGAGATGTAAGAGGGTGTAAATTAGCCATCACTCTCTGGCGACGTGGTTTATGTGGTCAGTTTCCCTCAGCGTAGAGAGAGTTCCGGTCCATATTCTGAAAACAGTGTGAGGACTGAACATCAGATGGAGACCTATATACTGCCATAGTGAGGCGCAGAAAATTTTGAAGACAGAAAAGCGGGGTGAACCGCTAGTAGAAAGTAAGAACGTAATAATGAGAGGCATATGTGCAGTTGTTAGTAATATGTGCAAACATACTGGATATGTTTTATGTATACGCTTAGCCAACCAGGTCTTATCACTACAGTACGTTCGATGAGGTAAATCAGTCTCGGGCACCCTGGGTTCAGGTATTCTGAACCCATAGTCTTGATGAATCTCAAGAAAAGAAGGAAGAAACGGACTTGATACAACTGGAGTCAGATGGAGTTGCAGCGATGAGGAAATCGTCTTGGTTGGCAAGACTACTGGATACGGCCTCTCAGATCCATCTTAATCACTAATAGAGGTCAGGTAATAAAAGTTGGCGAAAATTACATCAATATACCGCTGTGTTGCAGTGTTGGCGGTCTGTGAATATAAGAATGCATACAATACCGACACTTTGATAGGACTCGTGTGAAAACAACACTTTTCTGATGCTATTTTATGCTACTATTATTATTACAAAACTTTACTATTTCTACCACTACTACTACTGACTAATTATTATTATTATTATTATTGGGTGCTGCTGCTGGTGTTGTTCTTGTTGTTTTGCTGCTTCTTGCTGCCGCGCCGCCCGCCGCCACTGCTTGTATTATTAACACGCACTATTGCAACTAATAAGTTTTTTTCCCTTGTGTTCCTTACCGTTTAATCTGGCCACCTTCTCTACTTTCCTTCCTCACTTGTGATTCTGACGATTGACCAGCGGCCCAAACGTCGTCTAAGGTTCTATTCTGGGGCGTGTTTGGTAAATTGTTCCAGCCACGCAGTGTGACATTAAAAATAATTGTAATAAATACCTGTGACTGGTTTTTGTGAGTTCACTTTGAGTTTTATCACCCGACTCTCTCTACTCTGAAGTTCAGACTGCACTTTCACTCTCAGACCCTGAAGTTTAGAAGCACTTTCACTCTCAGCACCCTCCGAGTTCAAAAGCACTTTCACTCTCAGCACCCTGAGTTCAGAAGCACTTTCTACTCTCAGCACTCTGAAGTTCAAAAGCACGTTACACTCTCAGAATATGAATTCAAAAGCACTTTCACTTCAGGCCAACACTGTAGTCAGAAGCACTTTCATCTCAGCACACACTGAAGAGTCAGAAGCACTTTCACTCTCAGCACATGAAGGTCGGAAGCACTATCACTCTCAGCACTCTGAAGGCAGAAGCACTTTCACTCTCAGCACTAGGAAGGTCAGAAGCACTTCACTCTCAGCACTCTGAAGGTCAGAAGCACTTTCACTTTCCAGCACCCTGAAGGTCAGAAGCACTATCACTCTCAGCACTTGAAGGTCGAAGCACTTTCACTCTCAGCACCCTGAAGTCAGAAGCACTTCACTCTCGCACTCTGAAGGTTCAGAGCACTTTCACTCTCAGCACTCTGAACGTCAGAAGCACCTTTCACTCTCAGCACTCTGAAGGTCAGAAGCACTTTCACTCTCAGCACCTCTGAAGGTCAGAAGCACTTTCAACTCTCAGCACCCTGAAGGTCAGAAGCACTATCACTCTCAGCACCCTGAGGTCAGAAGCACTATCACATCTCACATCTGAAGTGTTCAGAAGCACTATCACTCTCAGCACTCTGAAGGTCAGTTGCACTATCACTCTCAGCACTTGAAAGGTCAGAAACACTAGCACTCTCAGCACTTGGAGGTCAGAAGCACTTTCACTTCAAGCATCTGAAGGTCAGTTGCACTTTCACTCTCCGCACTTGAAGGTCAGGAAGCACTTTCTCTCTTCAGCACTCTGAAGGTCAGATGCACTTTCACTCTCAGCACTCTGAAGGTCAGAAGCACTTGATCACCTTCAGTACGACACAGTTGTCATAACACCCAAAGTGTCTTCTATACGCAGTTCTTGTGCCCAAGTTGGGCTTCATTCCTGCGCCCTAGACACAGCTGCTGCTGCGTGCCCAGTAAGGAGTTTGTTGATTTACATGATGCTACCACACCCCGTACCCTTCCCTGGGAGTAGCTGGTGGGTACGTAACTTCATGATGTTGTTTTTAACAGACCACTGCCTTGCAACAGCTGTCACCGCTGCTGCTACCGCTTGCTGTTGCCGCGTAAACTGCTACCAGGTGCCATGCTGTCGCTGTAATGCTGCTGCATCTGTGTTGCCGTTACCGTTGTAACTGCTGTCGCTGTAACCTCCGCTATTTTGCTGCAAATGATGCAGCTGTCGTGTAACGTGTTGCTGTAATTGGATACTGCCGATGGTAAGCTGCTTTTTGCTACAGAACCTGTTGCCACTACAGTGCTTCTGTGTAACTACTGGTGCTGTGACAGCTGCCACCACGATAACCATCTGAGTGGCAAAGCCTCCACTTCACAGTAGTGTTTTATCGACCCACATTGGAGCTTTTCATCTCCACGTAGAACTTTCCCATCCACAGTAGACTTTACCATTCCACTGTCAGAACTTAATTACCTACGGTAGAAATTTATTACAGTGGAACTACCACCCACTCTGGAGATTCATTACTTGTAGTCGGCCTTTCCATCATGCCAGTGAGGTTTTAAATAAAGTGCAAGATAAAGCTTTTACTATCTCAGATATCTTTAAAACCCGTATGGCCATACGGAGAAAGTCCTGCTGGAGCTCGAACCCTCCGTCTCGTTAATTTTCTGCCGCAGTCTCTGATCAGTCAGGTCTGTGCCGATGGAACTGTGAAACAGTTAGTAATGACTGGCAGACGGGGATCAAGCCTTCACCACGGTTGCGCTTCATTGGTGTGGTATGTTAGGTTTTGAAATCTCTCGACTAGGCTGTTTGTCACCTGTTTCACCACCTGTCAAGAATTATCACCATATAAATTTTGTTATTTAAATTCATAAGAACCACAGTGTTTGTATTGTTTGGCTACATCTCACACAACACACACACACACACACACTCTGGGCAACTAACTGAGGTTGGAAAAGAAGGCAATTGTAGTCCCATTTTCAAAAAGGAGACAGAAAAGAGGCACTAAACTATAGACCTGTGTCATTGGACGTGTATAGTATGCAAAATTATGGAGAAGATTATCTGGAGGAGATGTGGTGGAGCACTCTGGACGGAAACAGGAGTATAAATGCCAACCAGCACGGATTAAAATAAACGGAGGCATATCCTGTGTCACAAAGCCTTTGGAGTTTTATGATAAAATAACGGAAGTAAGACAAGAAGAGAGAAGGGGGTGGGTTGATTGCATCTTCTTGGACTGCAAGAAGGCCTTTGACACAGTTACCTCACAAAAGAGATTAGTGCAGAAGCTAGAGCTCAGGCGCATATAACAGGTACGGGCACTGAATTGGATCAGTGAATACCGACGGGATGGCAACAACGAGTCATGGTACGTAATGTTGTATCACAGTGGGCACTGTGACGTGCGGGGCTCCACAGGGGTCGGTCTAGGACCGTGCTATTTTTGGTAGATGTGAACGACATGACGGTAGGCGATAGATCAGAATGTGTCCCCTGTTTGCTGTTGATGTGAAGTTAATGAGGAGAATTACATCTAGTTGAGGTACCAGGCGGTCTTCAAAGTGACCTGGACAGGACTGGACACCTGGTCAGCAAATGGCTTCTCGAATTTATCCTGCCAAGGCAAAGTCATGAAGATAGGGGAAGGGCACAGAAGACCAGACAGAGTTTAGGCTAGGTGGCCAAAGACTGCAATCCTCTTTCAAGGAGAAGATCTTGGGGTGAGTATAACACCGAGGCAATGTCTCACGGGATGCACACATCATTAAGATAACTGCTTCAGCTATGGGCGCCTGGCAACCTGAGAACAGCATTCGATACTTAGTAAGGAATCATTCTAGAGACACTGTAAACGGGTATGTCAGCCATACTGGGATGCCACGCACCTGTTTGGAACCCGCACTCATGATAAAGGAGTCAAGAAAATAGAGAAAGACAAAGGTTTGCAACAAGGTAGTTCAGAGCTAAGGAGAATGTCCTATGAAGAAAGATTAAGGGAAAGCGGCCTGACGGAACTGGAGGACAGGGAGGGATCAGGGGAGACATGATAACGACATATAAAATAATGCGTGGAATAGACCAAGGTGGGACAAGGACAGGATGTTCAGGGAGGGGACACAGAAACAAGAGTACCCACAATGGGAAGTGAAGGACACAAATGTGTCAGAGAGATAGTAGGGAAGTATTTCTTCACGTCATAGAGTTGTAAGGCAGTGGAATAGCTGAAAAATGAAGTGTGGAGCATGAAGGATCCATTTACACAGTTTTAAAGACGAGGTTTTGATATAGCTCATGGAGCGGGCGAGAGAGAGGGCCTAAGTAGCAAACCGGTGAAGAGGCGGGGCAGGAGTAAGGACTAGACCACTGCAAAACACTAATAGGTGAGTACTCACACCACACACAGTGACATTTTTCTCGCTTCCTTAAACATGGACTATTTTATGATGAGCGACTAATCTTCCTCTCTCTCTCTCTCTCTCTCTCTCTCTCTCTTCTCGCTCTTCTTCCTCCAAACTAGAGTCAGTGCTTCTTTCCCTGGGTGTTCTTAAGTTAATACCCCCACTTATCATGGTAATGAATTGATATTGTGTATATGGACTTTTATTACAGAAGCTATTGAGGGAAAAACTTAAGCACAGGAATAGGAGAATTTCTTTACGGGTTGAAGCGTGGTTGACAAATAGGCAGCAGAGAGTTTGATAAATGGGGAGACATCAGTATGGGGGCCGTCACAAGCGGTGTTCCACTTGGTCAGTGTTGGGCCCCTTGTTGTTCTCAATTTACATATACGACATTATATGAGGAATAAATAGCGGACATAAGCAAATTTGGGGATGACACCAAAATAGCGCCGTCCAATTCATTCTAATGAGGACATTAGAGCACTCAAGATGATATGAAGACTGATGCAATGGTCGGAGAAGTGGAAGATTCAATTTAATATAGTCAAATTGCAATGTTCTAAATGTTGGACAGGGAAAATAACCATGCCACATATAAACTA
The DNA here is from genome assembly GCF_026875155.1 of Cherax quadricarinatus. Classification (NCBI taxonomy): domain Eukaryota; kingdom Metazoa; phylum Arthropoda; class Malacostraca; order Decapoda; family Parastacidae; genus Cherax; species Cherax quadricarinatus. The sequence continues at coordinate 9,830,694 of NC_069471.1, read as the reverse complement.
AATAGTAGAACTTAATACTTACTGATGCGAAAAGGACCTGAGGGTTCTGGTTTGCAGTAAATCTAAAACCAAGCCAACTGTGCCATTAGTGTTCCGCAATAAAGCTAAACAGAATCCTTGGATTATATCTAGAAGATAAATAATTAACAAATCCTCAAGTTGTTTTTTCAACTCTTTATATCCTTGGTTAGGCATCATGTAGATTATGCTGCTCAGTTTGCGGTCACGTTATTACAGAATGGATATAAATGCATGGAAAAGCGTTTACAAGAGAAGAAGGGTAAGACAAAGTTGCGTCCCAATGTAATCGAACTCTTCCCTATGAGGATAGACTGAGGGGCCCTGAATCTGCAACTCTCTAGAAAGGATTAGTGGGGGGATATTATTGAGGTGTATAAATGGAAATCAGGAATAAGTGAAGGGGATGTATAATGCGTGCTGAAAAATTTCCAGCCATGACAGGACTCGCAGCAGTGTTTTCATGTTAGATAAATTCAGATTCAGGAAGGCTATAGGAAAGCACTGGTTTGGTAATAGGAGTTGTGGATGAGTGGAGCAAATCGAGTACCGTAAGAAGCTAAAACGTTGTCTAGTTAAAAATGAGATTAAATTAATACATGAGTGGGTGTGGGTGAAGTGTGAGTTGGAACTAAACTAGTTTGTCGCTACTAGGTCTGATCGCCGTGCTCTTCCTTTAAGTGGAAGTGACCTGACTAGCGGGGTCTTTGAGTGATATGTTGGGAGGTGACATTAACCTGGCTTCGCTGTGTCAGTAGACTGCTGCGTGTTTCCTTCTTTCTTATGTTTAACATGTATAATGAACCTCAGTAAGGGAATTTGCTCTAGTCTGAGTTTGTCTATTTGCCTGTTTTTCGAGCATTTTGTATGCCCCAGAGCATGTTTTCTCTCGGGTTTCCTTTCTCCAGATGACTCCATTTACAGTTGTCTTAGTTACCTAAACTTAAGCTAGGTATTTCTAATCCGCATCTACGTGCATTGATGGGGACTTATAGCTAGTAAATTTTGGTACAAAACATACCATGCTTCTCAAAACGCCCTTGTTACTCGTGTAGATATGATAAAGTATGTAGGGAGGGAGCAGCAGTGGTGTTATGTAGTGAGTGCAGCAGTGTGTATGTAGTGAGAGCAACAGTGTGTTTGTAAGTGCGAGCAGCAGAGTGTATGTAGTGAGAGCTGCAGTGTGTATGTAGTGAGGCAGCAGTGTGTATGTAGGAGGCAGCAGTTGTGTCATGTTGTAGAGAGCAGCAGTGTGATGTAGTGAGAGCAGCTAGTGTGTATGTTGTGAGAGCAGCAGTGTTGTATGTTAGTGATGAGCAGTTGTGGTATGTAGTGAAGAGCAGCAGTGTGTATGTAGTGAGCAGCGCAGTGTGTATTGTAGGTGTGAGCAGCAGTGTGTATGTAGTGAGAGCAACAGTGTGTATGTAGTGAGAGCAGCAGTGTGTATGTAGTGTAGCAGCAGTGTGTATGTAGTGAGAGCAGCAGTGTGTATGTAGTGAGTGCAGCAGTGTGTAATGTGTGAGAGCAAACAGTGTGATATGTAGTGATGTGCAACAGTGTGTTTGTAGTGAGAGCAACAGAGTGTATGTAGTGAGAGCAGCAGTGTGTATGTAGTGAGTAGCAGCAGTGTGTATGAAGTGAGGAGCAGCAGTGTGAATGTAGTGAGAGCAGCACGTGTGTATATACTGAGAACATAAACTGGTGTCATTCGTGCATTAATGACTCCTCGTGAAGTGACTAGCTGGTGTACGGTGCATGCAACTGAATGGGGAGTGTAACGAGACTGGAAGTGGGAGAGATCGTAGCCTACTAACATGAGGGAGGGTGGGAGAGATCGTTAGATAACGAGAGGGAGGGGAGGAACCATCGTTACCAACAAGATGAGCTGGTAGAGGAATGATTCGTTACTACAATTAACAAGGGTTGTATTATCAGAGAGGTTTTAAATTTTCAAAATTATCTTAGGGGTTGTTGTCATTAGCGTCGCTTGTGTGTGTGCGCGTGTGCGTGCGTGCCGCGTGTTGGGATTGGAGCTCTTTCATCTGGCCTGTATATAACTGTGGCATTCCTTTGATCCAGCTGGCGGATTGATTTTTCTGTTGTTTGCCTGGTCAACCAAGGTTGTTGCTATCAACGGCTCGCGGCCCAACATAGCTGTCACGTCCCCAGCTAGTCAATTGTAGGAGACGTGTTTCTCACAGTCACAGCGATACTATTTCCTTATTCAACCTTTACATTTGTTCCAGGCAATATTTGTAATATCTGCTAGTAACGGGTGTTTACCAACTACTTTGAAAGGAAAAAAAAAATATCTTGCCGCTACTTGAACACCTGGCGAGATTGTTGGAAGCTTCTTATTTACTGATAGTACAAAGTAAACATCAGCACGCGCATGCGGTGTTATCGGGAAAAGAACTTGGATCTAAGTTAATGACCAATGGCAGTCGTCCTCTTAACCTCAGACGTCACGGCACTGTTGTATAACAGTTCAGTGGGTGACTGTTGAGGCCGCCTTTAACAGTACTTAAATATGACACGTATTGCTTAAACTACTCGTATTGCTTCCGTTTTCTCTCTTTTTTTTTAATCGCCTTTTATGTTAATTTTTTTCGTTGATTATAATTTATTTGTTTAGATTGAAGGAACAATCCAACCCAGCCTAACCTAAATAGTTGATCAATGGACTTGAAAATATTTATGCAGACATAGGTGCGCCTAGACACAAAGGTTACAATGGAGATCTGGGAACCAAAAATTACAGAGCAGTAGCTTAATAAACCCCACACATCAAACAAGGTCTTTGAAAGGATGGCCAAGGCCCTAATTAAATCTTCATGGAAAATCATTGACCTGCACAACTCAAAACCGGCATGGTTTTAGAGTGGGAAAAATTCATGTTTGTCAACAACTACTAAACTATAACGAAAAAATTACGGATTGGCTTTTGAAAGAAAATAAAAAAATAACGGACGTGGCCTAAATGATTTACTGAATGATTTCTACGGATGCAATAATTGAGCGATTTCTAATTAAATGAAGTAGGCATAAGGGGGAAAGTACCCGTCAAGGCACGGTTCTGAGATCTTTTACTGTTTCTCATCCTAGTAGCAGATATAGATAAACACTACGCTAAGCCTCCATTGAAGATATGGAAAAAATGAAAGACTCAGAACTTTATAGAAAAGGAACATGTGGAAGACGTGTGCTGAAATATGTGGATCTGTCATTCTAGAAATCCAATAAGGCAGATGTTTTGAGAGCCAGAAAAATGAAGGGTTAATAATGGAGAACTTTCAAACAAGAAAATTGATGTCACGGTGCAGTATTCAGTCATTTGTGCTCTCTCACCAAGAGTACTTTTGGGAATTATATTATCTAGCGGTGGAAAAGTGAGCAGATACCATATTCGTTTGGATTTACAACTTGAAGGTCTAATCTGAAAAGTGGAGTGAAAAATATAGAAAGAAAGTGTACAATAGACCACAGTTAAGAGCAGGAAGCGTCATGGGCACATAAAATTGAAGTGATCAACTTCGGTGGCCTAGACTTTCATACTACTACCAACAACAGATATTAGAAAGGCAGGACCACGTTTCAACCAAAAGTGCGATCACCCAGGCTGTGATGGTTAAATGGGCCAGTGGGCTGCCAACATCAGATAGGCCTCCTTTGAAAGAGGTTGTTAACAGAAAAAGCCTAGCCCTAGGTCAGGCCAAACTCTCGAAACTGGTAACAATTTGTGCAGAAGGTGCCACAAAATGCTTTGTTAACAGATCTGTCATAGAGGGTGTAACCAAGTGCCACTATTAATAGTTGATCAGTCCTGATTCCAAAAGTGCCACTATAATGTGATTCATAATGACACCAGTACCACTCCATGACCATAATGCCACCAGTGCCACTTATAATGTAACAATTAGTGGCCACCAGAGTCACAATGAAACCAGTCATAATGACACCAGTGCCAATTATAATGGAACGATCGTGCCTCAGTGCCACTTATAATGAACCATAGTGCCATTTCTAATTGAACCATGTCATAATGCCACCAGTTGCCAATTATAATGAACCAGTCATATGCACAGGTGCCATTATAATGAACAGTCATATGCAGTCATACAATGAACAAATACTGAAACAACATTGATGAACAGTCTTCAGTTGAACAATGCGAACAGTTAGCTTTTGTTTCACATAAAATTTGATCATAAACTGTTTATTCTGGTATTAATAAAATTTACTTATTAAATATTCTAATGGTCATCTTTAGTGTTGTTTATTAGGAATTGTCTTTTCGATCCGGGATTTGGAGCTACCCAGTCTCCTTTCTTGGCAGTCGACTTTAATCACCAGCGGGGTGCATGACTTAAGGGTTTTACGGCTTCCTTCCATGACGCCCAGTGTAAATTGTGTGTGAAGCTTGTAAAACGCGTTGGATGTCGTAAAGCTTCTGGGGATGACAGGTGATAGGTTTGATCCAGGGAAACGGGGGGGGGGGGAATGACCGCCATTTCCTTGGATCAAGAGCGTTTTCCCAACTCAGAAGGTTATTGTGAAAATGATTTGTTTTAATTTCTCTCGTTTTGTCTTAAATTTTCGTGACTAAACGACGATTTTTTTCTTTTCAGGTATTTGTCTCTCGGACCCTCACGGACCCATCTTTTCAGGCATTGTCTCAGGACCCCCACCGACTCCCCTTCACCCTACCCACCCTTCATGTAACCCCATCATCCTACCATACCTTCATTAACCCCCATTCTCCCTACCCTCCCTTCATCGACCCGTCACCCCTACCCACTTTTCATAACTTTCCCTTCAACCCTACTCACCCTTCATCGACCTAATTCCCCAATCATCTACTCACTCCTCCTCATATTCACCACCCCTCTATCTACTCCAACCAGCCCTTCCTCAACTCTATCTGCTCCACCCGCTTCCGACTCCCTTCTAATGCAGCTCAACAAACATCACTTTCCCTTAACCCCTCCTCACTGCTCTCCTCTGCGACCCCTCGAGGATGCAGGTAATTTGTGTAGTAGTAGTAGTGGTGGTGGTTGGCCAATTAGGCGAGTGTTGTGGCAGGTGTTTTACCTGTACCAGCCTTGTTGTGCTGCCTGCCTCCCTGCCTCCATCTTGGCCGATAATAATATTGTTGACTGGCATCTGGCAGGCTGGCAGTCTACCTACCTACCTGCTTGCCATTTTTCTTGTGGTTAGAAGATTGGGACTACGAGGAAAAACTTAAAGAAATCAAAATAACAACACTGCGCATGTCTTGTGCATGACGTGCAAAGTATTCACTGGTTAGTTGTTTGAGAAGCAGGAGCCAGGGGGCATAGATGAGCCAGAGAGACGTTGATCATCGTGGCACAGTATTAAGGTGCTAAATGGAACTCACTGTGTGAAGAGGTGGAGGAGGCAGACACTTTACACAGAGCTTCAAGGTTGAGATGGACTGAGCCTAGAGCCAGCATTCATTAAGGGACCAGGGAGCTGTGGTCGACCCCCTACAATTCAACTAGATATGTACACACACACACACACACACACACACACACACACGTGTACATCATACACAACAACATTGAAGGCATGCAACACTGAAATTTCCATTTTTCGCTTGACTCCAACTTCTCTCACCTGTTGGAATCCTCAGGTTGCTCCTCATCGCCGACTGGTCGAGTTTGAAAAAAAGGAAAGCTGAGAAATCCTTGAAATGCGTTAGGCTTTCGTCATTGAGGCGCTCGACGAATACAAAACTAGACCGCGGTGTTAGCACCTTTTTTTGCCAAAGAGTTTCTTCGATTCATAGCACGACTAATATTATATATATATATATTTATTATATATATATTGTATATATATATATAATTATATATATAATTATATAATATAATATATTTATATATATATTAAAACAACCACTGTGAAAGGCAACTAGAAAGTTCCAAGCGCTTTCGTGATTATCACATTATCAGGGAACTCAATTAACGTAATATGTATCATTTTTATAAATATATATATATATATATATATATTTATATATATATATATATATATAAATATATTTATATATATTATATATATTATATTTAAAATGAGTACTCTCGGCAGTGTCATGACCCTCCACATACCCAGATACCACTTAACGTTAGAAAGGGATGTCAAGGAAACCTCCTTACCACTTGGTACTACTTTGGTTTACATTTTGAATTAATAACACCTTGGTTTACCGCTTTTACTCCGTTAAACGCAGACGAAAATAAAGTATTTTGTTTTCAAAATATACCATTGAATAAAGCGGTTTATATAATACTAAAATAAATACAGTGTAATTTTATGTCACACAAAAAATATTTTTTTTAATTTGTGACGATTCAAGCCAGTGGAAGGCCTTGTCAGATGACCAAAAGCTCCAGTGGAGGGTAATTCATATGACTAAGACCCGCGTCAATAAACATGTTTCCTGTTGTATCTTACCGAATCTTTAATATGCAAGGAATTTAAACGCATGAATTCTTAGACAGATGAGAGAGCAAGCTAAGATACACTGGGGCGAATAGAAATACTTAGTATCCATAATATTATGTGAATGCGCTTCCAGCTTCCAAGTCAAGATTTCTCACCTAATTGGAAAGATATTTTTGTTCCGTTTTCCCTTTGAAGGAAAACTTGTTCCAATCTGCTTTACCCGCCCAGACATTCTGGATGGTACGACATAGTGTCGTTACCAACGACTCACATCCCACACCTGGTACCTCACAGGAGAACTCCTCTCCTGCAGACTCCCTTTGATCTGACCTCTTCTTTTGCCCTACACGGCCTCCTCCATTCCACTATGCCTACTTCCTCCATTCTCCTCTCATCTCCTTCCTTCATTCTCCTCTCCTCTCCTTCCTCCATTCTCCTCTCCTTGGCTAAGATAAATATTCATGTGGCCCTCGCCTTCAGCGATTCCTCGTCTGAACCGGGTTCATTACCTCCTTTCAGTTCATAAAATTCAATTAAGTTTTGGTTACAGATCAGAGAGTTATGATAATAATATACATATAGAGGTGATTAAATAGGTGGCTTCCTGAGGCAGTGTTGGTTATGGCAGCAAGATTCTGACTGCAGTGTTGGTTCATGCTTCAAGATTCCTGACTGCAGTGTTGGTTCATGCTTCAAGATTCCTGACTGCAGTGTGGATGATGCTGCAAAGATTCCTGGACTGCAGTGTTGGTTCATGCTTGCAGATTCCTAACCGCTCAGTGTTGGTTCATGCTGCAAGATTCCTGACCGCAGTGTTGGTGCATGCAAGATTCTTGCTGTAACCTTCATGGTCCAGTGACTAGAGCGTTTAGTTACAAGACTTAAAACCCACCCACCGGCCTCAGGCGGGCTGTAAAGCTAGAAAAAAACTGAAACGGTCACCAGTTTATCACGTGTGTGTGTGTGTGTGTGCGCGCGTGTGCGTTGCGTGTGTGTGTGTGTGTGTGCGCGCGTACAGGTAACAATCACAATAACATTGGGGAGAGGAGACCAGGTGTAGGCGCCTCTGCTGGGCAATTACTGGAGACTTAAAAATTGAGTGATGGAGACGCAAAACTCTAGTTTGAATACGCCCGGCCTGGTCCTGGTGCAGGGGGTGGCAGGGAGGCAGCCAGGTGAAGCAGTGATGGAGGGAGGCAGCCAGGTGATGCAGAGAGGTGGAAGGAGGGAGAGAGGCAGCCCGGTGGGTGGAGTGAGACGGGCAGCCAGGGGAGTAGCAGGAAGGTACTAGGAAGCAAGCAGCGAGGAGGCGGCAAGGGGTGGGAAATAGTGGGTATTTGGGGAGGGGCAGGGTTGAAGGGAGGCCATATTTAGTGACTGAAATTGTTTCATGTTGAAAAAGCTAACGGCCGGGGAGGGGGGGGGGTGATATATGTCGGAGAAAACATGAATTGGTGCATTAAAACTTGTATACAAGCCAAAAGAACAGTGTGTTAAGAATAAGGAACAGGCGCAGTTTGTCTGGGAAGAATTTTAAGGACATGAAAAGTTTAATATAGGTGCGATATTGTTCCTGAATTTGGAAAGCGATCAAGGGAGAATTATTTCAGACGAAGTTAATTGTAGTAATTGTAGCGAATTTTAATTTTAGCAAAATTGACTGGTATTCTATAAATGGCAATTTAGAGTCTACCTACTTCCTAGTAGTAGTTCAGAACTACTTTTTTGTGAAGGTATATGTAACAGAACCAAACAGAGGGAAATAACCTGTTTAATCTGGCTTTGTGAAACAAATAGACCCTAGTAAATAGTCTAGAGACTTTTTTCTAGAGGGGTTTGACAGGCAAGTCAGTGGAAGCCCTCGGTCAGATATGACTAAGACCTCGGTCATCATATGACTAAGACCCGCGTCAGGAAGCAGTTGTCCTGTTTCCTGACGAACCTCACCTAACCTATCCACTGAAGAGCTTGACATCAGTGATCACAAAGCTGCTATCTTTAATATTAACTTGGAATGTGGTAGTAAAAATGAAACACTAAAGGTATCAGGTTTTCTTTTCAGATTATGAAGAACTTTGGTAACACCTGTCTACCACTGACTGGGGTTATCTGCCTAGTGATTCTGTTCACGAAGATTTTACAAACGAATACGGCGATGACCTCCGGAAGTTACTGTAGGTTACCTACAATTGCAGATTACAAGTTGCGTTGTACAAATTTTTATGTCAACTCATACTGTGGTTTCAGTATGCGATCTATTAGATTTCAAAATAGCTGTGAGCTACTTAATAAAAAAAATAGCTGCTGAGGTCAAAAATTAAAAACGTAAATTAGAAAAAACTCATATATAGGAGGGGAGGGGGGTATTCACTAGCAGATTTTGATGCTTTTGCAGACCAAAGAGTGAAATGTTTGAGTTTGGAGATGAGAGTTGGCTCACAGCCACACTAGCCAACCCCTCCACTAGCGTCAACTCGCCACGCTTGATGGAGATTGATTCAGGGAGAGTGTTGAAGTGACCATCGCCACCACCAACAGCAACAATCCTAACTTTGGACACGCAACACATAGTAGCAGAGAGTAGTCGGCAGTTTTTCTAGCCTTTCCAGCACCATCTCCATCATTCACACCATTAACCACCACTTTCCTATCTCACCAACATTCCACCAACATCCCCTACCTCAGTATTCCACCACCACTCCTCTACTCCAATATCCCACCACCATATTCCCCTACCTCCAGTATTCCACCACCACTCCTCTACCTCCAACATCCCACCACCAATATTCCCCTACATTAACATAATCCCCCACACATTCCCTATGCCATCTCATTCCTTAATTAAGAGGTGCTGCATAGCTCACTGGTGAGAGCATTACTCACAGTATCATGTCCCAGGTGATTCCCAGGCACGGAGAAATATACGGACAAATTTTCATGCATCTTACCCACTAGAAGTAGAACTTGATACCCATGTGTTACCGGTTGTTCTTGATCGCATCCAGGGGAAACTGTGCTTTAAAAAGTACAGGGCTGCTGGAATGTCTACTCCCTGGTTCAGCCCTCAGTACACAACATATATCTATCCACTAGTTGCTTTAGTAACTGTTTCTCAGTGTAATGTTGGAAGACTGAGTTATTCAGAGACTCAATCATTTGTGCTGTCTTTTGAGGTATGTCTTTCCGACATTTGTCGTTATGTCTATTTCCTTTATTGTAGGAGATACATTTGTCGTTGGGCATAACCACGTTTAGACGTAGTTTACGGGATCAGTATCGAGCCACTTTTCGACTTTCTATGTTAAGGTCTTTAGCGATGGTCATTATTCCAATCCATTGTTTCTGACGTACAAGAGATGGTCTTATGCAATCTCTTGGATTGAATTTGAGACTTAGGATCATTATTTGAATGTCTTATGATCAGTCATTATATGTATGTGATATTTCCATTGAAATTATTATGTATATATGTAAACTCTATGTAAATTAATTACTTTGACTTTAGGAGTTACAGTAAAGACAGTTGTACCTATAATATTAAAGTACTTTTGTGTATAAGAAGAGAAGAACAGAGTATTGCGATTAAATACTTTATCGTTAAAGGTCGTAATTTTTTATATTTGTTGGATTTTGTTTCCTAGTTGAAATTAAAACATATACTAAAAGTATAACTAGGATAAACATTGTTCCAATACCTTGTTGCTAGTAAGGGGTCAGTCTTAATCACAGGCTAAAATACTTAAGGATATTCATCCTAGAACTAAATAATCTAATATCTTTACAAAACTCTTACTCGTAACATTTCTTAAGAAAAAAAAAAAACAGTACCGCGACTTGAACAATACACAAATAGGGTAAAGAACGTCGCCATATGTTTCAGTTCTAACCTGTGTGGTTATTTGTGACTTGTTTATGATATATATCCTTTATATACGTCTGTGTGTATATCTGTGTAAGTTTGTTTGAAGTACTTCGAGGAGGGATGGAAAATGGCTATACTTATGTGCGTATATGTTGGCTTAAATGTGTTTGCATACTTGAGAATGCATGTGCATGGCCCTATGTATGTTGCAGTGCAAATATTATATATATATATATTATATATATATATATATATTATATATATATATTAATATATATATTATATATTATATATATATATATGTATATTTGAGAGACAATACATTCGGGTTACTATATACATAATCTCCCTTTGGGAGGTGGTATTGTATAATCGCCTACACATGAATGGGAGACGTATTCTTGGTATATACACACGTGGGTGTCTGTCTTGTTTCTCTTCTTGGATATACAGCTGTTTCTGTACGCTTAATTTTGGCGTTTATAGGTACCACAATTCGTTTTTCAGTTATAAATACGGGAGTATTTGACAGCCAGACTGTTGGTGTTTATAGCTCTCATGCCACTGTTCGTAGCACAGTGGCTTGTTAATAATAAAACTAATATATTATAATTATATAATAATTGTGTAATAATTATAATATGTATTTTGTTATTAATAATAATAGGAAAATATATACTTTTACAGAAAGAATAAATTTGTACAAATGTTCTTAGGGCACATAGATACTTAAGGCAGTAATGTACATTATTATTATTATTATAATCTTGAATAACCCAGCATAACTTGGATAACCCGTAAGTCTATATATTTGAGAGTATTGAAAAAGCCTTGAGCCCTTTATAACTTATTTCTTCGAAATTTACTACCCATGATTTTCATTGGGTATATTTTGCACCGTCCATCTTTGTTTTTCTGTGTGGGAGTGATTTCAATCTGCAGATGTGGATGCTGGCAGTGAATATTCTCTGGCGTGTTTTAGTGTGTATTTGTATTCAGGTTCACGTGGATTGCGTTCTAAGGATATTGTAGGGCACTTGGATATGTATTTAGTAAGAGGGGCTGTATGCATGTATACACAAAGGCAGAGAGAGAGAGAGAGAGAGGAGGGAGAGGCAAACGCTCTTCTCTTCCTCTCTTCCACACTTAAAACTTCTTTTATGCCGACTTGCAGTTGACAGGGAAGTGAATGTGCAATAAAGAGAGCAAAAAAGGGGGGAGAGAGACAGTGGGAAATGCAGCTGTGGCGGGCACGAATAAGGGTAAGCAAGACAGAGCGAGAGCCGTGTAGATAGGAATGATGGGAGAAAGAGAAAAAGAGTGGAAAGGGAGGAATGAAGGACAATGGAGAAAAAGGGGAAAGAAGAGAATATAGTAATTTATTACTTTGATCAGTATGTGGAGCGTCACACACTAAAAGTAAAATACATAAGTATGGCAAAAGTGTGGCAACAGGGTAATTCCTTGAAAAACAATTAGTTTGTCACGTACGAGAGAGCTGATTGTACATTAAGTACAGTTAGTCATTAGTATTCGTTACGTTTATTTAGCACCTGTAACTTGAAATACAGTTACCCGTTTACAGATCTAGTTTCGTGCAGGAAGTGTTAATACAGTACAGTGACACTTTGTTAGGAAAGTCATAGTTCAACAGTCACTAAAATTACAGTCTTAGCCTAAAATTGTAGTCAAACTCTTCATTGCATTTGTTACACATGCAGTCACTAAATTACAGTTATTTAAAGTGTAGCTGTGACAAGCAATACAGTTAGTAAGCAGTCAGTGTGTGTTGTTGCAGTAACGTTGACCTCTGCAAGTAGGCCAGAGTGTTGCACAAGTGGTGAGTTGACTCTTGCTTGGCTTCGAGGTCCTCCCGCTCGCTGGCGCACACACAGACACACACACACACACACACACACACCACCACACACACACACACACAACCCCACACAACACACACACACACACACACACAACCCACACACACTACACTCTTACACTTACACTTAAAAAACAAACTTACATTCTGCAGAGGCGGGTTCTGTTACACGGCACACGTACCTGTAAAAACACACATTGACACACGAACATTTCTGGGAAAATTACATTACACGTACAAGCTTGAACACATTTCATGCACATACGTAAATCAGAATAAATAGGTCGTTTTATCCAGCCTAGTATTTAAGTCCAATACCCAACAAGTTTGATAAATAAGACACTTGTTCAACACTTGGGTATCCATTGTCAAAAGAATTCGCCTGCATAGCAGGCATCTTCAGTCGAATACAAGCGACTGTAACACTTCTGAGGACATTTTTCCCAAATTTCTGCCCTTTTACCATGAAAAAATGTAGCAAAAAGAAAAATAAGAGAAAAGTTTAAACCCCAGTGTTTTAAAGTAGGGGCGCCAGGGGCAAAATTAGAGACTTAAAATTTCAACTGCGTGGTAAAAAATTTCATAAAACAAGAAAACTTTTTCCAGCAGGGTTGGGGGAGGGTAGAAAACCCATCAAAAATGAAAAAAAGGTTTGCAACGGGGTTGTTGAAGGTTTTCGGGAAAACCTTGAGGCCTACATCGTGGGGCTTTCATTACATTTTTGGGTATGTGTAATTTGGGAATTATTCCCTTTTTTTAATTTTTATTTTCCCAAGTACGAAAACTTTTAAATTTAAATAGTTATTTCCGTTATTTTGTTCATCTTTTTTTTTCCAAAATTGTGGAATTGTGGACGAAACCCTTAGTTCGTGACCCGAGTTGGCCCATTTTAAATTAACAAGGTAGCCCTCCAACTTTCCCAATTTGTGAACCACAGGGGTTTAATGCTTATTTTTTTATATTTTTAATATATATATATATAAATACTATATATATATAAAAAAAAATTTTATATAAATAAATAAATATTTAATATTTTAAATATAATATATATATATATATATATATAAAAATTTTATAAAATATATATTTATATAAAATATATAAAATTTTTTGGATGTGTGTGGTGTGTGATTTATTTTGTAAAGATACTAGATGCAGGGCGAGTGGGAGCGAGTTGGGGCAATAAAAAGGGTTTTATTTCAAAGGTGACAGTCATTGTTAGGGGCCATTTTATTTTTAAATTTGTCAGAAATTGGGGAATGACCAGGTACACGGGCCCAGGGGTTGTAAAAAATTGTGCCCACACAGTCAGGCAGTTGCTGTGTACATACAGTTAAACCTTTTGCCTTTAATCCCCTTTGGGGGGTTGAAAACCTTTTGGGTTTTTAAAATGCCCTTTCCTCAATGTTTTTCCAGTTGAATTTTACGGGAAAAAATAAAAAAAAAGGGGCCCTTTTTTTGAAACAAGACTTTGAAAAAACCCTTCGAAAAGTGTGTCATGGTGTTAATAGCTAACAGAGTGTTTTGGAAATTTGGAAAAATTTGGGAAAAAAAAAAGGGAAAGATGGGAGATGCCAGGCCAATGATCCCTCTAAGCCCACTTGCCTTTCTAAATAGATATTCCCCCCACTTAAAAATCCTTTTAGCCCGAAAAATCGCAGATTTGGTTTAAATTTCAGTGAATTTTCATATAGTCCCCCCCTTCTTTTAAAGCACATGAATTATTGGGAATGTCTGAAATTCATCGAACGCCCTTTGGATTGTGGGTTGAGCAAAATATGCATCATAATTTAAAACATGGGAAAAATTCCCCTTTTTAAAAATTTTTCACAAATGGACACAAAAGAAACCCTCACTACCCCAAAAAAGAGGCCCCTTTGGGGACAGTCAAAATACTTTCAAGGAAAAATGGGGGGCTAGGGGTATACAAAAAGAAAACTTTTTCGTTTAGAAAAAAAAAACCCCTACTTGACCTCAAAAAAAAACTTGCTTAAAATTTCCCCGTGAGTTGCAATCATAAGGGTTTTGTTAGCATGGGAAACCAAGCTGCTGCACAGCTTTGTTAATGAGACCTTTTGCCAGGAGGCCTGGTCTGGGACCGTCCCGGTTGAGGGGGGTGGGGGGGGTGCCTCCAACGACTCAGGAAAGATAAATATAAAATTTACCTTTTTTTTAAGGGTTTTTTCCTTTCATCTTTTTCCTTTTTGTTAAAAGACGCGGGGGGAAAGGGGCCCGCCCATGTCGTGATAATGCACGAAGCGAACACCAAAACCCCAGTGGTCACATATCCAACAGGGGGAAAAGGGGTTCTTTTGACCGGACAACGGGGAAACGTTATTCCCCAAAAATATCTTGGAATATGTTGAAAATGTATAAAATACTGGGCAAGTGGAAAAAAATAAAAAGACACGTGAGCAGTTTTTGGGGATCTTTATTTTTGAAACGTTTCCCCAAGCAGTAGGGTTCAACCCGTCAAATTTTAAAAGAATGTATTTTAAGGCAGCAGTAGTAATTGTGGCGATGGGAAAATGATGCACATCCAAACAGGCTTCTCCAAGGGGGGATGGGGCTAAATTTTATCGTCTTAACCCACCCCTACTGCTTTCCCACAGTAATTGTAAATCACTGATTTAAGCCAAAAAGGTGGGCAAAACGTTTAACAAAAAAGATACCCAACTATTGCCCCGTGTGTCCCCTCATCCTCTTGGAAAATCCCTGAGGTTAAAAATCCGCTGTCTGGGAGAAAGTAAAAAAAAACTTAGAACTCTCGCTTTTGTGTCCCCCCCCCCCCAAAGCTTTTTTTCTGTCTCCATTAAAGGCACTCAGTGCCTTCAACAACGTTCATTACCCATAGGGGTTTGGGGATTAATTTTTTTACTTTTTCTTCTTCTTTTTTCTTAATTTTATTTCCTGATTAGTCCTTATTCAAAATGGTCGCTTTCGCCTCCGGCTTTTCCCGTCCTCCTCCTGGGTTTCCCGTCCTCCCCCCTGGATTTCCCGTCCCCCTCCTGGCTTCCAGTCCTTTCCCCCGGGGTTCCCGGGCCCACCGGCTTCCCGTCCCCCCCTGGATTTCCCGTTTCCCCCTCCGGGCTTCTCATTCCCCCAGGGGGTGCCCGAAAACCCCCTAACTATATTACAAGGTTGGGATTTTCTGTCTTTATATTTCCCGTTTCTTTTTCTGTGAAATTCAGGGTTTAAAAAAATTGTTAAATTTTGTTCGAATATTTTGTGTTCGTAAATTTTTTTGTTTTGTAAAATAATCCCTTTAAATATCATTTTTTATTGCCGTTTTTGTTTTTTGCATCAAAATTTTAAAAATGTTACCCCCGGGGGTTTTTTTCCGGGGGTCAACCCCCCCCGGGCCCGGTCCATTTACCAGGGCCCCCGATGGAACAGGGGCCCATCAACTAGGGGTTACTGGGCTGCACGCAGTCCAAATTTCGATCCCCAGGGCCCCGGGTGATCTGGCCCCGGGCTTTAGGTAAAATTTTCCCGCCCCTCCCCTTGACCTATTATTCACCCGCAAACAGTTTCTCCCCCTCTTTTTTTCCGTTTTGCCCCCATCCCCCCTTTTTTCACAACCCCTCCCCCCCCTGCACGTCCTCTCCTCCTCCACCCTTCCCCCCCTTCCCTCTCCTCCCCCTTCCCCTCCCCCACCTTCCCTCCCCCCCAATTCCCCTCCCCCCCCTCTTTTAAACCCGACAATTTTGGGTTTGCCTCCATTAAAAATCCATTAAGTGTAAAATTTAAAGGGGTCCCAAGGGGGGGGGGGGAAATGCGTGATTGGGGTTTTAAAAACTAAATTGGGGGGTTACGGTGCAAAAGGGGGGGGGAGCGGTTTTATTGAAGGGGGGAGGGGTTTTTAGGGGGGTACGGTTAATAGAGGAGGGCAGGGGGGTGGGGAAGGTATAGGGGGGCTCGGTAGGTTAGGGCGAAGGGCCGGGGGAGAGAATGTCAATTTGGGGAAGTAGGAGGTGTTTTGGGTTTGGTCTAAAGGGGGGAGGGTGGTCATAGGGGGGGGAGGTCCCTAGGTTAGGTCTTTAAAGGGGGGGTTTGTAAAGGGGGTTGGGGGTAGGGAAAATACCTTAAGGTCGTCAAAGAGTCAGTTGTATTGAATTTGGGGCTTTAAAGGGGTAGCCCGGGGGGGGGTCATTTTCCGGAAACCCCTCCCGTGGGAAGCTCCTGTTTTCTGTAAAATCTTTTGTAGACCTCTTATAACTTTTGTTTTAGAGCCCGAAAAAGTTTTACAACTCTTTTGGGTTTACCTCTTGTAAGTTGGGAGAGCCCTGTGTTGTCACAGAACTCTTGTAACGCTGTAAACCTTTTCTTAGAACTCTTGTGATCTGCGGGTTAAAAATCCCGTAACTAAAAAACCCTTTAGCGCCTTTAAAAAAAAGCATCCATTTTTAAAGTACTTTATTTGGGCGTTGGGAATAATTTTTGTATTTGTAATTAAAGTTTTTTTGGGTATTTTTTTCCTTAAAACAAAAAAAAAAGGCAAAAAGAAAGAAATTTTAAGCCAATTCATTTAAAAGTTGGGCCCTTCTGTAAACGGGGTTTTAAAACCCAAAACTGAATTAAACGAAATGTTTCCAAAAAGGGGAAACTGAACTTTTTGGGAATTTTGTATGACTTTTTTTTTATTTCAAGCAGAACTAAAACTCTGTCTATCTTTGGAACCCTTTTTTTGGGGTTTTGTGTTTGTGGACACGCCAATTTGTGGGTTTTTCCGGGTTGAGTCCTAGCTCCGAAACCCCTTTGTGTTTTTGTGTACGCAGCAGAAACAAAACCAGTGGAAAGACCAAGAACTTTGGTCAAACTTAAGTGGCAGTTTGGAAACACCCGGGGGCCGAGCCTGTGGGATCTTTTCCCAGGGGACCTACCCGTGTAAACTTTTCCTCAAGGGGGCCCAGCCTGTTTTTTTCTGTCCCAGGGGAACCCAGCCTTTGTTTCTGTTCCCAGGGGGCCCAGAGTGTATCTGTCCCCAGGGGACCTAGCCTGTGTAATCTGTCCCCAGGGGGGGCCCCAGCCGTGTTTTCTGTCCTCAGGGGGCCAGCCTGGGGTTTTTCTGTTTCCCCCCGGGGACCCAGCCTGTGTTCCCGCCCCAGGGACATAGCCTGTGTATCTGTCCTCGGGGGACCTAGCCTGTGTATCTGTCCTCAGGGGACCTAGCCTGTGTATCTCTCCAGGGGACCTAGCCTGTGAAATCTGTCCTCAGGGACCTAGCCTGTGTATCTGTCCTCAGGGGACCTAACCTGTGTATCTGTCCTCAGGGAAACCTAGCCTGTGTATCTGTCCTCAGGGGACCTAGCCTATGTATCTGTCCTCAGGGGACCTAGCCTGTGTATCTGTCCTAAGGGGACCTAGCCTGCGTATCTGTCCTCAGGGAACCTAGCCTGTGTATCTGTCCTCAGGGGACCTAGCCTGTATATTCTGTCCTCAGGGGACCTAGCCTGTGTATCTGTCCCCAGGGGACCTAGCCTGTGTATCTGCCCCCGGGGGACCTAGCCTGTGTATCTGCCCCCAGGGGACCTAGCCTATGTATCTGTCCCCAGGGGACCTAGCCTGTGTATCTGTCCCCAGGGGACCGAACCTGTGTATCTGTCCCCAGGGGACCTAGCCTGTGTATCTGTCCCCAGGGGAAACCTAGCCTGTGTATCTGTCCCCAGGGGACCTAGCCTGTGTATCTGTCCCAGGGGGCCGAGCCTGTGTATCTGTCCCCAGGGACCTAGCCTGTGTATCTGTCCCCAGGGGACCTAGCCTGTGTATCTGCCCCCGGGGGACCGAGCCTATGTATCTGTCCTCAGGGGACCGAGTTTGTATCCCAGTCCCCGGGGAGCTGAGCCTGTGTTTATCAACAGGAAACAACCCTGTGTTTATCAACGGGGAAACAAGCCTGTGTTATCAACTGGGAAAAAAGCCTGTATGTCTATCCCCAGGGAACTGGACTGAGTGAGTGTGTGCTTTTGCATCGATTTCGTATGCATTAAGACCAAATCTAAATTTTCGCAATAGCCAGCTCTATTTTGAAATGTCAGTTTTTCAAAACAGTCAAGCTCTAATTTATATATATATAATATATATATATATATATATATATATAATATATATATATATATTATATAATATTATATATATTATATATAAAAATATATATAAATTATTATATATATATATATATATATATATAAATATATTTATTATATATATAAATATATATATATTATATTATATATTTTATATAATATATATTTTATAATTATATATAATATATAATATATTAATAAAAATATATATTATATATATTATATATATATATATATATTTTTATATATATATATATATATTATATTATAATAAATTTTATTATATTATATATATATATATATATTTTATATATAAATATATATATATATAATATAATATAGGGAAGTACCACCTCTTGGCTGGAATGGGACCCTCATCCTCAGAGAAGACAAAAAACGTACCTCAGAGAAAACTCAAGGTTCTCCCGGAGCTGTTTGAATATTTTCTTCTCCTACCACCCCCTATATATTTTTTTTATATGTGAACATTTTTAATAACAAAAAAAAAATTACAGAAAAAAACATATATATTTAAAAATAATTTAATATAAATATATATATTATATATATATAATAAATATATATAAATATATATATATAAATTACACGCGGGCAAAGGCCCCCCCTAC
>NC_069471.1:9787057-9811246 GCF_026875155.1 Cherax quadricarinatus | reverse complement strand
GAAAAATGGTGATAAGAAGACGGCCAGAAACCTATACTCGGTTTAATAGACTGAAGTTTGTTTGCCGAGCATAGTAGACCAACGTTGTTGCCAACGGGTGTGAAGGTGGGAAGATATTACAGCAAAATAGTCCGTACATGGAATACCTCTATAAGAAACTGGTAGGTCATGGTACTGCTGACCGCGCAGCAGTGTCTGCCTGTTCATTGCCCTGTACGTCAACATGACCAGGGACCCAACAAAAAACAATATCTTTATGCTTAGTAAAGATGCGGCGTAGCCAAAGTTGGATACGGAGGACTAAGGGGTGAGGTGTATCAAATTTTTGTATAGCCTGTAAAGCACTAAGGGAGTCTGAGACAACCACAAATGATGACACAGGCATAGATGCAATACGGATAAGTGCTGTAAGGATGGCATAATAATTCAGCAGTAAAAAATACTAGCTGAAGATAGTAAATGCCCTTGTACGACGCTGTCCGAAACACTGCTGCGAATCCTACGCCGTCAGAAGACTTAGAGCCATCTGTGTACACAGCAATGGCATGAGAATGAGAGTGAAAGGGGTCAAGAAAAAGAGAGCGGAAGCGACCGTAAAACAGTTGGGCTTTCGAGCAAGGGAGGGAGAAAGAACAGACTCGAACAGCTGAACTTCCCAGGGGGGTAGGGAAAAGTGTGATGCTACATGTACATAGAAAGGTGGTAGTTGAAGAGAAGACAAGAGCGAATGAAGGCGAAGAGAGAAGGGAGGGAGTAAGCAGGGGCGGGCGAACAAATAAAGAATGTCTACTAATATCAGTGACCATTCTATAAATGGAAGGATTGCGGAGATCATGAGAGCGTACATAGTAGCGCAGGCAATGGGCATCACGGCGATCGGATAAGGATGGAACGTTCGCTTCTGCATAGAGGCTTTCGACAGGGGAAGAGCGAAAAGCACCAAGGCATAAACGTAATCCTTGGTGATGAAGGGGGTTAAGGCTAGAGAGAGTAGCAGGAGATGCCGCTGAATAGATCTGGTCACCATAATCAAGTTTCGATAAAATAAGGGTGGAATGTAGGTGAAAGGGGGGTTCGACGATCAGCTCCCCACGAAAGATGAGCAAGGGTTTTAAGAAGGTTCAGCCGGCTGTGACAAGTTGCCTTCAGAGAGGTAATGTGAGGTTTCCAGGATAACCTACGATCAAAGAGGAGGCCCAGAAACTTGACTGTATCACGTTCAGGGATACGTGAGCCATAGAGGTACAAAGGATGATCAGAGATGACAGAGCGTCTAGTGAAAGTGATTTGGTGGTTTTAGTGCTGGAAAATTTAAACCCATGTGTGGTGGCCCAATTGGAAACACGGTCGACTGCATGCTGGAGAGAAACTGTAAGGAGGTGACAGTCAGCGCCTGCACAGGCAATAGCGAAGTCATCAACATAGAGTGATGACCAAATATTTTATGGAAGACTAGAGGCCAAATCATTAATAGCAAGGAGAAAAAGTGTTGTGCTCAGAACACATCCCTGGGGACACCTTCAGCTTGGATAAAGTCCGGGGAGAGCAACATTATTAACCCGAACACGGAAATGCCTGTCATTAAAAAGTTCTTAAGGAAGGATGGTAGATTGCCTCGAAGGCCTAAGGAGTGGCTTGGGCTAAAATATTATACCTCCAAGTTGTGTCCCTATGCCTTCTCAAGATCAAAAAATATGGCAATAACTGAGTGGTTATTCGCAAAGGCATTACGAACATACGTATCCAAGCGCAGTAAGGGGTCTATGGTAGAACGTCCCTTACGAAAGCCATATTGACGAGTGGAGAGACTGTTGTGTGTCTCTAAATACCACACTAAACGTCTATTTACTAGACGTTCCATTTCTTTGCAAACTGCACTGGTAAGAGCAATGGGACGATAGTGGGAGGTTTCATGTCCCGTAGTGCCTGGTTTGCGGAAAGGGAGAACAATGGCGGATTTCCACAGCTGTGGAAGAACTCCTTGTGACCAAATAAGATTGTAAAGGCGTAATAGGACTGCAAGGGCTGACTGATGTAAATGTTGTAGCATACGAATATGAATGTCGTCGGGCCCAGCTGCCGATGATCGACAAGCTGAGAGTGTTGCCTCCAGTTCTTGAAGTGTAAAAGGCACATTATACTGTTCTTCTCTGAGAGAAGAAAAGTCCAAGGGTGCTAACTCTCTGGCAGACTTTGAGGAAAGAAATGAGGGGCATAGATGGAGTCCCTGAGAAATACGGACCAGATGATTGCCAATTTCATTGGCAACATCTAGTGGGTTTGCTATATCAACACCGGCAACCCGCAGAACAGGAGCCGGGTCAGGAGAATATTTACCACTCAGTTTTCGTACTTTTTTCCAGACTGCACTCATAGAGGAAGCAGAGGTGATGGTGGAGACATAATCTCGCCAGCAAGTGCGTTTAGCGTCACGGATGACACGGCGAGCGATCGCACGCTTCTGTTTAAAATCAAGGAGTCGCTCTGTGGTTCTATTGTACCGGTACCTGCCCCATGCAGCGCGTTTCAAACGTACTGCACGAGCACAAGCAGGAGACCACCAAGGCACGCATTTCTGAGAATGCCTGCTCGAAGTTTGGGGTATAGAATGAGAAGCTGCGGTGAAAACGGAGGATGAGAAGAGGTGTAAAAGCTCATCGATGGAGGACGAAGAAGGAACCTCTTTAAAAACAGTCAGGTGTGAGTAAAGGTTCCAATTTGCCCGATTAAATTGCCAGCGTGGGGGGCGAAGAGGTGGCGAATATGAAGGGGAAGTAAGAATGATTGGGAAATGATCACTGTCATGTAAGTCCGGGAGAACAGACCAAGTAAAGTCTAATGCGGCGGAGGAAGAGCAAACTGAGAGATCGATGCAAGAGAGAGTATGAGTCCGAGGATCAAAATGGGTGTGAGTACCTGTATTTAAAACATGGAGGGGGTGGGTGGCAAGAAAAGCCTCTAACTGAATTCCACGGGAATCACAGTGAGACCCTCCCCAGAGGAAATGGTGGGCATTAAAATCACCAAGTAACAGAATTGGTGGCGGTAATGACGAAACAAGGAAGGCAAAATCCGGAATAGATAATGCCCGAGAAGGAGAGAGATATAAAGAACAGAGCGTATACCACCTATGTAAGTGGATACGGGCTGCTGTGTAATGCAGCGAAGTATGAACAAATAGCTGATGGTACGGAATAAACAGTGCGGAGAAGAAGGGCACTTTCATTAAAGGTCCCATCAGGAAAAGGATCTGAAGAATACAATAAATTATAGCCTGAGATGTGAGAAATAACAGCAGAGTGTAATTTTGGTTCCTGTAAGCAAACACCAACAGGGGCAAACTGGGAGAGTAACATCTGAAGCTCACCCCGATACCCCTGAGGCCACGTATATTCCACTGTAAAAAGGCCATGAATGGCAATGATAAAGATACTTGAAAATCCGCAGGTAAGGGTTCCTACGGACTAGGAGGGTTAGAAAAGTCCACATGCGGAGGCAGTGGAAAATGTTCAAGCAGCGAAGGAACGGTGCGCTGTGAAGAAAGGAGTTGCGCAGATGGAGCAGAGGAGAGAGAAAGAGCGGAAGGTGGATCAGTGTCCATTGATGGTTTGGTCTCTGCAATATATTCAGAGATTGCTTCAAGTGTTTCAGAATTCAGAGATGTCGTATGGGAGACAATATTGGGAATGGTAGGGGGAGGATGAGTAAAGATTGGAACTGTATTGGACTGTACCAAGGTAGGGGGGGCGAAAGGGTGGAGGGAACTGGAGAAGCGTGGCAGGGACAGAAGAGACAGGAACCTGGGAGGTGGCAGAAGAGGAAGAAACTTGGGAGGGAACAGGGGAGGAAGGTACATTACGAGGAGGAGGGTGAACCTCTGCACTTGTAACTGAGCCAGTGAGAGGGGAAGAACTAGGGACAGAGACAGGGAGGGTAAAATGAGGAGGTGGAAGATGGGTAGGAGGTGTTACCGGACCTTTTTTTGACTTTTGAGAAGTAGAGGGACGATTGGGAAGAGGTGTCGTACGAGGTCTCGTCGATACTGAGGCTTGTAAGAGAGAACTCGAAGAAGCGAGATTAGACTGAGGCGTTGAAGTAGGGACGTCTGAGCCGAGGACAGCAAAAGGATTAGATACAGGAGTGATTATGGGAGAGGTAACCACAGAGGTGGGTGTAGAAGATGGGATACCAGAAGTGGGGGGACGTTTTGAAACACGGGAATAAGAAACACGTGGGAGTCTCCCTTGGAGGCGGAGATGAGAAACTGCCATGGCATAAGGGAGACCTTCTGTCTCTTTGAGGTAACGGATTTCCCGCTCGTTTAAATAGACCTGACAACGGCGAGAGTACGAAGGGTGAGCCTCATGACAGTTAAGGCAAGAGGGAGATCGATTGCAAGACGTATTAGAATGGTCATCGGCACCACAGACTGGGCATTCGGCGATAGATCTGCAATATTTCGCTGGATGGCCAAATCGCCAGCAATTTCTACACTGTTGTGGTGTAGGGATCACCTTTCGAACTTGTAACCGATGTCCTGCTATATAAACTGAGGATGGGAGTTCTCGGCTGTCAAAAGTTAAACGAGCCACATTGCTAGGGTATCGTCTCCGCCCACGGGCAGGAAGAACGTAAGTGTCTACCTTGAGGATTGGGAGATCTTGGAGTTCCAGCTGTTCTAGAATGTCGGTGCCACATGTCTGGAAATTTTGTTGAACTATGGTATGGGCAGAATAACGGTACCACTACAAGAATTGAGGGAATGATGTTTTTCAAGGGTGACAGGAACAGTATCTATATGGGAAAGACGAGAGAGCTCACGAGCCTGGGTAGCATTCTGTACGGTAATGATGCGCGTACCGCTCTTAAGAGCATGAAAAGAAATATCTTTACCAACATGGCGTAGGAGTGCCATTGCCAATACTATTGTCAGAAAGATAGGCAGTAGAGGAAGTTGGTTCGCAAAGTGAAGAATTTAGTCCACTGTTCAGTCTGAAACGAGCGTGGAAAGGTAGTGAAGGACGTGTCGAACTCTTTCTGAGAAGAAACGAGAAGTGAAGTGGAGAAGTATCATCAGCAGGTAATTGTCGTGACATGTTAATGGCGTGGGACCAGAGTTTGGTCCGACTGACGGGTCCGCGATTTGAAAATTGCCGCACCGTAAGAGGAGAGCCGAAGCATAGTCCAGAGTAGAGCGAAGGTCATGATAAATCGAAGGAGTCAGTCGAGCCAGTACCTGAAGCAGGTGATGAAACCGCACCGCAATAGGTACAGAGCATGAGGAATGTCTGAAAGAGTGGTCCAAAGACGAGGCGGGGTCAGAACGGGGTGCGGTAATCAAGAAGTGGGCCCGGTGGTAAAAAGGTTCATGACTAGGCTGCCATGGTTAGGTTAACTTCTTTCTTTTTGTTTTTAAGAAAAAAAAAGAAAGAAGAAAAGAAAATAAAAATAAAAAAACGAAAAAAAAAAGGGGAACCGGGAGGATAGTTTCCTAAGGAATGAAAAGGGCCAGAAATCTCCCCTCCGCGTACAAGAGGACTCGACACCGCTAGTAGCGCAGATGCAGCATGAACCCGTGCCAAAACCCTAAACCCTTCTCATGCCAGTAAATCCACAATGCAGGATTAGCAACCTCACATCTGCCGAGCTACCTCGTGGAAACAAAAGAGAGGGCGGCCCGATAACCGCCACCAAAGCATACCTCCCTCAGCCACCACCCCCGAATCCGAAAGGTGCTTTCCAAGATACACCCGTCGCCCAAAAGACACCCAAGCAACTCCACTCCGGATACCGAGAGGGATCGGGACATCCCTAGGCCAATCAGATTCCAACGGCAAACTACGCACCACCGCCACGAAACCTCAAACGGAATGGATCGACCCCGATCCTTCCTCTACCTCGGAACTAGCGAGCCTGTGGGAGAAATCCCAAAGGACAAAAAGAGGAAGGGGCAAAAGGGAGGAGTGGGAGAAAGAGGATGAGGAAATGAAAAAGGGGAAGGATGGGAGGATGGGATAGGGGAGGGAATTGTGGGAATAGGTTCTGGACTGAGGAAGAAGACCGATAGGTCCTAATTCCTCAGACCCAAGAGCCTCTTCACCACGCCAAGGAGCCCACCTTTGAAGAGGCATCCCCTCCGGAGAGGCATGGATTCGCCTACCTTCCTCATATTATAACAACTTTCCAGAAAAAATTGAGCATCTTGAACAGATCCTGACAAGTTTAATAAATATATGTAATCAGGAGATGCTCTTGAGAATGGTGATGAAGTCAAAAGTGCAGCAATCTCCGTTCAGCTTCCAGCAATTTGTAGAAAGAAGCCCATAACTCTTGCTTCAAGACTTGCCTAATAACTGGCTGCCAAAATGCGATTATTATTATAATCAAAAGAAGCGCTAAGCCACAAGGGCTATACAACGCCAAAAATGGCCGAAAAAAATGCTTAAAAATAAAGGTCCTGAAGATAAAGACGTTTCAAAACTATGCTATTTGCTCTTAAGTACTCAGCACTGTAGTCCAAAGCATATAGTTTACCATCTTATGAGCAAGAGATTGTAATAACTCACTACAATGGATACATACAAATCTTCTTTCATGGAACATTGCTTCCATCAGGAAGCGGTTTGCCTGTCTTACATTTCATATTAGTGCAACCAGACTATATGATGTCATCGTTTGCTGGAATTAGATTGAAAGATAGCACCTCCACCAAACTTGCCCTGGATATGCAGCTTATAACCTAAGGTCAACCAACTGTTGTGTGATGTATGTCAAAAATAGCTTGCCCACATCACTCTTCCTTGCAGAGCGAGTTAACATGCAGTATCATGGTGTCAAAGTATATGCAGGCGATTTTTCATAAACATTTTTAATCTCTATGCCCCAGCGAACCAGCTTCGACCTGATGCTTTAAGATAAGATAAGATAAGATTTCGTTCGGATTTTTAACCCCGGAGGGTTAGCCACCCAGGATAACCCCCAGAAATCAGAGCGTCATCGAGGACTGTCTAACTTATTTCCATTGGGGTCCTTAATCTTGTCCCCCAGGATGCGACCCACACCAGTCGACTAACACCCAGGTACCTATTTGCTGCTAGGTGAACATGACAACAGGTGAAAAGTGAAACTGTCGAATGTTTCCCACCCGCCGGGAATCGAACCCGGGCCCTCCGTGTGTGAAGCGGGAGCTTTAGCCACCAGGCCACCGGGCCACCTATCGCATCAATAGTGAACCTACCATCATTCTTGGAGATTTTAATGCCAGACATAAGAATATTGGTGGGTCTATAACAAACACCAATGGAACTAAACTAGTGAGATTGCTAAAGCATGAAAATGTTCGAATTGTGGGGCAACTACTGAGCCTACTCACCATATATGTTGATACTAGAACTGTGTCTGGATTTAATACATCATATACGATGCATACTCTGTCATAGAGGATTGATGATCTGCTATCTGATCACTTCCCAAGCCTAACAACGTCAATCTGATCACATCTCCAGCAATCAAGATCTAAATACAGAAGGAGGAAACTTATCCAACAGAACACAGAGACAACTTTATAACCACCCTTTGGAGCGAATGTAAAAAATCCGAGCCATTGGCACACAAAAATTTAATGAATGATTTAATTACCACTAATGAGAGTGTTCTCACAAGATCAAGTGGGCAGGAAATAGGAAACAAAACCCTCCACTATAAATAACAATAAAAACCAATGTAAATACTATAATGATCCCCAGCTGCCGCATTCTAACACATGCAGCTAGGAGGATTGTAAGCATACCGTGAATGTAGAACCCCAGACCTGCTCAGAACGTTCCAAGCTGCACTAACAAATGCAAGGAATAGAAAGGAAGAACTTACAACAGGAATGGGAACAGTTTGTTAGTGGGAAAATTTTAAATAGTCCACCCCTTTTAGTTTGGCTTGAAAGGTATAAAGAAAAAAAAAAGATAAGATTTTGTTCGGATTTTTCAACCCGAGGGTTAGCCACCCAGGATAACCCAAGAAAGTCAGTGCGTCATCGAGGACTGTCTAACTTATTTCCATGCCAGGTATAAATAAAATAACCAGGAAAAAGACTGGCAATGTTGCCATCCCTTTCCTCTTGAAAAAGCAAATGACCTCATAAATGAAGGTCCAAAATATCCAGGCATGAAGCCTTCCATCTCATATAAGAAAAAAATTTAGAGAGTACTCTGAAGAAATTTGAATCTGAATAATTTATAGCAAAATATTGATGAAGTGATTGCCTCTTACCGAGTAAGAATAGATAAGGCATTAACCAAAGTCGATCAACTGCTCCTGAGAGGATGGTAAAAACCTATGATATACTCAGAACTCTAAGGCCACGTGCCTGATAACCCTTGATGGCACTGTATAATCTCAGATACATTGAGGCGTTCTTCCATACTTCCTGGACGCAATATCTCATTGTCCTATCCCTAAGCCCCAACACCTGATACATTTAGGCCGATCTCCTTAACTAATTGTCTTTGTAAAACTTTTTGAAAGAATGATGCTTAACAGACTGTACTACAGAATCAGAAACAACTTTCCCCCCTACCTCTATGGTTCATAAAAGGTAAAAGGTGTGCAGAACTGTATTTCCACCTTACCACAGCACACACCCTACTATTTTACCACATTTCTTGATCTAAATCTGCATTTGATATGAGCGAACAGAACCGTTTATACACATGAACTAGCCAAAATGAATAATGGTGGTAGCTACTCTGCTGGATAATAGGAATACCTGTCAAATAGAGTATCCTCAGTCCTTTACCAAGGCTCAGAAGTGATTCTAAAGAAATGTCATTAGGTACACGCGCAGGGAGGGAGTTCATTAGTCCCATGCTATTTAATATCTGATTAATCACTCCTAAATGGCATCTACAATGCCTCACTAAACATAAGCTATGCTGATATCATGATCCATACAACAGGGCATAAGAAATGAATACCTTCTTATGAATTTCAAGCAAATTGTAAACGACTAGGCCTCATAATATCTTCCTCTAAAACTAAGATAATTAACAACAAACGACATCCACCCACCCATCTATTTGTCAGGGTGAAATCAATTAGCTACGTTAAAACTTACAGATATCTTGGTGTAGATGTACCCATTACAGAAAAATCCACTATACCAACAACTAAACAAGAAATGTAAAGCTAGGCTAAATGCTCTCAAGCTGTATGCTGGCTACATCCCAACTATGGTGCAAATGTGAGAATCGTGGAGAAGAATTACAAACCCAATGTTAGGTCTTAATTGATTATCTGCTCACCTGTTGATAATAGCTAGAGAAAGATCTCTCCGACCCTTGGAGTTAAAGCAAAATGATGCTCACCAGGATTATTCTAGGCTGTCCCA
This sequence comes from Cherax quadricarinatus, assembly GCF_026875155.1. Classification (NCBI taxonomy): domain Eukaryota; kingdom Metazoa; phylum Arthropoda; class Malacostraca; order Decapoda; family Parastacidae; genus Cherax; species Cherax quadricarinatus. The sequence goes on along the minus strand of NC_069471.1, from coordinate 9,801,864 downwards.
GATCTACAAAAGTTCTTTAACATGAGGAAGGGAGCTTGTATTTCTAGTACAGTGATAGGATTGTTTGAAATTAACACTGAACTCGGTATTAGAATGGTTGAGAAACAACCAGACACTGACACAGTGAATCTTACCAATGTCTAGAGGTAAATACACACCAGATCTAAAATGTTGTGAAAACGTGCAAATGCAATTAAGTTTTAATAACCTGCATGAACTGTATCACTGTAGGCAACAAGAGCATTTCACCCCTTCCATGGAAGATGTTTTCATTTAATATCACATACCTTCAATGTCCCTCCCAAGAAGCACAATGCTATAATCCCTTCATTTAAAATCTGATCTCTTGTTAGAGCAACTGCTCAAGAAGAATTTCTCACCAACGTAGTAACAAGTTATCACAAGTTAAATACACTGATGGATCTAAACAGGAGTCCTTTGGCAAGCTGCATCGGCTCTTGTTGCCACCCTCCCTAGTTAGAACGATAATAAATTTTGTTTGAGTAGGCATAAGAATTTAAACAACGGGCTCTTACACACTGCAAACGAATTGTTTGCAATCCTAAAGGCGCTAAAGCGAACCTATGACACTGAGCTTGACTCTATCATCATTACTGATTCTATGTCATCATTGAAGGCTCTTGGCTCATATAATGACTCCAACAACATGCTCATTGGGGAAGCCAGGTATAGATACTCAAAAATTAGGGACATAGGAATTATATGGATCCCATCACACATTGGATTACTCCTTCATGATAAAGTTGATATGTTAGCCAAGAAGAGTATCGAGAAGGAGAATGTAGAATATAACTTTGGTATAACTGTGTCTAGCATTAGGAATAATATTAGGAGAGAAGTAAATAATGAAGATGATTGTTATAGGAATGCAGTTAGAAGCCTGAGTAGATCTATAACCCACTATGATAACATGAACGTAAATAAGTATGTTTATGGAGCAACTTGCAATGTGAACAGACTGACTGATGTTGTAGTGGCCAGGCTTAGGCTTGGTTACAAGTACTTCTGGCAGTTTGGGACACACAGATGATGATCAAACTAAATGTAAATTATGTGATCAGGCATATGGTCACTCTCTTGAACTACATGTGCTTAATTGTCCACTTATTGAGGAATACAGAGACAGACAGTATAATAACCTATGTGACATGTCAAGATATCTTATTAATGAAAATAAGGTACCAGATATACTAAGCAAATTTCCTAAATTTGCTTGTAACAGATAAGTGAACTATAGATATGTAGATATAAATCCATATGTATTCCTGTTAACCCTTTGGGGCCTAGTTCCTAGGCCTTTTGTGTATCCATATGCTCTCGCGCTACTGTCCACAGGATGGATATGGGGTGCACAATAAACTAGCCACTTCGGTGGCAAAATCTAAAAAAAAAAAAAAAAACAATGAATCTGCTCTGTTGTAGGTGATTTACCGGTATTGATTCTGGTCCGGGTCTCATCCAACTTGGTGACCCGGTATTGGCTCCCCGGGTAGGGAAGTGTCGTTTATCTTTACTTGCACCTGTGTGGCAGGTCTTCAGCAGGAAGGATGGGGGCTCCCTAACCGGCTCTATAATAATAATAATCTATGGCCAGGGGACTCAAGATATCTGCGGCGAAATCCAAAGCCATGATCCTTCGCACCAAGGTGCCCAGTCAGAGGCTGCAGGTCCTGGGCATCGACCTGGAGTGGGTTCACAGTTATAGGTACCTTGGAATCTACATTGACAGGCACCTCACCTTCCAGAAACATGTGCGCCACATTAAAGAGAGGGCTCTGCAGAGGGTCAGGGCATTGAGTGCCATGGCCAACCCTAGGGTTGGGGCCAGCCTCGAGGTCATGAGGTTGTTCTACATCCAGGCAATACGTTCCCTCGTTGACTATGGGGCACTTGCTCGGTTCACGCCAGACCCACAAACATCAAATCCCTCTGTGTCATCCAGAACACAGCTACGGGCCATGCTGGGGGCTCCTAGGTGGGCCAATGCAGTGGCCTCTGAACCTTGAGGTGCAGCTACAGCCTCTTGAAACAGGATCCAACTGGTAGCTGCCGGGAGGATTGCAAAGTATCTCCGACTCCCAGGGGCGGGACAAACTGATGAGAGATTTAGGGGTCGCCAGGGACAGGTCATTCCACTGCATCCCGGCCGCCGATGGATGTGGGGGTAGCAGATGCCACACAGAAGCTCTTGCCCAAGACATTGCTCCAGGGGGGAGGCTGCGACAGACTGGCACAAACTACACGGTGCCACCCCCTTGGCACCAGAGCTGTTTGCGGTGTGCTGGACAACCCTACCAACAGCAAGAGGCATTGCACCCGGGACATTCTGCACCACCTTGCCTCGGCTAGCATTGTGGGTGTGGAAGGCCCAGGGTTTTGTACCATATTCACTGAGGGCTCCAGAGACCCAGTGGCAGGCCGCACATCTGCTGGATGTTCCACAGCAATCTGACATCAGGTTGGCGCCTCCCAACCATTGCAACCATCCTCCAGGCCGAACTCTTTCCCATCCAACAAGCTCTGCGGCATGCTTTTGCAAACCATCAGCATCCCCCTATCATCCACTTGATTCCAAGGCAGCGATCCAAAACGCTTATGCACAGAGAGCCAAAGGACAACAACACTTAATCACATCCATCCGGGTGACCTGCAGACTCCCCATGGCCCAGGGGCGCAGGGCTACCATCAACTGGATCCCGAGCCATGTGGGGTATCCCTGGCAATGATGCTGCAGATGAGGCTGCTAGGACTGCAAAACCCCCGAGGCAAAAGCCACGTGCTATGAATCTCCATCAGCCTCAGCCAGATTGCGCTGTGGGCTGCTGGTGCGGCCCAGGCGCCCATTCCCTGACCCGGGGATTCACGGAGCCTCTGTTGGTATGTCAGGGCGACCCACAGGGTGCCCCCTCCAAGTATTCGGACACAGTCCAGGGAACTGAGGGTGCATATCCACCGCCTATGCTTAGGGTATCCCACCACTGCGCAGATTGTTGAACGGGCACGAGAGGAGCTCTGTGCCCATTGTGACCGAATGGTTCCACAGCCCTTGGTGCACTACCTGTTAGACTGCCCGGCTACGATGCCCCTTCACCGTAGACACTTCCCAATGACCCCAGTAGGGCAGACCCGAGAGGATGAGGCAGCACATCTTGTGTACTTAGCTGTCAGGGACTTGGAAACCTTACTTCCAGTCCTTACACGTCATCCGCCCCCCCCCCCGCTGAAGTTGCTGCGAGGGCCTGCTTTGGGCCTCCATTGCACTGCACACCAGCCACTGTTAGTGCACACTAACGTTTGGTACGTCATCTGGCCATAGGGCCGGTGAGGTACCCCCCCCTTCCTGCTGAAGACCTGCCACACAGGTGCAAGTAACGATAAATGTCACTTGTGTGTGTGTGTGTGTGTGTGTGTGTGTGTGTATGAGTGTGTCAGTGTGTGTGTACTCACCTATTTGTACTCACCTATTTGTGGTTGCAGGGGTCGAGTCCTAGCTCCTGGCCCCGCCTCTTCACCGGTTGCTACTAGACCCTCTCTCTCCCCGCTCCATGAGCTTTATCAAACCTCGTCTTAAAACTGTGTATGGTTCCTGCCTCCACTACGTCATTTTCTAGGCTATTCCACTGCCTTACAACTCTATGACTGAAGAAATACTTCCTACTATCTCTCTGACTCATTTGTGTCTTCAACTTCCAATTGTGGCCTCTTGTTTCTGTGTCCCCTCCCTGGAACATCCTGTCCTTGTCCACCTTGTCTATTCCACGCAGTATTTTATATGTCGTTATCATGTGTGTGTGTGTGTGTGTGTGTGTGTGTGTGTGTGTGTGTGTGAGTATGAGTGTGTGTGTGTGTGTATGAGTGTGTGTGTGTGTGTATGAGTGTGTGTGGTGTGTGTATGAGTGTGTGTGCGTGTGTGTATGAGTGTGTGTGTGTGTGTGTGTGTGTGTGTGTGTGTGTTTGTGTGTGTGTATGAATTTGTATGTGTGTGTGTGTGGTGTGTGTGTGTGTGTGTGTGTGTGTGTGTGTGTGTGTGTGTGTGTGTGTGTGGGTGTGGTGTGTGTGTGTGTGTGTGTGTGTGTGTGTGTGTGTGTATGTGAGAGAGAGACTCAGGAATCAACATTTGCACCAATAACTCACTACAGTTGTGACCGGGTGTGGAAGTGTGAATTGCTCATTACTCTAAAATTTGTTCATGATTGCAGCCATGTATAAACGTAAGTAACCATTCTTACAGTATTCATTACCTTTGTAACTTGTGAGTTCATTACCTTTGTAACTTGTGAGTTCATTACCTTGTACCTAGTTCAGCCATCAAAACTTTGGGGCCCGGTCCCTGGACCCATTGTGTACCTCTGTAATCTGTAAATACCTTTGTAACTTGTCATGATTGTGACTAGACCTACCTGGAGTTCATTACCTTTGTAAATTGTGAGTTCATTACCTTTGTAAATTGTGAATTCATTACCTCTGTAACTTGCTCAGCTATCAAAACTTGAGGCCCAGTCCCTGGACCAATTATGTACCTCTGTAATCTTTTGACTACCGCCCACAGGATGGGTATGGGTGCATAATAAACATATTAAACTAACTAACTAACCTACCCGGGGAGCCAATGCCGGGTCACCAAAATGGAAGAGACCCGGGCCGGGATTACCGGGGAATCAAATAGAATAGAATAGAATCTATGGCCAGCATCGATACCATGCCTAACCCTTCTAGGGTAGGGTAGGTGCCTGAGCCCGAGCCTTTAGCTCATAAGACTGTCATTCCCATTTGCCCTTTGGGGCGGGATGGCAGACCAGAGAGGCCTAGCTTGTGGCTAGGCCTGGGGACAGTTTGTCGTCACCTGACATATATTTACGTGGCGGGTCGTCACCTGACATTTACCTGGCAGGTCGCCACCTGACATACATTTACCTGGTGGGTCATCACCTGACGTATTTACCTGGTGGGTTGTCACCTGACATATATTTACCTGGCAGGTCGTCACCTCACATATATTTACCTGGCGGGTCGTCACGTAACATATATTTACCTGGTGGGTCGACACCTGACATATATTTACCTGGCTGGTCGTCACCTGACATATATTTACCTGGCGGTCGTCACTTCACATATATTTACCTGGCAGGTCACCTGACATATATTTACCTGGCGGGTCGTCACCTGACATATATTTACCTGGCACGTCGTCACCTGACATGTATTTACCTGGCACGTCGTCACCTGACATGTATTTACCTGGCACGTCGTCACCTGACATGTATTTACCTGGTGGGTCGTCACCTGACATATATTTACCTGGAGGGTCGTCACCTGACATATATTTACCTGGCACATCGTCACCTGACATATTTACCTGGCAGGTCGTCACCTGACATATTTTCCTGGCGGGTCGTCACCTGACATATTTACCTGGAGGGTCGTCACCTGACATATTTACCTGGTGGGCCATCACCTGACATATATTTACCTGGTGGGTCGTCACCTGACATATGTTTACCTGGCAGGTCGTCACCTGACATTTACCTGGCCACGCCATCATATGACATATTTACCTGGCGGGTCATCACCTGACATATATTTACCTGGCGGGTCGTCACCTGACATATGTTTACCTGGCGGGTCGTCACTTGACATGTTTCATGTGGTTATAACTTCCTTCAGAAACAAGGTATTACGATGGGGTTTTCACCAAAATGTTCCCCGATTCTTACACTATTTTTCTGTAAACAAAACACAAAACCATATTTTTTTCGCGTAATTAACATTTTTCCGCATAATTAACATGTCCACATAATTAAACGTGTCCGCATAATTAACATGTCCGCAAAATTAACATGTCCGCATAATTAACATGTCCGCAATAACTAACATGTCCACATTCCGCCAGGGACAGGTCATTCGACTGCATCCCGGCCGCCGATGGATGTGGTCGGTAGCAGATTCCACACGGAAGCTCCTGCCCATGACATTGCTCCAGGCGGGAGGCTGCGACAGACTGGCAGAGAACTACACGGTGCCACCTCCTTGGGCACCAGAGCTGTTTGCGGTGCACTGGGCAACCCTACCAGACAGCAAGAGGCATTGCACCCAGGACATTCTGCAACGACTTGCCTTGGCTAGCATTGTGGGTGCGAAGGCCCAGGTTGTGAGCCATATTACACCGATGGCTCCAGAGACCCAGTGGCAGGCCGCACAGCTGCTGGGATATTCCACAGCAATCTGACATCAGGTTGGCGCCTCCCAGACCATTGCACCATCCTCCAGGCCGAACTCTTTGCCATCCAACAAGCTCTGCAGCATGCTCTTGCAGACCATCAGCATCCCCCCATCATCCACGTTGATTCCAAGGCAGCGATCCAAGCGCTTATGCACAGAGAGCCAAAGGACAACATACACTTAATCACATCCATCCGGGATGACCTGCAGACTCTTATGGTCCAGGGTCGCAGGGCTACCATCAACTGGATCCCGAGCCATGTGGGTATCCCTGGCAATGATGCTGCAGATGAGGCTGCTAGGACTGCAACCCTCGAGGCACAGCCACGTGCTGCAATCTCCATCAGCCTCAGCCAGATTGCGCTGTGGGCTGCCGGTGCTGCCAGGCGCCCATTCCCTGACCCTGGGGATTCACAGAGCCTCTGTTGGTATGCCAGGGCGACCCACAGGGTGCCCCCTCCAAGTATTCGGACACAGTCCAGAGAACTGAGGGTGCATATCCACCGTCTACGCTTAGGGTATCCCACCACTGCGCGGATTGTTGAGCGGGCATGAGAGGAGCTCTGTGCCCATTGTGACCGAATGGTTCCACAGCCCTTGGTGCACTACCTGTTAGACTGCCCGGCTACGATGCCCCTTCGCCGTAGACACTTCCCAATGACCCCAGTAGGGCAGACCCGAGAGGATGAAGCAGCACATCTTGTGTACTTAGCTGTCAGGGACTTGGAAACCTTACTTCCAGTCCTTACACGTCATCCGCCCCCCCCCCCCCCGCTGAAGTTGCTGCGAGGGCCTGCTTTGGGCCTCCATTGCACTGCACACCAGCCACTGTTAGTGCACACTAACGTTTGGTACGTCATCTGGCCATAGGCCGGTGAGGTACCCCCCCCCCCCTTCCTGCTGAAGACCGCCACACAGGTGCAAGTAACGATAAATGTCACTTGTGTGTGTGTGTGTGTGTGTGTATGAGTGTGTCAGTGTGTGAGTGTGTGTGTGTTGTGTGTGTGTTGTGTGTGTGTGTGTGTGTGAGTATGAGTGTGTGTGGTGTGTGTATGAGTGTGTGTGTGTGTGTGTATGAGTGTGTGTGTGTGTGTGTGTGTTGAGTGTGTGTGCGTGTGTGTATGAGTTTGTGGTGTGTGTGTGTGTGTGTGTGTGTGTGTGTTTGTGTGTGTGTATGAATTTGTATGTGTGTGTGTGTGTGTGTGTGTGTGTGGTGTGTGTGGTGTATGTGAGAGAGAGACTCAGCAATCAACATTTGCACCAATAACTCACTACAGTTTGTGACCGGGTGTGGAAGTGTGAATTGCTCATTACTCTCAAAATTTGTTCATGATTGCAGCCATGTATAAACGTAAGTAACCATTCTTACAGTATTCATTACCTTTGTAACTTGTGAGTTCATTACCTTTGTAACTTGCGAGTTCATTACCTTGTACCTAGTTCAGCCATCAAAACTTTGGGGCCCGGTCCCTGGACCCATTGTGTACCTCTGTAATCTGTAAATACCTTTGTAACTTGTCATGATTGTGACTAGACCTACCTGGAGTTCATTACCTTTGTAAATTGTGAGTTCATTACCTTTGTAAATTGTGAATTCATTACCTCTGTAACTTGCTCAGCTATCAAAACTTTGAGGCCCAGTCCCTGGACCAATTATGTACCTCTGTAATCTTTTGACTATTAACCGCCCACAGGATGGGTATGGGGTGCATAATAAACATATTAAACTAACTAACTAACCTACCCGGGAGCCAATGCCGGTCACCAAAATGGAAGAGACCCGGCCGGGATTACCGGCGAATCAAATAGAATAGAATAGAATCTATGGCCAGCATCGATACCATGCCTAACCCTTCTAGGGTAGGGTAGGTGCCTGAGCCCGAGCCTTTAGCTCATAAACTGTCATTCCCATTTGCCCCTTTGGGGCGGGGATGGCAGACCAGAGAGGCCTAGCTTGTGGCTAGGCCTGGGACAGTTTGTCGTCACCTGACATATATTTACGTGGCGGGTCGTCACCTGACATTTACCTGGCAGGTCGCCACCTGACATACATTACCTGGTGGGTCATCACCTGACGTATTTACCTGGTGGGTTGTCACCTGACATATATTTACCTGGCAGGTCGTCACCTCACATATATTTACCGGCGGGTCGTCACGTAACATATATTTACCTGGTGGGTCGACACCTGACAATAATTATACCTGGCTGGTCGTCACCTGACATATATTTACCTGGCAGGTCGTCACTTCACATATATTTACCTGGCAGGTCACCTGACATATATTTTACCTGGCGGGTCGTCACCTGACATATATTTACCTGGCACGTCGTCACCTGACATGTATTTACCTGGCACGTCGTCACCTGACATGTATTTACCTGGTGGGTCGTCACCTGACATATATTTACCTGGAGGGTCGTCACCTGACATATATTTACCTGGCACATCGTCACCTGACATATTTACCTGGCAGGTCGTCACCTGACATATTTTCCCTGGCGGGTCGTCACCTGACATATTTACCTGGAGGTCGTCACCTGACATATTTACCTGGTGGGCCATCACCTGACATATATTTACCTGGTGGTCGTCACCTGACATATGTTTACCTGCAGGTCGTCACCTGACATTTACCTGGCAACGCCATCATATGACATATTTACCTGGCGGTCATCACCTGACATATATTTACCTGGCGGGTCGTCACCTGACATATGTTTACCTGGCGGGTCGTCACTTGACATGTTTCATGTGGTTATAACTTCCTTCAGAAACAAGGTATTACGATGGGGTTTCACCAAAATGTTCCCCGATTCTTACACTATTTTCTGTAAACAAAACACAAAACCATATTTTTTTTCGCATAATTAACATTTCCGCATAATTAACATGTCCACATAATTAACGTGTCTGCATAATTAACATGTCCGCAAAATTAACATGTCCGCATAATTAACATGTCCGCATAACTAACATGTCCACATTCCGCCAGGGACAGGTCATTCGACTGCATCCCGCCGCCGATGGATGTGGTCGGTAGCAGATTCCACACGGAAGCTCCTGCCCATGACATTGCTCCAGGCGGAGGCTGCGACAGACTGGCAGAGAACTACACGGTGCCACCGTGCCACCTCCTTGGGCACCAGAGCTGTTTGCGGTGCACTGGGCAACCCTAATCCAGACAGCAAGAGGCATTGCACAACCCAGGACATTCTGCAACGACTTGCCTTGGCTAGCATTGTGGGTGCGGAAGGCCCAGGTTGTGAGCCATATTACACACGATGGCTCCAGAGACCCATGGCAGGCCGCACAGCTGCTGGGATATTCCACAGCAATCTGACATCAGGTTGGCGCCTCCCAGACCATTGCACCATCCTCCAGGCCGAACTCTTTGCCATCCAACAAGCTCTGCAGCATGCTCTTTGCAGACCATCAGCATCCCCCCATCATCCACGTTGATTCCAAGGCAGCGATCCAAGCGCTTATGCACAGAGAGCCAAAGGACAACATACACTTAATCACATCCATCCAGGATGACCTGCAGACTCTTATGGTCCAGGGTCGCAGGCTACCATCAACTGGATCCCGAGCCATGTGGGTATCCCTGGCAATGATGCGCAGATGAGGCTGCTAGGACTGCAACCCTCGAGGCACAGCCACGTGCTGCAATCTCCATCAGCCTCAGCCAGATTGCGCTGTGGGCTGCCGGTGCTGCCAGGCGCCCATTCCCTGACCCTGGGGATTCACAGAGCCTCTGTTGGTATGTCAGGGCGACCCACAGGGTGCCCCCTCCAAGTATTCGGACACAGTCCAGAGAACTGAGGGTGCATATCCACCGTCTACGCTTAGGGTATCCCACCACTGCGCGGAATTGTTGAGGGCGGCATGAGAGGAGCTCTGTGCCCATTGTGACCGAATGGTTCCGAAGCCCTTGGTACACTACCTGTTAGACTGCCCGGCTACGATGCCCCTTTGCCGTAGACACTTCCCAATGACCCCAGAGGGGCAGGCCTAAAGGATGAGGCAGCACATCTTGTATACTTAGCTGTCAGGGACTTGGGAAACCTTACTTCCAGTACTCACCTAATTTTTGTTGCAGGGGTCGAGACTCAGTCCTGGCCCCGTCATTGAGATCATTCGCTGCCTGACCACGTAGAGTGCGGTTGTGCTCTGCACCCCTCTGCTGTTTGTAGGCGAGCTCCCTTGTCAGTTACCTGGCTGAAGCGGTGTGAAGTGGTGCTGTCACGCCTCTGTTAACAACATAGGTGCACTGTAATTGTGAAGATGGCTGTTAGTCTGAGACGCAGGATAAATACTGTAGGCATTGAGCTACTTAAAGAACGATAACGCCTAGTTCTGTGCAAGTCTTATTGCCAAAGATCATCTGGGAGACATATGGCGTACAAGATAGTGACTTGTATGGTGTAGCATTAAACGGAAGCCAAAGAATATCGTCAAACTGCTATCAGCTACGGTTTATGAATCGTTAGTCACCAGGTTTCAGGACGTAAGTCTTAGCGTCACACCAGCTGTCAGTGTAAGATTGATAGATGTTTCACGGCATTATACGTGGATCAAGTTATGCAACGTTCCCTTTGAGGCGGATATAAGGAAAGTTTTTGAGACATATGGGACGGTGCATTATGCTCAACATGGTACATGGGCGGCAGGTGCCTATGCTGGTTATCCAGAGGGTTCTTTCAACCTCAAAATGATGTTGAGGCACCCAATACCGTCCTATGTGTATCTACAAGATTTCAGGACGCAGGTAATGGTAATGTACCCAGGATAACGACGAAACATGCCGCCTATGGGTGAGTATGATCACATAGCGGCGACCTGTGACAAGCGAAGACGTGTGCCTGGACCTGTGGTGGATGTCGCAGGCCCTGCTTCAAAGGTGGCAGGTGAAAAACAAACATCGGAAGGAGGGCGTGGTGTTTTGTGGAGCGAGATAGTGGATCGGGCACACAGGACTGGCGGTGAGTTGGAGTCCCTCCCCCAGCTGCCTGATCAGTATCGTCTCCTGTGGATAAGGAGGAGCAGCAATTACAGGAGAAGGTTCTCGAGATTGAGGAAGAATTGGTGGAGGTGTTGAAGACTTTGTCACCACCAGAGAGGGATGTTACTTCTGGGCGTGGTGTCATCGGAGAGCCATCGCTTCCAGAAAGTCGGAGACATGATAATTTGGGACGTGATGGTGGTTTGGAGTCGTCCGTTGAATCATTAAACCATTCTCAGGTAGAGGTGGAGGTTCATCGAGAGGCAACATCTGATCAAGATATGTGTAACATGACGGTCACGAGAAAGAGGGCGGCTACATCAGATTCTGATGACGTCCTTATTGCCTCCCACAAAGGCCTGGGAAACAGACTGAGGTGAAGTGTGAAGGTAGTGGTGTAGGTGGTGGTAGCCATGATAGGAGGCACCGGAAGAAGGGGGAGGAAAGAGAGCACTCTGAAGGTGTCAAACTTAAATTCAAGCTCTGGAGTTGTAAAGAGTGATGAGAGGAAGCAGGGGTGGAAACTTTAATAGGCCTTAGATGTATGTCTGTAAATGTTAATGGGTTATGTAGCGGTATGAAGAGAGATTGGTTTCGTAATTTCCTGAACAAATCTAGAGTGGATGTTGTGTTCCTGCAGGAGCACAATTTTAAAGAGGGTAGGGTGTTGGAGGTGGCAGGATTTCGAGTAGTTACCCTGCCATCTCCCTGTCTAAAAGGTTGTGTGGGAATTTTTAATAAGGGAGACGAGCCCGTTTGTTTTGCAGAGAAGCAAGGGAGGAGGGGCAGGGAGGGTGTTGCATGTGGATGGGTAAGCGTGTGTCTTTTGTGAGTGTGCAAGCGCCGGCAGAAAATAACATCAAGGTAAAGAATGATTTTGTGTGTGAGGATCTTGTGTTTTTCTTAAGTGCACTGCCAGAGGGAGCAATAGTTTTGGGGGGGATTGGAATAGTGTTATCAGGGTGGCTGATGTGGACCCAAAAGGGGCTGGATATATGTCTGTGGCTCTTAGGGATTATATTAAGGGATGTTAGGTTATGTGATGCCTTCGGGGGGGCGGTGTGGGACACTGAATATACGTTTGTTAGGAGTGGATATGCTGCGAGACTAGATAGAGTGTACCTTTCTCAGGGTGTGGATGTGAAATCTTTCAGTACTGTGGAGGCTACAATGTCAGATCATAGGGCAGTGGTGGTGGAGGTTGGGTGGGGAACGCTCGCGGACATATAATAGAAGTTATTCGAAATTAAATGGAAGTGTATTAGGTGATGAGGAGGGGTTGGAGGGATTTCAGTCCTATGGAGGGAGCTAAGTGTGGAAGAACAGGGAGTGATGACATTGTGACATGGTGGGATAGTGTTGCAAAGTAAAGGATTAGAAAGTTTTATGTGAGAGAAGGAAAACGTATTAATAATTTAAAATATGGACTGGCTAAATATTTAGAGGATAGGTTAAGAGGTTGCTATGGGCGGGGGTGGGTGGGAATAATTTTCCTATGGATGAAAAAAGCTGAAATAAAGGGGAGGTTGAGGGTGTTGCAAAATGAAAGTTCAAGCTGTAAGGGTGCAGGCAGGGGTGGAAGAGGTGCTTTGGGGCGAAAAGCCATCAGCGTGTGTTTTGCGGCATCAAAAGCAAAGGCAGGCGGGGACAGCTATCCCATGTTTTAGAGGTAACGGAGATAGTTGGGAATTATAGAGCAGGGCAGGAGATACGAACCACGAAGTGGGTTGTGCGTATGCGGAGGCTTGGTACGAGAAGTACTGGAACAGTGGGGGGGTGGGTGACGTGGCGTTTGGACAAGGTGTGTACGTATGTGACGTGTAATTTAGGAAATAGCGATAGAAAGGCTTTAGGTGGGACTAATACGGCAGAGGAAATAGAGAATGCGTTAAGGGGAATGAGGAAGGGAAAGCGTCGGGTATTGACGGTCTCCCAGTAGAATTTATTTACAACATTGGACGTTAATAAGGGGATTTATAGTTAGGTTATTTAATCGAATGAAGGAGAAGGTACGTTGGGGAGAAGCAGGTAACAGCAGTTGTAGTGTTGGTCCTGAAGGTCAAGGGGCAGCCCACCCTTCGGAGTACCGAGCCATATCACTGCTGTGTGCAGACTATAAGGTGTTTTACCTGGAGTTTACCTGGGGAGAGTTTTCCCGGGGTCAATGCCCCCGCGGCCCGTCCCGTGACCAGGCCCTCCTGGTGGATCAGAGCCTGATCAACCAGGCTGTTGCTGCTGGCTGCACACAAAACCAACGTACGAGCCACAGCCCGGCTGATCAGGAACTGACTTTAGGTCTTGTCCAGTGCCAGCTGAAGACTGCCAGGGGTCTGTTGGTAATCCCCCTTATGTGGCGGGGAGGCAGTGAACAGTCTGGGGCCCCTGACACTTATTGTATGGCTCTTAACGTGCTAGTGAAAACCCCTGCTTTTCATTGGGGGGATGGTGCATCGTCTGCCAAGTCTTTTGCTTCGTAGTGAGTGATTTTCGTGTGCAAGTTCGGTACTAGTCCCTCTAGGGTTTTCCAGGTGTATATAATCATGTATCCCCCCTCCTGTGTTCCAGGAAAACAGGTTTAGGAACCTCAAGCGCTCCCAAATAATTGAGGTGTTTTATCTCCGTTATGCGCACCGTGAAAGTTCTCTGTACATTCTCTAGTCGGCAATTTCACCTGCCTTGAAAGGTGCTGTTATGTGCAGCAATACTCCAGCCTAGATAGAACAAGTGACTTGAAAAAGTGTCATCATGAGCTTGGCCTCCCTAGTTTTTGAAGGTTCTCATTATCCATCCTGTCATTTTTCTAGCAGATACCGATTGATACAATGTTATGGTCCTTGAAGGTGAGATCCCCGACATGATCACTCCCAGGTCTTTGACGTTGGTGTTTCGCTCTATTTTGTGGCCAAAAATTTTTTTTTGTACTCTGATGAGATTTAATTTCCTCATGTTACCATATCCGAGTAATTGAAATTTCTCATCGTTTAACTTCATATTGTTTTTTGCAGCCCACTGAAAGATTTGGTTGATGTCCCCTGGAGCCTTGCAGTGTCTGCAATGGAAGGGCACTGTCATGCAGATTCCGGGTGTCATCTGCAAAGGAAGACACGGTGCTGTGGCTGACATCCTTGCTATGTCGGATATGAGGGTAGGAAACAAGATGGGAGCGAGTACTGTGCCTTGTGGAACAGAGCTTTTCAACCGTACTGCCTCGGACTTTACTCTGTTGACGACTACTCTCGTGTTTCTGTTAGTGAGGAAATTATAGATCCATCGACCGACTTTTCCTGTTATTCCTTTAGCACCATTTGTCGCCTTATTACGCCATGGTCACACTTTTCGAAGGCTTTTGCAAAGTATGTAATATTACATCTGCCCTTCTTTTTGTCTTCTAGTGCATTTAGGACCTTGTCGTAGTGATCCAATAGTTGAGACAGACAGGAGCGACCTGTTCTAAACCCATGTGCCCTGGGTTGTGTAACGATGGGTGTGATCTTCTTTTTAGGCCCCCTTTTAAAGATTTTTATGGTAGGGAGTTAGGCTATTGGTCGATTTTTTTTTTTT
>NC_069471.1:9761967-9786557 GCF_026875155.1 Cherax quadricarinatus | reverse complement strand
CCTGCTTTTTACCGGGAGGTCGCCACCTGACAACATTTACCTGTGGGTCATCACCTGACGTATTTCCTGGGGTTGTCACCTGACTATATTTACTGGCAGGTCGTCCCCTCAATATTTTTCCCGGGCGGGTGCACGTAACATATATTTACCTGGTGGGTCGACACCTGACATATATTTACCTGGCTGGTCGTCACCTGACATATATTTACCTGGCAGGTCGTCACTTCACATATATTTTAACCTGGCAGGTCACCTGACATATATTTACCTGGCGGGTCGTCACCTGACATATATTTACCTGGCACGTCGTCACCTGACATGTATTTACCTGGCACGTCGTCACCTGACATGTATTTACCTGGCACGTCGTCACCTGACATGTATTTACCTGGTGGGTCGTCACCTGACATATATTTACCTGGAGGGTCGTCACCTGACATATATTTACCTGGCACATCGTCACCTGACATATTTACCTGGCAGGTCGTCACCTGACATATTTTCCTGGCGGGTCGTCACCTGACATATTTACCTGGAGGGTCGTCACCTGACATATTTACCTGGTGGGCCATCACCTGACATATATTTACCTGGTGGGTCGTCACCTGACATATGTTTACCTGGCAGGTCGTCACCTGACATTTACCTGGCACGCCATCATATGACATATTTACCTGGCGGGTCATCACCTGACATATATTTACCTGGCGGGTCGTCACCTGACATATGTTTACCTGGCGGGTCGTCACTTGACATGTTTCATGTGGTTATAACTTCCTTCAGAAACAAGGTATTACGATGGGGTTTTCACCAAAATGTTCCCCGATTCTTACACTATTTTTCTGTAAACAAAACACAAAACCATATTTTTTTTTCGCGTAATTAACATTTCCGCATAATTAACATGTCCACATAATTAACGTGTCCGCATAATTAACATGTCCGCAAAATTAACATGTCCGCATAATTAACATGTCCGCATAACTAACATGTCCACATTCCGCCAGGGACAGGTCATTCGACTGCATCCCGGCCGCCGATGGATGTGGTCGGTAGCAGATTCCACACGGAAGCTCCTGCCCATGACATTGCTCCAGGCGGGAGGCTGCGACAGACTGGCAGAGAACTACAAAAGGTGCCACCTCCTTGGGCACCAGAGCTGTTTTGCGGTGCACTGGGCAACCCTACCAGACAGCAAGAGGCATTGCACCCAGGACATTCTGCAACGACTTGCCTTGGCTAGCATTGTGGGTGCGGAAGGCCCAGGTTGTGAGCCATATTACATCCGATGGCTCCGAGACCCAGTGGCAGGACCGCACAGCTGCTGGGATATTCCACAGCAATCTGACATCAGGTTGGCGCCTCCCAGACCATTGCACCATCCTCCAGGCCGAACTCTTTGCCATCCAACAAGCTCTGCAGCATGCTCTTGCAGACCATCACATCCCCCCATCATCCACGTTGATTCCAAGGCAGCGATCCAAGCGCTTATGCACAGAGAGCCAAAGGACAACATACACTTAATCACATCCATCCGGGATGACCTGCAGACTCTTATGGTCCAGGGTCGCAGGGCTACCAATCAACGGGATCCCGAGCCATGTGGGTATCCCTGGCAATGATGCTGCGATGAGGCTGCTAGGACTGCAACCCTCGAGGCACAGCCACGTGCTGCAATCTCCATCAGCCTCAGCCAGATTGCGCTGTGGGCTCCCGGGTGCTGCCAGGCGCCCATTCCCTGACCCTGGGGATTCACAGAGCCTCTGTTGGTATGCCAGGGCGACCCACAGGGTGCCCCCTCCAAGTATTGGGAACACAGTCCAGAGAACTGAGGGTGCATATCCACCGTCAAACGTTAGGGTATCCCACCACTGCGCGGATTGTTGAGCGGCATGAGAGGAGCTCTGTGCCCATTGTGACCGAATGGTTCCACAGCCCTTGGTGCACTACCTGTTAGACTGCCCGGTACGATGCCCCTTCGCCGTAGACATTTCCCCAATGACCCCAGTAGGGCAGACCCGAGGGGATAAGCAGCACATTTTGTGTACTTAGCTGTCAGGGATTTGGGAAAAACCTTACTTCCAGTCCTTACACGTCATCCCCCCCCCCCCCCCCCCGCTGAAGTTGCTGCGAGGGCCTGCTTTGGGCCTCCATTGCACTGGCCCCACCAGCCACTGTTAGTGCACACTAACGTTTGGTTTCGTTCATCGGCCATAGGGCCGGTGAGGTACCCCCCCCCCCCCTCCCGCTGAAGACCTGCCACACAGGTGCAAGTAACGATAAAAGTCACTTGTGTGTGTGTGTGTGTGTGTGTATGAGTGTGTCAGTGTGTGAGTGTGTGTGTGTGTGTGTGTGTGTGTGTGTGTGTGTGTGTGTGTGAGTATGAGTGTGTGTGTGTGTGTATGAGTGTGTGTGTGTGTGTGTATGAGTGTGTGTGTGTGTGTGTGTGTATGAGTGTGTGTGCGTGTGTGTATGAGTTTGTGTGTGTGTGTGTGTGTGTGTGTGTGTGTTTGTGTGTGTGTATGAATTTGTATGTGTGTGTGTGTGTGTGTGTGTGTGTGTGTGTGTGTGTGTGTATGTGAGAGAGAGACTCAGCAATCAACATTTGCACCAATAACTCACTACAGTTGTGACCGGGTGTGGAAGTGTGAATTGCTCATTACTCTAAAATTTGTTCATGATTGCAGCCATGTATAAACGTAAGTAACCATTCTTACAGTATTCATTACCTTTGTAACTTGTGAGTTCATTACCTTTGTAACTTGCGAGTTCATTACCTTGTACCTAGTTCAGCCATCAAAACTTTGGGGCCCGGTCCCTGGACCCATTGTGTACCTCTGTAATCTGTAAATACCTTTGTAACTTGTCATGATTGTGACTAGACCTACCTGGAGTTCATTACCTTTGTAAATTGTGAGTTCATTACCTTTGTAAATTGTGAATTCATTACCTCTGTAACTTGCTCAGCTATCAAAACTTTGAGGCCCAGTCCCTGGACCAATTATGTACCTCTGTAATCTTTTGACTACCGCCCACAGGATGGGTATGGGGTGCATAATAAACATATTAAACTAACTAACTAACCTACCCGGGGAGCCAATGCCGGGTCACCAAAATGGAAGAGACCCGGGCCGGGATTACCGGCGAATCAAATAGAATAGAATAGAATCTATGGCCAGCATCGATACCATGCCTAACCCTTCTAGGGTAGGGTAGGTGCCTGAGCCCGAGCCTTTAGCTCATAAGACTGTCATTCCCATTTGCCCCTTTGGGGCGGGGATGGCAGACCAGAGAGGCCTAGCTTGTGGCTAGGCCTGGGGACAGTTTGTCGTCACCTGACATATATTTACGTGGCGGGTCGTCACCTGACATTTACCTGGCAGGTCGCCACCTGACATACATTTACCTGGTGGGTCATCACCTGACGTATTTACCTGGTGGGTTGTCACCTGACATATATTTACCTGGCAGGTCGTCACCTCACATATATTTACCTGGCGGGTCGTCACGTAACATATATTTACCTGGTGGGTCGACACCTGACATATATTTACCTGGCTGGTCGTCACCTGACATATATTTACCTGGCAGGTCGTCACTTCACATATATTTACCTGGCAGGTCACCTGACATATATTTACCTGGCGGGTCGTCACCTGACATATATTTACCTGGCACGTCGTCACCTGACATGTATTTACCTGGCACGTCGTCACCTGACATGTATTTACCTGGTGGGTCGTCACCTGACATATATTTACCTGGAGGGTCGTCACCTGACATATATTTACCTGGCACATCGTCACCTGACATATTTACCTGGCAGGTCGTCACCTGACATATTTTCCTGGCGGGTCGTCACCTGACATATTTACCTGGAGGGTCGTCACCTGACATATTTACCTGGTGGGCCATCACCTGACATATATTTACCTGGTGGGTCGTCACCTGACATATGTTTACCTGGCAGGTCGTCACCTGACATTTACCTGGCACGCCATCATATGACATATTTACCTGGCGGGTCATCACCTGACATATATTTACCTGGCGGGTCGTCACCTGACATATGTTTACCTGGCGGGTCGTCACTTGACATGTTTCATGTGGTTATAACTTCCTTCAGAAACAAGGTATTACGATGGGGTTTTCACCAAAATGTTCCCCGATTCTTACACTATTTTTCTGTAAACAAAACACAAAACCATATTTTTTTCGCATAATTAACATTTCCGCATAATTAACATGTCCACATAATTAACGTGTCTGCATAATTAACATGTCCGCAAAATTAACATGTCCGCATAATTAACATGTCCGCATAACTAACATGTCCACATTCCGCCAGGGACAGGTCATTCGACTGCATCCCGGCCGCCGATGGATGTGGTCGGTAGCAGATTCCACACGGAAGCTCCTGCCCATGACATTGCTCCAGGCGGGAGGCTGCGACAGACTGGCAGAGAACTACACGGTGCCACCTCCTTGGGCACCAGAGCTGTTTGCGGTGCACTGGGCAACCCTACCAGACAGCAAGAGGCATTGCACCCAGGACATTCTGCAACGACTTGCCTTGGCTAGCATTGTGGGTGCGGAAGGCCCAGGTTGTGAGCCATATTACACCGATGGCTCCAGAGACCCAGTGGCAGGCCGCACAGCTGCTGGGATATTCCACAGCAATCTGACATCAGGTTGGCGCCTCCCAGACCATTGCACCATCCTCCAGGCCGAACTCTTTGCCATCCAACAAGCTCTGCAGCATGCTCTTGCAGACCATCAGCATCCCCCCATCATCCACGTTGATTCCAAGGCAGCGATCCAAGCGCTTATGCACAGAGAGCCAAAGGACAACATACACTTAATCACATCCATCCAGGATGACCTGCAGACTCTTATGGTCCAGGGTCGCAGGGCTACCATCAACTGGATCCCGAGCCATGTGGGTATCCCTGGCAATGATGCTGCAGATGAGGCTGCTAGGACTGCAACCCTCGAGGCACAGCCACGTGCTGCAATCTCCATCAGCCTCAGCCAGATTGCGCTGTGGGCTGCCGGTGCTGCCAGGCGCCCATTCCCTGACCCTGGGGATTCACAGAGCCTCTGTTGGTATGTCAGGGCGACCCACAGGGTGCCCCCTCCAAGTATTCGGACACAGTCCAGAGAACTGAGGGTGCATATCCACCGTCTACGCTTAGGGTATCCCACCACTGCGCGGATTGTTGAGCGGGCATGAGAGGAGCTCTGTGCCCATTGTGACCGAATGGTTCCGAAGCCCTTGGTACACTACCTGTTAGACTGCCCGGCTACGATGCCCCTTTGCCGTAGACACTTCCCAATGACCCCAGAGGGGCAGGCCTGAGAGGATGAGGCAGCACATCTTGTATACTTAGCTGTCAGGGACTTGGAAACCTTACTTCCAGTACTCACCTAATTGTGGTTGCAGGGGTCGAGACTCAGGTCCTGGCCCCGTCATTGAGATCATTCGCTGCCTGACCACGGTAGAGTGCGGTTGTGCTCTGCACCCCTCTGCTGTTTGTAGGCGAGCTCCCTTGTCAGTTACCTGGCTGAAGCGGTGTGAAGTGGTGCTGTCACGCCTCTGTTAACAACATAGGTGCACTGTAATTGTGAAGATGGCTGTTAGTCTGAGACGCAGGATAAATACTGTAGGCATTGAGCTACTTAAAGGAACGATAACGCCTAGTTCTGTGCAAGTCTTATTGCCAAAGATCATCTGGGAGACATATGGCGTACAAGATAGTGACTTGTATGGTGTAGCATTAAACGGAAGCCAAAGAATATCGTCAAACTGCTATCAGCTACGGTTTATGAATCGTTAGTCACCAGGTTTCAGGACGTAAGTCTTAGCGTCACACCAGCTGTCAGTGTAAGATTGATAGATGTTTCACGGCATTATACGTGGATCAAGTTATGCAACGTTCCCTTTGAGGCGGATATAAGGAAAGTTTTTGAGACATATGGGACGGTGCATTATGCTCAACATGGTACATGGGCGGCAGGTGCCTATGCTGGTTATCCAGAGGGTTCTTTCAACCTCAAATGATGTTGAGGCACCCAATACCGTCCTATGTGTATCTACAAGATTTCAGGACGCAGGTAATGGTAATGTACCCAGGATAACGACGTACATGCCGCCTATGGGGTGAGTATGATCACATAGCGGCGACCTGTGACAAGCGAAGACGTGTGCCTGGACCTGTGGTGGATGTCGCAGGCCCTGCTTCAAAGGTGGCAGGTGAAAACAAACATCGGAAGGAGGGCGTGGTGTTTTGTGGAGCGAGATAGTGGATCGGGCACACAGGACTGGCGGTGAGTTGGAGTCCCTCCCCCAGCTGCCTGATCAGGTATCGTCTCCTGTGGATAAGGAGGAGCAGCAATTACAGGAGAAGGTTCTCGAGATTGAGGAAGAATTGGTGGAGGTGTTGAAGACTTTGTCACCACCAGAGAGGGATGTTACTTCTGGGCGTGGTGTCATCGGAGAGCCATCGCTTCCAGAAAGTCGGAGACATGATAATTTGGGACGTGATGGTGGTTTGGAGTCGTCCGTTGAATCATTAAACCATTCTCAGGTAGAGGTGGAGGTTCATCGAGAGGCAACATCTGATCAAGATATGTGTAACATGACGGTCACGAGAAAGAGGGCGGCTACATCAGATTCTGATGACGTCCTTATGCCTGCACAAAGGCCTGGGAAACAGACTGAGGTGAAGTGTGAAGGTAGTGGTGTAGGTGGTGGTAGCCATGATAGGAGGCACCGGAAGAAGGGGGAGGAAAAGAGAGCACTCTGAAGGTGTCAAACTTAAATTCAAGCTCTGGAGTTGTAAAGAGTGATGAGAGGAAGCAGGGGTGGAAACTTTAATAGGCCTTAGGTGTATGTCTGTAAATGTTAATGTGTTGTGTAGCGGTATGAAGAGAGATTGGTTTCGTAATTTCCTGAACAAATCTAGAGTGGATGTTGTGTTCCTGCAGGAGCACAATTTTAAAGAGGGTAGGGTGTTGGAGGTGGCAGGATTTCGAGTAGTTACCCTGCCATCTCCCTGTCTAAAAGGTTGTGTGGGAATTTTAATAAGGGAGACGAGCCCGTTTGTTTTGCAGAGAAGCGAGGGAGGAGGGGGAGGGAGGGTGTTGCATGTGGATGGGTAAGCGTGTGTCTTTTGTGAGTGTGTATGCGCCGGCAGAAAATAACATCAAGGTAAAGAATGATTTTGTGTGTGAGGATCTTGTGTTTTTCTTAAGTGCACTGCCAGAGGTAGCAATAGTTGGTGGGGATTGGAATAGTGTTATCAGGGTGGCTGATGTGGACCCAAAAGGGGCTGGATATATGTCTGTGGCTCTTAGGGATTTATTAAGGGATGTTAGGTTATGTGATGCCTTCGGGGGGGCGGTGTGGGACACTGAATATACGTTTGTTAGGAGTGGATATGCTGCGAGACTAGATAGAGTGTACCTTTCTCAGGGTGTGGATGTGAAATCTTTCAGTACTGTGGAGGCTACAATGTCAGATCATAGGGCAGTGGTGGTGGAGGTTGGGTGGGGGACGCTCGCGGACATATATAGAAGTTATTCGAAATTAAATGGAAGTGTATTAGGTGATGAGGAGGGGTTGGAGGGATTTTCAGTCCTATGGAGGGAGCTTAGTGTGGAAGAACAGGGAGTGGATGACATTGTGACATGGTGGGATAGTGTTGCAAAGTAAAGGATTAGAAAGTTTTATGTGAGAGAAGGAAAACGTATTAATAATTTAAAATATGGACTGGCTAAATATTTAGAGGATAGGTTAAGAGGTTGCTATGGGCGGGGGGTGGGTGGGAATAATTTTCCTATGGATGAAATAGCTGAAATAAAGGGGAGGTTGAGGGTGTTGCAAAATGAAAGGTTTCAAGCTGTAAGGGTGCAGGCAGGGGTGGAAGAGGTGCTTTGGGGCGAAAAGCCATCAGCGTGTGTTTTGCGGCATCAAAAGCAAAGGCAGGCGGTGACAGCTATCCCATGTTTAGAGGTAACGGAGATAGTTGGGAATTATAGAGCAGGGCAGGAGATACGAACCACGAAGTGGATGTGTGCGTATGCGGAGGCTTGGTACGAGAAGTACTGGAACAGTGGGGGGGTGGGTGACGTGGCGTTGGACAAGGTGTGTACGTATGTGACGTGTAATTTAGGAAATAGCGATAGAAAGGCTTTAGGTGGGACTATTACGGCAGAGGAAATAGAGAATGCGTTAAGGGGAATGAGGAAGGGGAAAGCGTCGGGTATTGACGGTCTCCCAGTAGAATTTTATTTACAACATTGGACGTTAATAAGGGGATTTATAGTTAGGTTATTTAATCGTATGAAGGAGAAGGGTACGTTGGGGAGAAGCAGGTAACAGCAGTTGTAGTGTTGGTCCTGAAGGTCAAGGGGCAGCCCACCCTTCGGGAGTACCGAGCCATATCACTGCTGTGTGCAGACTATAAGGTGTTTACCTGGAGTTTACCTGGAGAGAGTTCCGGGGGTCAATGCCCCCGCGGCCCGGTCTGTGACCAGGCCTCCTGGTGGATCAGAGCCTGATCAACCAGGCTGTTGCTGCTGGCTGCACACAAACCAACGTACGAGCCACAGCCCGGCTGATCAGGAACTGACTTTAGGTGCTTGTCCAGTGCCAGCTTGAAGACTGCCAGGGGTCTGTTGGTAATCCCCCTTATGTGTGCTGGGAGGCAGTTGAACAGTCTCGGGCCCCTGACACTTATTGTATGGTCTCTTAACGTGCTAGTGACACCCCTGCTTTTCATTGGGGGGATGGTGCATCGTCTGCCAAGTCTTTTGCTTTCGTAGTGAGTGATTTTCGTGTGCAAGTTCGGTACTAGTCCCTCTAGGATTTTCCAGGTGTATATAATCATGTATCCCTCCCTCCTGTGTTCCAGGGAATACAGGTTTAGGAACCTCAAGCGCTCCCAGTAATTGAGGTGTTTTATCTCCGTTATGCGCACCGTGAAAGTTCTCTGTACATTCTCTAGGTCGGCAATTTCACCTGCCTTGAAAGGTGCTGTTAGTGTGCAGCAATACTCCAGCCTAGATAGAACAAGTGACTTGAAGAGTGTCATCATGAGCTTGGCCTCCCTAGTTTTGAAGGTTCTCATTATCCATCCTGTCATTTTTCTAGCAGATACCGATTGATACAATGTTATGGTCCTTGAAGGTGAGATCCTCCGACATGATCACTCCCAGGTCTTTGACGTTGGTGTTTCGCTCTATTTTGTGGCCAGAATTTGTTTTGTACTCTGATGAAGATTTAATTTCCTCATGTTTACCATATCCGAGTAATTGAAATTTCTCATCGTTGAACTTCATATTGTTTTCTGCAGCCCACTGAAAGATTTGGTTGAGTCCGCCTGGAGCCTTGCAGTGTCTGCAATGGAAGACACTGTCATGCAGATTCGGGTGTCATCTGCAAAGGAAGACACGGTGCTGTGGCTGACATCCTTGTCTATGTCGGATATGAGGATGAGGAACAAGATGGGAGCGAGTACTGTGCCTTGTGGAACAGAGCTTTTCACCGTAGCTGCCTCGGACTTTACTCTGTTGACGACTACTCTCTGTGTTCTGTTAGTGAGGAAATTATAGATCCATCGACCGACTTTTCCTGTTATTCCTTTAGCACGCATTTTTGTGCGCTATTACGCCATGGTCCACACTTGTCGAAGGCTTTTGCAAAGTATGTATATATTACATCTGCATTCTTTTTGTCTTCTAGTGCATTTAGGACCTTGTCGTAGTGATCCAATAGTTGAGACAGACAGGAGCGACCTGTTCTAAACCCATGTTGCCCTGGGTTGTGTAACTTGATGGGTGGTGATCTTGCTTCTTAGGACCCTTTCAAAGATTTTTATGATATGGGATGTTAGTGCTATTGTCTGTAGTTCTTTGCTGTTGCTTTACTGCCCCCTTGTGGAGTGGGGCTATGTCTGTTGTTTTTTAGTAACTGTGGGACGACCCCCATGTCCATGCTCCCTCTCCATAGGATGGAAAAGGCTCGTGATAGGGGCTTCTTGCAGTTCTTGATGAACACAGAGTTCCATGAGTCTGGCCCTGGGGCAGAGTGCATGGGCATGTCATTTATCGCCTGTTCGAAGTCATTTGGCGTCAGGATAACATTGGATAGGCTTGTGTTAATCAAATTTTGTATCTCTCTCATAAAAAATTCATTTTGATCTTCGACTCTCAGTCTGGTTAGCGGCTTGCTAAAAACTGAGTCATATTGGGACTTGAGTAGCTCACTCATTTCCTTACTGTCATCTGTGTAGAACCCATCTTGTTTAAGTAGGGGCCCAATACTGGACGTATTGGGTTATAGGTTCAAAATCTCAGTTTGGGTTGCCGGAAGGTCGATGATTGAAGGACATGGGATACTGAGAAGTTTTGTGGAAGCTAAGGGTGGGGGTGAAGGGGTGGCTTTGTTGGCTCTAGATTGGCAGGGAGCATATGATAGAGTGGAAAGGGGAGCTTTGCAGGTTATACCTAGGAGACAGGGTTTTGGGGAGGAAATAGTCGAGTGGGTAAATACGCTATACAAGTGGGCGAAAATGAGGATACAGATTAATGGGTGTATGGGGAGGGATATTGCAATGGGTAGAGGCCTTAGACAGGGTTGCCCCATGTCCCAAATATTGTTTGCGTGTTTCAGGACCCCTTTTATAGAATGGTTGACCGCAGCTTATGTACGCCATGTGAGGGAAGTGTGGGGGGTGGGAGGGCTTGGCCTGGTTTAATTGGATACGTTGACGACACCACTGTGTTGGACGAGGTTCTGCAATTATTTGGAAGTGCCACAGGTATGCAGGTAAATAGTGCGAAGTCAAGGTGCATGGGGTTGGGTTCTTGGGTGAGGGGGGTGGGGGGAGATGTAATGTTGTTAAAGAATGGGCGATGTCTTTAAAGATTTGTGGTATTATTTATAAGGATCTGGAGATCTGGATCTGGAGAGAGTTTCGGGGGTCAATGCCCCCGCGGCCCGGTCTGTGACCAGGCCTCCTGGTGGATCAGCGCCTGATCAACCAGGCTGTTGCTGCTGGCTGCACGCAAACCAACGTACGAGCCACAGCCCGGCTGATCAGGAACTGACTTTAGGTGCTTGTCCAGTGCCAGCTTGAAGACTGCCAGGGGTCTGTTGGTAATCCCCCTTATGTGTGCTGGGAGGCAGTTGAACAGTCTCGGGCCCCTGACACTTATTGTATGGTCTCTTAACATGCTAGTGACACCCCTGCTTTTCATTGGGGGGATGGTGCATCGTCTGCCAAGTCTTTTGCTTTCGTAGTGAGTGATTTTCGTGTGCAAGTTCGGTACTAGTCCCTCTAGGATTTTCCAGGTGTATATAATCATGTATCTCTCCCTCCTGCGTTCCAGGGAATACAGGTTTAGAAACCTCAAGCGCTCCCAGTAATTGAGGTGTTTTATCTCCGTTATGCGCACCGTGAAAGTTCTCTGTACATTTTCTAGGTCGGCAATTTCACCTGCCTTGAAAGGTGCTGTTAGAGTGCAGCAATATTCCAGCCTAGATAGAACAAGTGACCTGAAGAGTGTCATCATGACATGGTTGCAGCGTGGGAGGAAAACTCGGATAGGTTATTGGAAAGGATCGTGGGGCGTCTAGGTGTTCTGAGACCCAAGCACCTATCTCTTATACAGCGAGTGATAGTCGTAAACATTTTATTGTGTAGTAAGATTTGGCATGTTGCAGCCGTGTTCCCAATTACAGGGACAGCGATTGCGGGAATTCTAAGACGGGTGTATAAATTTTTGTGGGGTTCACGTTGTGATTGGTTACGGAGGGAAGTTGTAATGTTACCTGTAAGTCAGGGTGGGTTGGGGTTGATGGATTTCAGACGGAGGGCTAAATGTGTGTTTATTAAATGGGAAGTGTTGCGTGAGGGTGTGAACGCGGGGCAGTTGGGAATGATACACGACAGGCTGGGTGTGTGGTATCGAGGAATGGAGTTGAGGGAATGCGAAATCGTTTTGAGGGCTGTGATGTTGGTTAAGGAACTGAGAAAGGTTCGTATAAGGGTTTTGTGAAGGTTACTTGTAGGTAGGTGCGTTATCCCAGTTGAGGGTTTGTTCCCCATGTATGCACAGAACTGCTAAATGCCTCAAATGATGTAGTGGAAGTTTTAGCAGTAAAGGTCGAGAAAAAAAACCCCTATCTTTGGGGTTTATTCTACAAGCCTCCGGATGCAACATCCCAGAAATTTCCCGGGAACAGTTTTGTTAAAAATTGCCCACTGTTCGGGAAAAACCTTTCCGGGTTTCCTCCCCCAACATCTTGCCCTGGGGGATTTAAAAACTTAAGGCACCAAAAAAATGGGGGAAAATAAAAACAAATAATTTTGTTGCAGTAAGGGCACCAGGGGGCCAGCTCGAGGGAAAACTCACACACGCGGTTTTTAAATCTTCTCAAAAAATTTAAATTTTAAAACCCAGCAAATAATAGACCCTCCAAAGACGGGGGAAAATTTAAAACTAGCCCTCATCTTCAAAAAACAATGATGATCGATAGAAAATGTCACCATCCCCAAAAACAATTTTACTCAATCACAACAAAATTTTGGGGTTTAGTCTGTTTTCGCGGAAGCCCCAGCCCCGGAAATAAAAAGTTTTGTCACGGGGGGGCTTCCCCAAAAATTCAACTTCAATAAAAAAACCCTAAAGGGGGCCCAAAGAAAAACCAAAGGGCCCCTAACCGTTTAAGCGGGGAAAATTTTACAAAGAAACCAGACCCCAAATTTATGCCTAAAAACAGTTTTAATTCGGTGGCACTCGATGTTTTGCACAAGGCTTTTTTCCTCTAAAAAAAAGGAAAGGAGTAGAGGTAAAACAAAAGGGGACCCCAAGGGGGGTTTCCCTTTACAAGGCCGGGAAAAAGGGGAAAAAACCAAACTTTAAAAAAATTTTAATAAAAATTTTTTTGAAATTTTTTTCCTCCTTTTTTTGAAATAGAATTTTTTGAAATTTTTTTAAATTTTTTTTTTTAAAAAATCCTTTTTTTCAATTAATTTTTTTGGGGGGGGAAGAAAAAAAGCCAAAAATAAAAATGGGAAAGAAACCCAAAGTATTTCTTCTCCAAGCCAAATAAAAATCGGAACCCCGTCCATTTTTGGGGCCCCTTTACTTAAACAAGGGGGGTCCTACACAGATGAAGAAAGGGGAAATGAGTAAAGCTACTCAAGTCCCAATATGACTCATTTTTTTAGAAAGCCGCTAACCGACTGAGAGTCAAAGACAAAATAAATTTTTTAGAGCCAAAAAAAATTTTGTTTAAACCCCAACCCCTATCCGATGTTTTTCCTACGCCAAAATTTACTTAGAAAACAGGCGAAAAATTGCATCCCCAATGAAACTTTGCCCCGGGGCCAGACTCAGGGAACCCTCTGTGTTCTTCAAGAATTTGAAAAGGGAAGCCCCTATAAAGGAGTTTTTTCCCAACCTAGGGAAAGGGGGGCAGGGAAAAGGGGGGTTCGTCCCACCCAAGTTACAAAAAAACAACAGACATAGCCCCCACCCCAAAAAGGGGGGCAATAAAAAAAAACAGCAAAAACAAACAGCCAGTGACTAACTTTCCCCATATCTTTAAAAATCTTTAAAAGGGGTTAAGAAGCAAGATCACCACCCATCTAAAAACCCCATCATTACAAAACCCCAAAAAAACATGGGTTTAGAACGGTCCCCTCCTGTCTGTTAAACTATTTGGATCATTTCAAAAGGGCCCCTAAATGCACTAGAAGAAAAAAAAAAGCAGATGTAATATATACGATTTGAAAAAGCCTTGCCCAATGTGACCATGGCGTAAAAAGCGCAAAAAAATGCGCCCCAAAAGGAATAACAGGAAAAGTGGGTCGATGGATCTAAAAATTTTCCCTCCCAAACAAACACGAGAGTAGTGCAACAGGGGTAAAGTCCGAGGCAGCTACAGTAAAAAAGCTCTTTCCCCCAGGAACGGTACTAGCTCCCATCTTTTTTCCCTTATCCCCCAAAACCGACATAGACAAGGATGTCAGCCACAGCACCGTGCCCTTCCTTTTGCAGATAAACCCCCCGAATCCCCATGAATTTTCTTCCATTGCAGACTGCAAGGGTCCAGGGAGACATCAACCCAAAACTTTCATTTGGGGTGCCCGGAAAAACAATATGAAGTTCAACGATGAGGGAAAATTTTAAAGACTCAGATATGGGTTTAAAATAAGGGAAAATTTAAATTTTTCATCAAAGGGGACAAAAAAAAATTTGGCCACAAAAAAAGAGCGAAACACCCAACGTCAAAGACCCGGGATGAAACATGTCGGAGGATCTCACCTTCAAGGACCATAACAAATTTTATCAACGCATCGGCTAGAAAAAAGAAAAAGGGTTTGGGTAATGAAACCCTTTTAAAACTAGGGAGGGGCCCAAAACCCCTGATGACACTCTTCAGGTCACTTGTTCATCTAGGTGGGAAAATTGCTGGGGCCCCTTTAAAAGCACCTTTCAAGGCAGGTGAAATTGCCGTCTAGGAAAAAGTACAGAGACCTTTACGGCGCGCATAACCCAGATAAAACACCTCAATTACTGGGAGCGCTTGAGGTTTCTAAACCTGAAATTTCCCCGGGAAACCCCCAGGAGGAAAAGATACATGATAATTTAAAACCCAAAAAAATCCCAAGGGGGCGTAACCCAACTTGCCACGAAAATCACTCGCTACGAAAGCAAAAGCTTGGCGACATGCACCCTCCCCCCAAAGAAAAGCAGGGGTGTCACTAGCCCCGTTTAAAAGGGCCCTACAAAAATGGGCAGGGGCCCGAGACTGTTTTAAAATGCCTCCCAGCAAAAATAAGGGGGGGTTACCCCAAAAGAAACCCCGGCAGTTTTTCCCAAACTGGCCGGGGCAAGGCACCTAAAATCAGTTCCTGAAACACCGGGCTGTGGCTCGAAGTTTGGTTTGCTTGCAGGGCCCGCAGCAACAGCCTGGTTATTAAACAGGCGCTGATCCCCCCAGGAGGCCTTGGGCACAGACCGGGCCCGCCGGGGGGGTTTACCCCCCAAAACTCTCTCCAGGTAAATCCAGGGGAACCAGTGTTATAAGGCATGGGGGAGGCTGCCAGTTTTGGGAAACCCCAAAGCGGGCAGAAAAAAATGTGCAAAAATTTTTTAAGGATTACATAGACAGTGAAGACTTGAAACCTGAACAAGTGTTTAATTGTGACAAAAACAGGCCTGTTTTGGGAGCAAATGCCAA
Organism: Cherax quadricarinatus; assembly: GCF_026875155.1. Taxonomy (NCBI): domain Eukaryota; kingdom Metazoa; phylum Arthropoda; class Malacostraca; order Decapoda; family Parastacidae; genus Cherax; species Cherax quadricarinatus. The sequence continues at coordinate 9,771,301 of NC_069471.1, read as the reverse complement.
GCAGGACCTACATTACTCAGGAGGAAAAGGCACTCCCAGGACATTACCCTATGAAAGACGGCTTACTTTGTTAATGTGTGCCAATGCTAGTGGTGATTGCAAAGTGAAGCCTTTATTAGTGTATCACTCTGAAACTCCCAGTGTGTTCGGGAAAACAATGTCCTCAAGGCTAATCTGTGTGTGATGTGGAGGCAAACAGTAAGGCATGGGTCACTAGGGACTTTTTCTATGACTGGTTACACCATGCATTTGCCCCCACTGTGGAAAATTACCTAATTAAAAAAGAAATTAGACCTTAAGTGCCTCTTGGTGTTAAAACAATGCCCCTGGTCATCCTAAAAGTTTGGGCAGAGCGACTTTCTGGGGACATGAGCTTCATTAAGGTCAAGTTTTTGCCTCCTAATACCACTCCTCCCCCTGCACCCCATGGACCAGGAGGTTATTGCAAACTTCAAGAAACTGTACACCAAAGCTATGTTTGCAAGGTGCTTTGTAGTGACCTCAGAAACTCAAACTGACTATAAAAAATTTTTGAGTTTTGGAAGGATCACTTTAATATCCTCAATTGTATAAACCTTATAGTACGGCTTGGGAGGGAGTGACTAAGAGGATCTTGAACTCTGCTTGGAAAAAACTGTGGCCAGAATGTGTAGACAAAAGGGAAATTTTGAAGGATTTGAGGCTAACCCTGAGAATCCTATGCCAGTTTAGGAATCCATTGTGCATTGGGGAAAATCCTTGGGTTGGAGGTTAGTGGGGAAAGGGTGTGGAAGAGTTGGTGGATGAGGACAATGAAGAACTAACACTGATGAGCTGATAGGGTCACCTTCAACAGCAAGAGGCCACACTTGAAGAAACTGCTTTGGAGGAGGGGGTAAGAAATTGAAGAATTGCCAACTTCAAAGATTAAGGAAATATGTGCAATGTGGCTTAAAGTGCAAACCTTTTTTGATGACAATCACCCTCACACAGCTATTTCAAGCCGTGTTGGCAACCGTACACTGACAATGTTGTGAAACACTTTGGGAATGTCATAAAGGAACGGGAGGTACAACCACAAGGGGACAGATATGTTGTGCGACAGAAATCCAGTGACTCTCAAGCTGGTCCTATTGCATTAAAAGAAAAAGGGGAAGTAACCCCAAAAAGGACTTGCTTCCTCAAATCCTAATGAAAGGGGTTTCCCCCTTCTAAACACAACACCTCTCCCCCCCTCCCATCCCATCAATCATCACCAGATCTTCATTAAAGGTAAGTGTCAATATTTAATTGTTATTGTAATTATTCTATTGCATTAAACTTAATATTTCATGTAGTAAAAATTTTTTTTTTTTCATACTTTTGGGTGTCTTGCACGGATTAATTTGATTTCTATTATTTCTTAGAGGAAAATTGATTCGCTTTTCGATTTTTTCATATTTCGGTATTCGATGAGCTCTCGGGAAACCCGGATTAATATCAAATACCCGGGGGTCCAGTGTACAACAAAAAAAATAATATTTCTTCCCTTAATTGTAGGTGCGGTGTTTGTGGATGATTGTGGAGAGTTATGGGGTAGCCCTACGGGGCGAGGAGGATGGTCGAGGTTCTGGTACTGAATTCGATGGTTGAACTGGAATGTTGCATAAAGTCTTTAATGGATTTCTGTTCTATTTTACCCCACAGTACATTATACAACTGACGGTAAGGCATCAGCTGCTCTAGACAACGGTTTCAGGGTCTTCCCTCAGTGAAAAAGTCTAAGTCAAATCAGTATATCAGTCAGGCATTCAAGTCAGTAAATCAGTGAAGTCAGTCAGTAAAGTAAGTCAATAAGTCGGTGAATAAGTTAGTGAAGTACAGTGGGCCCTCGACCAATGATGGTATCGTATAACGTTAAATTTCCGACTAGCGAACTTTTTAACACAAAAATTTTGCCTTGACTAGTGCTAAAAAAACTTGACCCACGTGATTCGTTCTGTTCGTGACGCATCCCGTGTGGCCTGCGCAGTGTTTACAAGCCAGCCACAGTGGTCACATCCAAACATACAATCGGAACATTTCATATTATCACAAGCGAATTTTAGTGACTGCACCTGCAAAATAGTCACCATGGGGCCCCAAGAAAGCTTCTAGTGCCAACCTTGTAATAAAAAAGGGTGAGAATTAGTATGGAAATTAAGAAAGATTTTGAAGGGTTTGGGGATAACCCCTGAGAAGCCTTTGCCAGTTGTGGAATCCCATTGTGTCTACTTCAAAGATTAAGGAAATGTGTGCAAAGTGGGTTGAACTGCAAAACCTTTCATGGATGGAAATCACCCTAACACAGCTATTGCAAGCCGTGTTGGTGACTATTACACTGACAATGTTGTGAAAATTTAGGAATGTCATAAAGGAATGGGAGGTACAGGCCACTATGGACAGATATGTGTGCGACAGAAATCCAGTGACTCTCAAGCTGGTCCTAGTGGCATTAAAGAAGAAGGGAAGTAACCCCGGAAAAGGACTTTGCTTCCTCAAGCCTAATGGAAGGGAATTCCCCTTCTAAACACTAACATCATTCACACTCTCCCCTCCTCCCATCCCATCAATCATCACCAATCTTCAATAAAGGTAAGTGTCATGTAATTGTACAGGTCTTCCTTTAGTTGTGTATTAAAATTAATATTTCATGTGGTAAAATTTTTTTTTTCAATACTTTGGGGTGTCAGGAACAGATTAATTTGATTTTCCCTTATTTCTTATGGGGAAAATTAAACTCGACTAACAATATTTTCGACTAACGATGAGCTCTCAGGAATGAATTAATATCATCGGTCGAGGGGCCACCCGTATGTCAGTCAAGTCAGTCTGTTAGTTAGTCAGTCAGTTATTCATCACACAAACTCATATATTTACTTCAATCTTGGTAATGCACAAACTGACACTTCATTATGGCCACAGCTATCTCTTGTCTAACATCTCTATTTTCTCGTTAACTTTTAAAACTTAAATCCTTATACCTTACCCGGTGAAGTTTTTTTATGAGGATAGCGAGGCTCAGGTTAAGTACAGTACCATCCGACTTATGACCGAGTTCGGTTCCAACAAACCGGTCGTAAGCCGAAATGGATGCAAGTCGAACCTTACTACTGAATATCAACATCACACTTTTATAATGACTTTATTTTATTGTTTTATTTAGGCATTTCATTTTTTACTTTACTTTTTATGCTGTTAGTACTGTATTTTATACTGGAAGGTTTAGGATAAACACTGTGTGCAACACAAACACTTGTTTATTTCCCAGAAATTTGGCATAGAAAACACGGTCATAAATCGAATGGTCATATGTTGAGCAGGTTGTAAGTCGGATGGTAGTTGTATGTGGGAGGGACAGAGATTATTTCCCAGTAAAAGTAGGCCTTAGACAAGGATGTGTGATGTCACCATGGTTGTTCAATATATTTATAGATAGGGTTGTAAGAGAAGTAAATGCAAGGGTCTTGGCAAGAGGTGTGGGTTTAAAAGATAAAGATGACACTGTGCTTTTGAGAGATTCTGAAGAGAAGTTGCAGAGGTTGGTGGATAAGTTTGGTATGGTATGTAAAAGAAGAAAATTAAAAGTGATTAGAGTGGACCCCTGACTTACGATGACCTCAACCTACGATAAAACTGACTTACGATGCTTGTCAGCATAAAAATTTGACCCCGACCTATGGTGAAAAACTCGACTTACATCATTCATCCCATATGCATCCAGCATCTGGCTGGCCTGAGCGCGTCTCAGCTGGCCTGCCTTCAGTTAGTGTGCCAATGTTTACAAGCCAGTGTGGTCGCTTCCATGCATACATTCGGAACATTTTGCATTATTCCAACGTTTTTAGTGCTTGTAACTGCTAAATAAGCCACAATGGGCCCAAAGAAAGGTTCTAGTGCCAACCCTGTGGTAAAAAGGGTAAAAATTACTATTGAAATGAAAAAAGAGATAATTAATAAGTTTGAAAGTGGAGTGCATGCCTCTGAGCTGGCCAGGTTGCACAACAAACCCCAGTCAACCATTGCTACTATCCTGGCCAACAAAAAGGCAATCAAGGAAGCTGTTATTGTGAAAGGTGCAAGTATCTTTATGAAACACAGATCGCAAGTACTCGAAGATGTTGACAGACTGTTATTGGTGTGGATAAACGAAAAACAGATATCAGGAGATAGCATCTCTCAAGTGATCATATATGAAAAGGCAAGGTATTTGCATGATGGTTTAATTAAAAAAATGCCTGCAACTAGTGGTGATGTGAGTGAATTTAAGGCCAGCAAAGATTGGTTTGAGAGATTTAAGAATCGTAGTGGTATACATAGTGTGATAAGGCATGGCGAGGCTGCCAGTTTGGACCAAAAAGTGGCTGAAAAATATGTGCAGGAATTCCAGGGGTACATAGAGGCTGAAGGATTGAAACCCTAACAAGTGTTTAATTGTGACGAAACAGGCCTGTTTTGGAAGAAAAAAGAAAACAGGACCTACATTACACAGGAGGAAAAAGCACTGCCAGGACACAAGCAATGCTAGTGGTGATCCCAGAGTAAAGCCTCTACTCGTGTATCACTCTGAAACTCCAAGTGTGTTCAGGAAAAACAATGTCGTCAAGGCTAATTTGTGTGATGTGGAGGCATGGGTCACTAGGGACTTTTTCTATGACTGGCTTTACCATGTGTTTGGCCCCACTGTGAAAAATTACCTCCCGGAAAATAAATTGGATCTTAACCCTTTGACTGTCGCGGCCGTATATATACGTCTTACGAGGTACCGTGTTTGACGTATATATACTCATAAATTCTAGCGGCTTCAAATCAAGCAGGAGAAAGCTGGTAGGCCCACATGTGAGAGAATGGGTCTGTGTGGTCAGTGTGCACCGTATAAAAAAAATCCTGGAGCACGCAGTGCATAATGAGAAAAAAAAAACTCTGACCCTTTTTTTTAATTAAAATGCTGACTTTGTGGTTTATTTTCGTATAGTATTTATGGTTGTATTCTCGTTTTCTTGGTCTCATTTGATAGAATGGAAAACATATTATAGAAATAGAGGTGATTTTGATTGATTTTACTATAAAAAGAACCTAGAAATGGAGCTCAAAGTAGGGGAAATGTTTGATTTTTGCCAATGTTCAAAAGTAAACAAATGATGCCATTGTTCAATAAATGTCCAACTAGCCAATCTAATATGCAGTCGTGAATGGGCTGATGTTATTTATACAATTATTACAGTATTGCAGTAGTCTGCATAATAGTAAGTCTTCTATTTTTTGTTTGAATAAAAATTCAAAATAGAAAGCAAGAGTAATATCAGACGGGCCTGGAGACATGACTGATGAACAAAGAAAATGTTATTTTAGAGCCAGGAATGTCTGCATTGTTCATTCTGGACCTTATTTTGAAATTGTCATATTTTTTAGTTTTCGTGAAATTGGCCAAATTGCAAATTTCTGACCACATTATTAGGTAGTTGAAATCGGTAAATGGGCAGTTTCTTGTACTCAATCGATAGAAAAAATGGAGTTCTAAAGAAATAGCTATGAGTTTGGGCGACTGGAACAATGGAATTAGCCACAAATAGGGCTCAAAGTGGGCAAAATCGCCGATTTGTAAACAGCTCCGAGGTCGCTAACTTCGCGAGAGCATAATTCCGTCAGTTTTCCATCAAATTTCGTTTTTTTGGCGTCATTACAATTGGGATAAGATTCTCTATCATTTCATAAGAAAAAATAATTTATTTCTTTTTAAATTTTGCGACACCAGGAGACACCTCAGGATTGGGGGTTGCGACAGTCAAAGGGTTAAGCGCCTCCTGGTATTAGACAATGCTCCTGTCACCCTTCAGACTTGGCAAAGTGAATTTTGGGGAACTTGAGCTTCATTAAAGTGAAATTCTTGCCTCCTAATAGCACTCCTCTCCTCCAGCCCATGGACCAGCAGGTCATTTCAAATTTCAAAAAACTGTACACCACAGCAATGTTTCAAAAGTGCTTTGAATTGACTTCAGACACTCGAGTGACCGTAAGAGTTTTGGAAAGACCACTTTAGTATCCTCAATTGTGTAAACCTTATAGGTAAGGCTTGGGAGGGAGTAACTAAGAGGACCTCGAACTCTGCTTGGAGGAAACAGTGGCCAGAATGTGTAGGAGAGAGGGATTTTGAAGGGCTTGGGGCTAAGCCTGATGAGCCTATGCCAGTTGTGGAATCTATTGTGGCACTGGAGAAGTCCATGGGGTTGGAGGTTAGTGGGGAGGATGCGGAAGAGTTGGTGGAGGACAACAATGAAGAACTAACCATTTATGAGCTGCAGGAGCATCTGCAACAGAAAGAGGCTACAACTGAGGAAATTGCTTCAGAGGAGGGAAGATAGAAATTGAGGAAGTTGCTTTCTTCAAAGATTGAGGAAATGTGTGCAAAGTGGGTTGAACTGCAAACCTTCATGGAAGAAAATCACTGTGACACAGCTATTGCAAGCCATGCTGGAACCACTTTACAAAAATTTTAAATTATTATTATAATCAAAAAGAAGCGCTAAGCCACAAGGGCTATACAGCACAAAAATTTTAAAGTAACTGAGGTACAGAGCTCTATGGACAGATTTTTGGTGCAATAAAAGTGTCATTTATTCTTCATTACACAGTATATATTTTGTGCATGTATCCTTCTTTTTGTGTGCAGGAAAATGTATATTTCATGAGGTAAAAATATTGTTTTTTTAATACTTTGGGGTGTCTGTGTGAAGGCTTACTCAGCCCTGTAACAACTTCAGACAGTATTACCCAGGCTGGCTCCTCCTCAGGAAAATTAGTGAATAGAAAAAGAAATAATAACAAGACAAACAAACACTTTATTATGTAGAAAATATAAAATGTAAAATACTTAAATATGAAATATTAATCCTACATTAAAGAAAATGAAAAATATAAATGATAACTGAATTCAACGCTAATTTAAAACTTGGGTGTCTGGTGTTGGTGACACTGCTTGTTGAAATCGTAGCCGTTGCTGATGTGGGGGGGGGGGGGGGGGGGGGTCGCAGGTGTTGGTGACCACCACTGGCTAGTTCTTCACAGAGAATCGCCGTGATTATCCCGATGACAGGAAAGCAGGTTCTTTACCGCTGCAATGATGTGGGGTTACGTCCTGCAATTTCATACAGGTGCACAGGTAGTTCAATACAAAATGGGACGTCTCCAGGACGTTAGTCCGTCTCCTGTTCTTCTCGTTGATTGACAGGTGACCCTCACTGTCATCCAAGAGTAGTGTTGGGAGCTGTGAGTCGAGTGATTTACTGTTTGACCAGAGCCCCACACGTCACCTTTCGAGGGGGGGGGTGGAAGAGGGAGGGGAAGGGATAGTGGGAGCTAGACTGACCCTACGTTAACAAGCAGCCGGCAATCAAACTATCACTTTAGGGGTGGGGGAGAAAAGGTGGGAAAAACGGGAGCGTGACTCACCCTACCTTAACTAGTAGCCGGTAATGAAACTATCGTTACTATATCTCTACTCCTATCTATTGAACTTTTCCCTCACAGTCTGGAATGGATTAATTTGATTTCCATCATTTCTTATGGGGAAAATTAATTCTACTTACGATAATTTCGTCTTACGATGTGTTCTCAAGAACGGATTAATATTCTAAGTTGGGGGTCCACTGTATAGGAAAGAGTAAGGTGATGAGGATAAAAAAAAAGATTAAGTGACAAAACATTAGATATCAGATTGGAGGGAGAGAATATGGAGGGGGTGAATGTATTCAGATATTTAGGAGTGGGAGTGTCAGCAGATGGGTCTATGAAGGCTGAGGTGAATCACAGAATTGATGAGGGGAAAAGGGTGAGTGGTGTACTTAGGAGTTAGTGGAGACAAAGAACTTTGTCTGTGGAAGAAAAGAGGGGAATGTATGAGAGTAAAGTTATACCAGCTACAACAAATAGTTACAATACAGCAATACAGATAGTCAGATCTCCTGTTAAGGTGCTTATTAGAAAAAAGATATGCAGGTATCCCCTAACTGGATTCTTCCAGATTTGCCAGATTTGCTAGTCTATTATTCGGGGAATTATAGACTAGCTAGCTAGGAGAGTTGTCTAGTATTGTAAGATGACCATCACCATGAAGATCTGTGTAGTCTGCAGAAAGGGTAAGGAATGAAGACAGGCATGGATTCCTTGCCATCTCTGTGGTCAGTTGTCCCATAGCATATGCAGGGATTTTAAACCAGTGACCACACTTGACATAAATTCAGAGAAATGTTTTTGGGGCAGCCCAAACAAGATACACCTGTATGAGGAAATGACATTTATATTAAAAGACAAGAACACCAATAAAACATCCTTCCTGAAAGACATGTCAGCATGGTATGACAGTTGGAGAAAAAAAGATGGGTGGTATGGACAGGGCTATCTTGGACAGTGCTCCTGAGGGTGCTAATGCTGTCCTGGAGGACAGTGCTGAGGGTGCTAGTGTTGTCCTGGAGGAAACTGCTCCAGAGGGTCCTAGTCACGTCTTAGAAGATAGCACTCATGAAGGTACTAGTATTGTCCTGGAGGACACTGAAGACTATGTTATGCAGTCCACAGAGGTTAAAAACTGAGATACTGCTGGAGATGGGTCAAAATGGGATGATGCCTCAGCGAACAGTGTCAACATACTACCAGCAAAACCTGGTGGAAGCACTAATGTCCATACAGGGGTAAAAGATATTGAGGAAACAGGAAAAATAAATGCACCAGCAGTGAACGCATCTACAATAAGTCCTAGCAAACAGAAGTACAATCTATGTAATTACTATGCCTTGGGTATCTGCAGGCATGGTATATCTGGTAAAACAGGTGGGACATGCACCTTTGACCATCCCAAAAAATGCCGCACCCACATGACAACAGGAGAGTGCAACTTCCCTTCTGGCAACTCATTTCACCCAGAAATGTGTCACTCATCAATCCATGACAGAAAATGCTACACTGCATACTGCCAGGCACATCATCTAATGGGGACTAGAAGACACAGACCAGCCAGACTATGGGAAACAAACAAGAGGAGCCACAACCTCTCCAAGGACAGAGGTTTTTAGGGCCAGAAGGGAAAAATGACTGGCAAGAAATGACAATAATCCTAAACCACCTGAAAACACTTCTGGAGCAGAGGCACGGACATTTACCTCTACCCCAGAATAACAGATATTAACCCTTTGACTGTCGAAAGGCCCAATCCTGAAGTGTCTCCTGGTGTCGCAAAATATTCGAAAAAAAAAAATTATTTTTTCTTATGAAAATGTTAAGATTATTTTTCTGATTGTTTTAGTCCCCAAAAAATTTTTTCCATCAGTACTACCGATATAAG
>NC_069471.1:9722277-9761467 GCF_026875155.1 Cherax quadricarinatus | reverse complement strand
GGTAACAGCAGTTGTAGTTTTGGGGTCCCGAAGGTAAAGGGGCCCCAACCCTTGGGGGTATGGCCATATCATGATGTGTGCGGACTAAAGGTGTTTGAAAAAAATTTTGGGTAATGGGTTTCAAATGTTTGTGGGGGGGGTGGTGTCAAAATCTCATTTTGGGTTCCGGGAGGTTGATGATTGAAGGACATGGGATACGAGAATTTTTGGGGAAGAAAGGGGGGGGGTGGAGGGGCGGCTTTGTTGGCTCTGATTGGCGGGGAGAATGATGAGGGGAAGGGGATTTCAGGTTTACTTAGGGACGGGGTTTTGGGGGGGAAAAAATAGTCGAGGGGAAAATCGTTTACAACGGGGCGAAAATGAAATAAGATTAATGGGTGTTTGGGGGGAAATTGCAATGGGTAGGGCCTTGCGGGGGATCCCCTGTGGCCGGGGTCAGTCGTCACGTGAGGTCACAGACCTGGCTGTTTTTGGGGGATTAGCGTGGACGGTTCCCAAGCATGGGCCCGCAGTTTTTAAAAAAATTGAGGTGGAGGTTAAAGGGAGGGGTCTTGCTTCCCCGGAAAATTTGGGAGGCTAAGGCCACCTCAATGGGTCTGGGAGAGAGGTGAGGTGGCTGAAGTTGGGGGGAAATGAGGCTTTAGAAATGAGGTGCAGTCTGTCTCTCACTGTGGGAGGTGTAGGGGGGGAGGTAAAAACGGCTCCAGCAGTGAGGTGCAACCCACACTGCTACAAGTGGCGAGGGGAACCCAGTAAGGGGAGGGATCGAATAAGGAAATTTAAGAGTGAAGATTAAAGGGAGGAAATCGCTTCTCTGTTCTTCGGATAAATGTACTTCAGGGCCAGTGAAGGTAGGGTCACTCCCCCTGCTAACAGGAAAGACTTCTTGTGGTTGGTGATCTCAGGAAAATATTTTTACCAGTTTTTTGAATAGGAATAAGAAGATGAAGATAGAGTGGCTTCCTGGAGTGGGGTTTGGGGGCATGGGGAAAAGGTGGATAATATATGTCGGTAAGGGAAAAGCCCTTATCTGTCTCAGTGCGGTGGAAAGATTTGGGGAAGGGGAGGAGAGAAAAGCGCTAGATATACAGGTAGTAAGATTTCATTAGTCTAAAGGGGGGGGGTCCCCAACATATGTAGCTCTTGCCCCAGAAGGGGGGTAGGAAATGAAAGGTTTTAGTGCAATTGGTGTAAATTGTGGCTAGAAGATACGCAAGAACTTGCAATCCCATTCATTGCAAATGGAAAAACTTTTAGGCAAAAGATTTTTAGCAAGGGATGGGGGTTTCACTCTCTGGGGCGGGTGGTAGACTTTCAAACTCAATTGGAAGGCCTTTGGGGAAATCCGTGATTTTAAACTGATAGAAGAAAGGAATGGGTGTGTGTGGGAAACAAGCAGGTTGCAACACTAGGGTTCGAAACAGTAAATGTATAAAAGGCATTCAGAAATGAAGTTATAAATAAAGACAATAGATCAGGTCAGCAAACAAAGGGGGACAGCAGAGGGCAGCAAGGGACTAGCTCCCTTAAGGTTTACTACACTAATAGCAGGAGTGTAAGAAATAAGATAGATGAGCTAAGATTAACTGCAAGTGCAGGAAACATAGATATTATTGCTATAACAGACCTGGCTCAATCTGAAGATAGAGAGATGCCCTCTGAATGTCACTTACAAGGATATAAATTATTCCACACTGACAGGGTCAACAGGAAGGGTGGTGGAGTAGCGATGTATGTCAGAGACAATTTAAATTGTTGTGTTAGACAAGATATAAAATTGGAAGCGTCAGCCACTGAATCTGTTTAGTTACAGATTCTCGAGGGCCGAGAAAAACTAATTTTGGGTGTGATTTACAGGGCCCGAAATCTTGATAGGGAGTGCAGTAAACTTCTATGGGACGAAATTCGTAAGTCATCTACTTACGAAAATGTTGTGCTAATGGGAGATTTCAACTATAGACAGATTGACTGGAGCAATTTGACAGGAAATTTAGAGTCAGGTGACTTTCTTGATACGATCCTGGATTATTTTTTAAAACAGTTTGTGACAGAGCCAACTAGGGGAAATAACCTCCTTGACTTGGTTCTTGCCAGTAGGGAAACACTAATTAATAATCTTGAGGTTAATGATGAGCTTGGGGAAAGTGATCACAAATCACTCAGTTTTAATATATCATGGAATTCCCCTAATAATGGCAATCAAGTCTCCGTCCCTGACTTTCGCTTTGCTGATTTCATAGGACTGAAAAATTACTTAGGTGGGCTGAACTGGAATGACCTGACTAAGGGTCAGGTAGGTGATGATGGTTGTCGATATGATGCTTTCCAGGGCATAGTTCTAGCTGCTCAGTCAAATTATGTTCCAAATAGGGAAATCAGATCAAACAAAAATGATCCTAAATGGATGAACAATAGATTAAAATATCTGATTGGTCAAAAGAGAGGCATATATAGGCAAATCAAAAGAGGAGATGGGCAATTAAGAAATCGATATATTCAGTTAAAGAGAGAAATAAAAAAGGGAATTAGAAAAGCAAAAAGAGATTATGAGGCTAAAGTTGCAAGAGAATCGAAGACTAACCCAAAAGGATTCTTTCAGGTATACAGGAGTAAGATCAGGGACAAGATAGGCCCACTCAAAAGTTCCTCGGGTCAGCTCACTGACAGTGATAAGGAAATGTGTAGAATTTTTAACACATTCTTCCTCTCAGTTTTTACACAGGAGGATACCAGCGATATTCCAGAAATGATAAATTATGTAGAACAGGACGATAATAAACTGTGCACTATTAGGGTCACAAGTGACATGGTCCTTAGGCAAATAGATAAATTAAAACCTAACAAATCCCCAGGCCCTGATGAACTGTATGCAAGGGTTCTAATGGAATGTAAAGAGGAGCTTAGCAAACCTTTGGCTAATCTTTTCAACATATCACTACAAACTGGCATGGTGCCAGATAAGTGAAAAATGACAAATGTGATACCTATTTTCAAAGCAGGTGACAGGTCCTTAGCTTCGAACTATAGACCAATAAGCCTAACCTCCATAGTGGGAAAATTTATGGAATCAATAATTGCCGAGGCAGTTCGTAGCCACCTTGAAAGCATAAATTAATCAACGAATCTCAGCATGGTTTTACAAAGGGGCGTTCCTGCCTTACGAATTTATTAACTTTTTTCACTAAGGTATTTGAGGAGGAAGATCATGGTAATGAATATGATATTGTGTATATGGACTTCAGTAAGGCTTTTGACAGGGTCCCACATCAGAGACTATTGAGGAAAATTAAGGCACATGGAATAGGAGGAGAAATGTTTTCCTGGATAGAGGCATGGTTGACAAATAGGCAGCAGAGAGTTTGCATAAATGGGGTGATATCAGAGTGGGGAAGCGTCACGAGCGGTGTTCCACAGGGGTCAGTGTTGGGCCCCCTGCTGTTCACAATCTACATAAACGACATAGATGAGGGCATAAAGAGCGACATCAGCAAGTTTGCCGATGACACCAAAATAGGCCGTCGAATTAATTCTGACTAGGACATTAGAGCACTCCAGGAAGATTTGAATAGACTGATGCAGTGGTCGGAGAAGTGGCAGATGCAGTTTAATATAGATAAATGCAAAGTTCTAAATGTTGGACAGGACAATAACCATGCCACATATAAACTAAATAATGTAGATCTTAATATTACGGATTGCGAAAAAGATTTAGGAGTTCTGGTTAGCAGTAATCTGAAACCAAGACAACAGTGCATAAGTGTTCGCAATAAAGCTAATAGAATCCTTGGCTTCATATCAAGAAGCATAAATAATAGGAGTCCTCAGGTTGTTCTTCAACTCTATACATCCTTGGTTAGGCTTCATTTAGATTATGCTGCACAGTTTTGGTCACCGTATTACAGAATGGATATAAATGCTCTGGAAAAATGTACGAAGGAGGATGACAAAGTTGATCCCATGTATCAGAAACCTTCCCTATGAGGATAGACTAAGGGCCCTGAATCTGCACTCTCTAGAAAGACGTAGAATTAGGGGGGATATGATTGAGGTGTATAAATGGAAAACAGGAATAAATAAAGGGGATGTAAATAGTGTGCTGAAAATATCTAGCCTAGACAGGACTCGCAGCAATGGTTTTAAGTTGGAAAAATTCAGATTCAGGAAGGATATAGGAAAGTACTGGTTTGGTAATAGAGTTGTGGATGAGTGGAACAAACTCCCAAGTACAGTTATAGAGGCCAGAACGTTGTGTAGCTTTAAAAATAGGTTGGATAAATACATGAGTGGATGTGGGTGGGTGTGAGTTGGACCTGATAGCTTGTGCTACCAGGTCAGTTGCCGTGTTCCTCCCATAAGTCAATGCGACCTGACCTGACTAGGTTGGGTGCATTGGCTTAAGCCGGTAGGAGACTTGGACCTGCCTCGCATGGGCCAGTAGGCCTGCTGCAGTGTTCCTTCGTTCTTATGTTCTTATGTTCTTATGTTCTTATGTCCCAAATATTATTTGCGTGTTTCCAGGACCCCTTTTATAGAATGTTTGACCGCAGCTTATGTACGCCATGTGAGGGAAGTGTGGGGGTGAAAGGGCCTGGCCGGGTTTAATTGGATATGTTGACGACACCACTGTTCTCATTCGTGAAGGGATGCCAATGGGAGTGTTGGACGAGGTTGTGCACTTATTTGGAAGTGCCACGGGTATGCAGGTACATAGTGCGAAGTCAAGGTGCATGGGGTTGGGTTCTTGGGGGGGTGTGGGGGGGAGATGTAATGTTGTTAAAGAATGGGCGATGTCTTTAAAGATTTGTGGTATTATTTATAAGGATGACATGGTTGCAGCGCGGGAGGAAAACTCGGATAGGTTATTGGAAAGGATCGTTGGGCGTCTAGGTGTTCTGAGACCCCAGCACCTAACTCTTATACAGCGAGTGATAGTCGTAAACATTTTATTGTATAGTAAGATTTGGCATGTTGCAGCTGTGTTCCCAATTACAGGGACAACGATTTCGGGGATTCTAAGACGGGTGTACAAATTTTTGTGGGGTTTACGTTGTGATTGGTTATGGAGGGAAGTTGTAATGTTACCTGTAAGTCAGGGTGGGTTGGGGTTGCTGGATTTGAGATGGAGAGCTAAATGTGTGTATATTAAATGGGAAGTGTTGCGTGAGGGTGGAGAGCTAAATGTGTGTTTATTAAATGGGAAGTGTTGCGTGAGGGTGTGACCGCGGGGCAGTTGGGAAGGATACACGACAGGCTGGGTACGTGGTATCGAGGAATGGAGTTGAGGGAATGCGAAATCGTTTTGAGGGCTGTGATGTTGGTTAGGGAACTGAGAAAGGTTCGTATAAGGGTTTTGTGTAGGTTACTTGTAGGTAGGTGCGTTATCCCAGTTGAGGGTTTGTTCCCCATGTATGCGTAGAAGAGTATTTGGTTTAGATTTAGTAAAATGAAGTTAAACCCTGGGGCGCGTGAGGTGATGTTTCGTTTTCTGCATGGGATCCTTCTGTCTGGTGAGATATTACGAAACAGACAGGTTGTAGTGGGTGGGGGGTGTGGTATCTGTGGAGGGGATGAGACAGCGTTCCATGTAGTTTACTTTTGTGAAGGGCTAGAGTAGGTTAGGTGCTGGTTAAGTAGGTTGGTACAGAGGGTGGGGGGCCGTGGGGTGTCGGTTTTGCGTGCTTTAAGTCTAGCTATGGGTGGGTTAGTCGAGGGTGTCATAAGAGCTTTAGATTATATCATGGTAGATTATATATATATGTCGTGGGTGATGAGGGGGAGAGGGGATAGTGAGGAGAGAAGGAAGGCTCTTGCGGTAACGTTCTATCGTACGATGTGTCGTAACAGAGATTTGTATGGGAGGAGGTGGGATCAGGCTTTCTCAGAGGGGTATAGAATGCTAACGTTAGGGATTCTCGTAAATCTGTGATGTATAATGAGTGAGTGAAGGGGTTTTCATAGGTTGGAGGGAATCAGGAGGTCACAGCGGGCTCGCCTCCTTGGGAGGGGTCGTGAGAGTGTTGGGAATGTGGGTTTGGAATGGTTTCCTGGTTTTCATTGAGACTTTATGGCAGCCAAGTGTGGATGTAGAGCTCAAGGTCTCGTTATGTTAGATATAACACTTTTCAGAATGTAGGTATAATATAGTAGACTTTTTTATGTATTATTTTGATGTGTATCAGTCTTGTATGACATGATTCTTGAGTAATAAGTTCTTTGCGACATGAAGTGTGTTTTAGTTTGTATTTATGTTACGTGCTGGGTTGTTGCATGATGAGATATATTTATATACTGTTTTGCTTTGTGCATACAGTGCATCTGATTAATGTGAGTTTGTGAAACATTTTGTGTGTACGTGTGTTGTGTGTGTGTGTGTGTGTGTTAGTTAGTTACCATTTTGTCCTAGGCACATGTCGATTAGACACTAGGCCTGTTGTATATGCGTGCATATGTGTGTGTGTGTGTACTCACCTATTTGTACTCACCTATTTGTGGTTGCAGGGGTCGAGTCCTAGCTCCTGGCCCCGCCTCTTCACCGGTTGCTACTAGGCCCTCTCTCTCCCCGCTCCATGAGCTTTATCAAACCTCGTCTTAAAACTGTGTATGGTTCCTGCCTCCACTACGTCATTTTCTAGGCTATTCCACTGCCTTACAACTCTATGACTGAAGAAATACTTCCTACTATCTCTCTGACTCATTTGTGTCTTCAACTTCCAATTGTGGCCTCTTGTTTCTGTGTCCCCTCCCTGGAACATCCTGTCTCTGTCCACCTTGTCTATTCCACGCAGTATTTTATATGTCGTTATCATGTCTCCCTGACCCTCCTGTCCTCCAGTGTGGTCAGGCCGATTTCCCTTAATCTTTCCTCATAGGACATTCCCCTTAGCTCTGGAACTAACCTTGTCGCAAACCTTTGTACTTTCTCTAGTTTCTTGACGTGCTTTATCAAGTGCGGGTTCCAAACAGGTGCTGCATACTCCAGTATGGGCCTGACATACACGGTGTACAGTGTCTTGAATGATTCCTTACTAAGGTATCGGAATGCTGTTCTCAGGTTTGCCAGGCGCCCATATGCTGCAGCAGTTATCTGATTGATGTGTGCTTCCGGAGACATGCTCGGTGTTATACTCACCCCAAGATCTTTCTCCTTGAGTGAGGTTTGCAGTCTTTGGCCACCTAGCCTATACTCTGTCTGTGGTCTTCTGTGCCCCTCCCCCATCTTCATGACTTTGCATTTGGCAGGATTAAATTCGAGAAGCCATTTGCTGGACCAGGTGTCCAGTCTGTCCAGGTCTCTTTGAAGTCCTGCCTGGTCCTCATCAGATTTAATTCTCCTCATTAACTTCACATCATCTGTGTGTGTGTGTGTGTGTGTGTGTGTGTGTGTGTGTGTGTGTGTGTGTGTGTGTGTGTGTACGCGTGCGTGTACATGCCTGTTTTTTTTTTTCGTGTGATGTTATGGCGCTGCCGGGAAACTTGTCCTTGTAGCAGTTCGACATACGGCACAAAATACACTGACAGGCCACGAAACTAGAAGTTTCTGTATTTTGTTATAACTGTCGATGTCACAGATTGTGGAGAGAGATGGACAAAGAAAGTTTAAGTTATGGAGGGTAGACCAATATTTGTTGAGGCGGCGGGGGGGGGGGGGGGGACAACGCCTTAACACAATACACTCAGCAAAACTTGCACAACTAACATTACATATCACCATAACAAATGTAAATATGCTTGCCCCACACACTCCCACTCGTCACCACTGATTCTACCTCTACCACCAGCACCTACCTGACCTGCTGTCATAACCACCCTACGACACTACCACCAGCACCTACCTGACCTGCTGTCATAATCACCCTACGACACTACCACCAGCACCTACCTGACCTGCTATCATAACCACCCTACGACACTACCACCAGCACCTACCTGACCTGCTACCATAACCACCCTACGACACTACCACCAGCACCTACCTGACCTGCTACCATAACCACCCTACGACACTACCACCAGCACTACCTGACCTGCTATCATAACCACCATACGACACTACCACCAGCACCTACCTGACCTGCTATCATAACCAACCTACGACACTACCACCAGCACCTACCTGACCTGCTATCATAACCACCCTACGACACTACCACCAGCACCTACCTGACCTGCTATCATAACCACCCCACAATACTACCATCACCTACCTGTACTGCCATCATAACTGCCCTACAACACTACCACCAGCACCTACGTGACCTGCTATCCCAACCATTCTACAACACTACCACATCACCTACCTGACCTGCTATCATAACCACCCTACAATACTACCACCAGCACCTACCTGACCTGCTATCATAACCACCCTACAATACTACCACCAGCACCTACCTGACCTGCTAACATAACCACCCTACAATACTACCACCAGCACCTACCTGACCTGCTATCATAACCACCCTAGAATACTACCACCAGCACCTACCTGACCTGCTAACATAACCACCCTACAATACTACCACCAGCACCTACCTGACCTCCTATCATAACCACCCTACAATACTACCACCAGCACCTACCTGACCTGCTAACATAACCACCCTACAATACTACCACCAGCACCTACCTGACCTGCTATCATAACCACCCTAGAATACTACCACCAGCACCTACCTGACCTGCTAACATAACCACCCTACAATACTACCACCAGCACCTACCTGACCTCCTATCATAACCACCCTACAATACTACACCAGCACCTACCTGACCTGCTATCATAACCACCCTACAATACTACCACCAGCACCTACCTGACCTGCTATCATAACCACCCTACAATACTACCACCAGCACCTACCTGACCTGCTATCATAACCACCCTACAATACTACCACCAGCACCTACCTGACCTGCTATCATAACCACCCTACAATACTACCACCAGCACCTACCTGACCTGCTATCATAACCACCCTACAATACTACCACCAGCACCTACCTGACCTGCTATCATAACCACCCTACAATACTACCACCAGCACCTACCTGACCTGCTATCACAACCATTCTACAACACTACCACCATCACCTACCTGACCTGCTATCATAACCACCCTACAATACTACCACCAGCACCTACCTGACCTGCTAACATAACCACCCTACAATACTACCACCAGCACCTACCTGACCTGCTATCATAACCACCCTACAATACTACCACCAGCACCTACCTGACCTGCTATCATAACCACCCTACAATACTACCACCATCACCTGCCTGACCTGCTATCATAACCACCCTACAATACTACCACCAGCACCTACCTGACCTGCTATCATAACCACCCTACAATACTACCACCAGCACCTACCTGACCTGCTATCATAACCACCCTACAATACTACCACCAGCACCTACCTGACCTGCTATCACAACCATTCTACAACACTACCACCATCACCTACCTGACCTGCTATCATAACCACCCTACAATACTACCACCAGCACCTACCTGACCTGCTAACATAACCACCCTACAATACTACCACCAGCACCTACCTGACCTGCTATCACAACCATTCTACAACACTACCACCATCACCTGCCTGACCTGCTATTATAACCGTGGTATGGTTCTTTTTTTTTTTTAGAAATGTCTTTATCAGTTCTTCTCCAATGTGCGGGTTATTTGGGTATGGGTCCTCACGTTTGAACAACGGGACCTTCTCTTCTACATCGATCTTCGTGTCCAAGGTTTGGTGTGTGTGTGTGTGTGTGTGTGTGTGTGTGTGTGTGTGTGTGTGTGCGTATATATATCCCTTTCTATTGTATAGAGCCTTTGTCATGGGTCAGACGTTATGTAATACTTTATATATGTATGATTCGATTCTTTTTAAAGTTTATAATTATGGTCTGTACCCTGATACCGGTTTGGTGTTGATGCTAAGTTCTTGATGTTAAGTTTTAGTCTGTATGGTATACAGACATATCTAGACAGTTTAGTCTGTATGGTATACAGACATATCTAGACGGTTTAGTCTGTATGGTATTACCTAGAGTTTACCTGGAGAGAGTTCCGGGGGTCAACGCCCCCGCGGCCCGGTCTGTGACCAGGCCTCCTGGTGGATCAGAGCCTGATCAACCAGGCTGTTGCTGCTGGCTGCACGCAAACCAACGTACGAGCCACAGCCCGGCTGATCCGGAACTGACTTTAGGTGCTTGTCCAGTGCCAGCTTGAAGAGTGCCAGGGGTCTGTTGGTAATCCCCCTTATGTGTGCTGGGAGGCAGTTGAACAGTCTCGGGCCCCTGACACTTATTGTATGGTCACTTAACGTGCTAGTGACACCCCTGCTTTTCATTGGGGGGATGTTGCATCGTCTGCCAAGTCTTTTGCTTTCGTAGTGAGTGATTTTCGTGTGCAAGTTCGGTACTAGTCCCTCTAGGATTTTCCAGGTGTATATAATCATGTATCTCTCCCTCCTGCGTTCCAGGGAATACAGGTTTAGGAACCTCAAGACATATCTAGCCAGTTTAGTGACGTAGTCCATTTGTGTCAGAGATTTTGTATATGGGTTTATTGTAACAGTATTGTGCTTCAGTTTTTTGTGTTCTAAGCTGTATTCTTTTTCTGTTTATTCGTATGTTGGTATATGTAAAGCTGTATTGTTAGGGATACGTATGTAGATGTTCTAGTAAGATTATGATGTTAGGTTTTGGTTTTTTGATTAATGCAAAGGATGGGATTTAACTAATATAACTTCTTTGTATATTTTATGTTCAAGTGTATTAAGCCTTTGTCAGATGTCATGTTATATGTACAGTTTATATATATGCAAGTTTTTGAATCAATGAATGTGTATATATGTCAATTCACGACCCTATGACTGTATTTTCTTTTTAGCTATGTTCTTGCCGTAAGTTCTTGTTGTATGTTTGGCAGCAATATCTTGCCAGCATATAGGTGCAATCCGTTTGTCAGTTAATTTGATTGAGATCCATACTGTTTCTTTATTTTTTATGTTAAACTGTATTGGTTTTAAATAAAATATAAAAAAAAGATTGCTGCTAGCATTTACTGCACGCCTTAAAAACACTAAAGTTCTCGGAGCCTTGTGCACCCGCGTCTGCACCCAGACGCTCGCGCGCGCGCGCGAGTGTGTGTGTGTGTGTATTACAAGCAATCGCAGATGGGCGATTTTAACTATGCAAAACAAACCATTGGGAGGAGGGGTGGAAATCTGTAGCTCAGGTACTTTCACACAAATGCTCAGCATAACAAGGGGCTTTCTGTATAGTAGTACGTATGTCATAAATATCAGTTAGACCTGTATCCCATGTACTTGAAGTAAATAAAGATATTATTTTATTTTATTTTATTTTTATCAGGAGCTGTGCAATGTTGCAAATGCAGGAACAGCTTATCTTGCATTATTAAGATCGTCTGTCTGAGGTTGTCTTGCATTATCAACACCACTCGCCAACTCTTCTCCAAATTCCCACGTCTTTTTCTTTCCTTGACTTTTGTTGTTACCTTCTACAAACACTCACTTTTCAAGGGCCATGAAGTTAGTATTCCTAAGTGCCTAAGTGAACAGGTTCTACCGAAATCGCTACTGCAGAACAGGTTGGCTACTACACCATTTGATCAACTACACAGGTTTGTGCTTACTAAAAATACTGAACTAGTAAGTCAAGAAAAGAAGATGTTTTTTTATAGAAATGAGGAGAATCAAGACGATATCCTCTAACAAGATTCACCAAGTTGGCAAGACTACTTGGTTGATTATATTTATTGTGAGCTTAGAAGAGTCAGAGAGAACACTGAACGTATACATAAAAAGAAGTTAAATAACCTCATAGCACAGAGTGGTTGGACCACACATGCAAATATGGAATTTGTCTAGCAAAGAATTAAGTAGTGAGCAACAGGCAGCACTAGTGTGTGGATTAGGATTCTCGCCAGCAACTAAACATGTTAATTATGTACACATAGCAAAATCTTTCTGCATGCCTGAAAAAACAAGGTGACCTGACGCCCAATACATTTAATATATGTAAAGGGATGGTATTTGGGACTTTAATCCATCCGGTGGTCCCCAACTGGCCATTAAGATTCATTAAACAATACAAGGAGCTCAGTAACACTCAGACCTAACATCTCTGGAGAGGTGATAAATCCAATCTTGTTATTTTAAATAAAGTTGAATATTTAGGTAAAATGAACCATTTACTAAGTGATAATGAAAATTACGAACCACTTGTCGGGAACCCATCTGACCATAAGAACATAGGAACATATGAAAGAAGGAACACTGCAACAGGCTTACTGACCCATGCGGAACAGATCCATGTCCCCCGAGATTAGACCAATGACCCCCCCGGATTAGCCCTATGACCCACCCAGTCTGATCATCTCCACTCAAGGATGGAGCACTGCACCAGACCCAGCAGCACAAGCTAGTCAGGTCCAACTCACACCCACCCACACCCACTCATGTATTTATCTAACTTATTTCTAAAACTACACAACGTTTTAGCCTCAGTAACTGTACTCGGGAGTTTGTTCCACTCATCCACAACTCTATTACCAAACCAGTGCTTTCCTATATCCTTCCTGAATCTGAATTTTTCCAACTTGAAACCATTGCTGCGAGTCCTGTCTTGGCTGGAAATTTTCAGCACGCTATTTACATCCCCTTTATTTATTCCTGTTTTCCATTTATACACCTCGATCATATCCCCCCTAATTCTACGCCTTTCGAGAGAGTGCAGATTCAGGGCCTTCAGTCTATCCTCATAGGGAAGATTTCTGATACATGGGATCATCTTTGTCATCCTCCTTTGTGCGTTTTCCATAGCATTTATATCCATTCTTTAATACAGTGACCAGAACTGAGCAACATAGTGTACATGAGGCCTAACCAAGGATATGTAGAGTTGAAGAACATCCTGAGGACTTCTATTATTTATACTTCTAGAAATGAAGCCAAGAATTCTGTTAGCTTTATTGCGAACACTAATGCACTGTTGTCTTGGTTTTAGATTACTGCTAACCAGAACTCCTAAATCCTTTTCGCAATCAGTAATATTAAGATTTACATTATTTAGTTTATATGTGGCATGGTTATTTACCTGTCCAACATTTAGAACTTTGCATTTGTCAATATTAAACTGCATCTGCCACTTCTCCGACCATTGCATCAGTCTATTCAAATCATCCTGGAGTGCTCTAGTGTCCTCATTAGAATGAATTGGACGGCCTATTTTGGTGTCATCAGCAAATTTGCTTATGTCGCTATTTATTCCCACATCTATATCGTTTATGTAAATTGTGAACAACAACGGGACCAACACTGACCCCTGAGGAACACCGCTTGTGATGTGCCCCCATTCTGATTTCTCCCCATTTATGACTCAAGAAATCGTAATGACACGATTGCAAACAAACCATACCCCCGGCCGGGATTGAACCCGTGGTCATAGAGTCTCAAAACTCCAGCCCGTCGCGTTAGCCACTAGACCAGCTAGCCACAATAAGATTCATCCAACTAGGTATATTTCTACACCATAGGAGGGTTAGCACAGGGTTAGTTGGATGAATCTTATTGTGGCTAGCTGGTCTAGTGGCTAACGCGACGGGCTGGAGTTTTGAGACTCTATGACCGCGGGTTCAATCCCGGCCGGGGGTATGGTCCCCATTTATGCAATCTCTCTGCTATCTATTTGTCAGCCATTCCTCTACCCAGGAAAAAATTTCTCCTATTCCGTGTGCCTTAAGTTTCCTCAATGGCCTCTGGTGTGGAACTCTATCGAAAGCCTTACTGAAGTCCATATACACAATATCATATTCATTACCATGATCTACCTCCTCAAACACCTTAGTGAAAAAAGTTAGTAAATTCGTAAGACAGGAACGCCCCTTTGTAAAATCGTGTTGAGATTCATTAATCAATCTGTGCATGTCAAGATGGCTACTAATTGCTTCGGCAGTTATTGATTCCACAAATTTTCCCACTATGGAGGTAAGGCTTATTGGTCTATAGTTCGAAGTCAAGGACCTGTCACCTACCTTGTAAATAGGTATTACATTTGCCATTTTCCACTTATCAGGCACTATGCCAGTTTGTAGTGATATGTTAAAAAGATTAGCCAAAGGTATGCTAAGTTCCTCTTTACATTCCTTTAGCACCCTTGCAAACAGTTCATCAGGACCTGGGGATTTGTTAGGTTTTAGTTTCTCTATTTGTCTGAGGACCATGTCACTAGTTACTGCAATCGTACATAGTTTATTATCATCCTGTTCTACATAATCTATTATTTCAGGAATATCGCTAGTATTTTCCTGGGTGAAAACTGAGAGGAAGTAGGTATTGAGAATTTCACACATATCCTTATCACTGTCAGTGATCTGACCAGAGTTACTCTTAAGTGGGCCAATCTTGTCCCTAATCTTACTTCCGTATACCTGAAAGAACCCTTTAGGGTTAATCTTTGAATCCGTTGCGACCATGTCAACAGACATTTCAATAAACGTCTTAAAACGTTATTAAAGGAAAATGTTGAACTAATTAAACACCTGTCAGCGAGGTCCGCAACTCTACCATATCTTTATGAGTATACATCGAGTATACCTGGAGAGGCTTTCTGGGGTCAACATTCCCGAGGCCCTGTCTGTAACAAGGCCTCATGGTGGATCAGGGCCTGATCAACCAGGCTGTTACTGCTGGCCGGACGCAAATCAACGTACGAGCCACAGCCCGGCTGTCAGGTACTGACCTAAGCCTGTCCAGTGTCTGCATGAAGACAGCCAGGGGTTAATTAGTAATCCCCATTGTGTATCCTGGGAGGCACTTGAACAGTCTTGGGTCCCTCATACTTGTTGTGTTGGCTCTTATCGTGCTAGTGGCATCCCTGCTTTTCATTGGGAGAATGTTACATCGTCTGCCGAGGCTTTTGCTTTCGTAGGGAGTGATTTTCATTTGCAAATTTGGTAGTAAACCCTCTAGGATTTTCCAAGTGAATATAATCATGTGTCTCTCACACCCGCGTTCCAGGGAATACAAGTCAAGGAACTTCAGTTGTTGCCAGTAATTTAGGTGTCGTGAAGGTTCTCTGTACATTTTCTAGGTCAGCAATTTCACCTGCCTTGAAAGGTGCTGTTAGTGTGCAGCAATATTCCAGCCTAGATAGAACAAGTGACCTGAAGAGTGTCATCATGGGCTTGGCCTCCCTAGTTTTGAAGGTTCTCATTATCCATCGTCTGATATTATCACTCACACAGGTCTTTTACATTAGTTTTTCGCTCTATTGTGATGTTGGAATTTGTTGGTGAATTTTTTTGTGCCTAAAAATGCTTGCTAAAGAACGAGAAATCCCAGAGAATGTGGAGAAGTGTTCTGGTGCCTTGAGGTCGTGCAGGTGGGTCTGGTAGTTGAGAATGTTAAGAAGTGTTCTGGGTCTTGAGGTTATGCAGGTTGGTCTGGTAGTTGAGAATGTGAAGAAGTGTCCTGGGTCTTGAGGTTATGCAGGTTGGTCTGGTAGTTGAGAATGTTAAGAAGTGTTCTGGGTCTTGAGGTTATGCAGGTTGGTCTGGTAGTTGAGTAATGTTAAGAAGTGTTCTGGGTCTTGAGGTTATGCAGGTTGGTCTGGTAGTTGAGAATGTTAAGAAAGTGTCCTGGGTCTTGAGGTTATGCAGGTTGGTCTGGTAGTTGAGAATGTTAAGAAGTGTCCTGGGTCTTGAGGTTATGCAGGTTGGTCTGGTAGTTGAGAATGTTAAGAAGTGTTCTGGGTCTTGAGGTTATGCAGGTTGGTCTGGTAGTTGAGAATGTTAAGAAGTGTCCTGGGTCTTGAGGTTATGCAGGTTGGTCTGGTAGTTGAGAATGTTAAGAAGTGTTCTGGTCTTGAGGTTATGCAGGTTGGTCTGGTAGTTGAGAATGTTAGAAAGTGTTCTGGGTCTTGAGGTTATGCAGGTTGGTCTGGTAGTTGAGAATGTTAAGAAGTGTTCTGGGTCTTGAGGTTATGCAGGTTGGTCTGGTAGTTGAGAATGTTAAGAAGTGTTCTGGGTCTTGAGGTTATGCAGGTTGGTCTGGTAGTTGAGAATGTGAAGAAGTGTCCTGGGAGTGATCATGTCGGAGGATCTCACCTTCAAGGACCATAACATTGTATCAATCGCATCTGCTAGAAAAATGACAGGATGGATAATGAGAACCTTCAAAACTAGGGAGGCCAAGCCCATGATGACACTCTTCAGGTCACTTGTTCTATCTAGGCTGGAATATTGCTGCACACTAACAGCACCTTTCAAGGCAGGTGAAATTGCCGACCTAGAAAATGTACAGAGAACTTTCACGGCGCGCATAACGGAGATAAAACACCTCAATTATTGGGAGCGCTTGAGGTTCCTAAACCTGTATTCCCTGGAACGCAGGAGGGAAAGATACATGATTATATACACCTGGAAAATCCTAGAGGGACTAGTACCGAACTTGCACACGAAAATCACTCACTACGAAAGCAAAAGACTTGGCAGACGATGCACCATCCCCCCAATGAAAAGCAGGGGTGTCACTAGCACGTTAAGAGACCATACAATAAGTGTCAGGGGCCCGAGACTGTTCAACTGCCTCCCAGCACACATAAGGGGGATTACCAACAGACCCCTGGCAGTCTTCAAGCTGGCACTGGACAAGCACCTAAAGTCAGTTCCGGATCAGCCGGGCTGTGGCTCGTACGTTGGTTTGCGTGCAGCCAGCAGCAACAGCCTGGTTGATCAGGCTCTGATCCACCAGGAGGCCTGGTCTCAGACCGGGCCGCGGGGGCGTTGACCCCCGGAACTCTCTCCAGGTAAACTCCAGGTAAACTCCAGGTCTTGAGGTTATGCAGGTTGGTCTGGTAGTTGAGAATGTTAAGAAGTGTTCTGGTCTTGAGGTTATGCAGGTTGGTCTGGTAGTTGAGAATGTGAAGAAGTGTTCTGGTCTTGAGGTCATGCAGGTTGGTCTGGTAGTTGAGAATGTTAAGAAGTGTCCTGGGTCTTGAGGTTATGCAGGTTGGTCTGGTAGTTGAGAATGTGAAGAAGTGTCCTGGGTCTTGAGGTTATGCAGGTTGGTCTGGTAGTTGAGAATGTTAAGAAGTGTTCTGGGTCTTGAGGTTATGCAGGTTGGTCTGGTAGTTGAGAATGTTAAGAAGTGTTCTGGGTCTTGAGGTTATGCAGGTTGGTCTGGTAGTTGAGAATGTGAAGAAGTGTTCTGGTCTTGAGGTCATGGAGGTGGGTCTGGTAGTTGAGAATGTTAAGAAGTGTTCTGGGTCTTGAGGTTATGCAGGTTGGTCTGGTAGTTGAGAATGTTAAGAAGTGTTCTGGGTCTTGAGGTCATGCAGGTTGGTCTTGTAGTTGAGAATGTGAAGAAGTGTTCTGGTCTTGAAGTTATGCAGGTTGGTCTGGTAGTTGAGAATGTTAAGAAGTGTTCTGGTCTTGAGGTCATGCAGGTTGGTCTGGTAGTTGAGAATGTTAAGAAGTGTTCTGGTCTTGAGGTTATGCAGGTTGGTCTGGTAGTTGAGAATGTTAAGAAGTGTTCTGGTCTTGAGGTCATGCAGGTTGGTCTGGTAGTTGAGAATGTGAAGAAGTGTTCTGGTCTTGAGGTTATGCAGGTTGGTCTGGTAGTTGAGAATGTGAAGAAGTGTTCTGGTCTTGAGGTTATGCAGGTTGGTCTGGTAGTTGAGAATGTGAAGAAGTGTTTGGTCTTGAGGTTATGCAGGTTGGTCTGGTAGTTGAGAATGTGAAGAAGTGTTTGGTCTTGAGGTTATGCAGGTTGGTCTGGTAGTTGAGAATGTTAAGAAGTGTTCTGGTCTTGAGGTTATGCAGGTTGGTCTGGTAGTTGAGAATGTGAAAGAAGTGTTCTGGTCTTGAGGTTATGCAGGTTGGTCTGGTAGTTGAGAATGTTAAGAAGTGTTCTGGGTCTTGAGGTTATGCAGGTTGGTCTGGTAGTTGAGAATGTTAAGAAGTGTTCTGGTCTTGAGGTCATGCAGGTTGGTCTGGTAGTTGAGAATGTTAAGAAGTGATCTGGTCTTGAGGTCATGCAGGTTGGTCTGGTAGTTGAGAATGTTAAGAAGTGTTCTGGTCTTGAGGTTATGCAGGTTGGTCTGGTAGTTGAGAATGTGAAGAAGTGTTCTGGTCTTGAGGTTATGCAGGTTGGTCTGGTAGTTGAGAATGTTAAGAAGTGTTCTGGGTCTTGAGGTTATGCAGGTTGGTCTGGTAGTTGAGAATGTTAAGAAGTGTTCTGGTTTGAGGTCATGCAGGTTGGTCTGGTAGTTGAGAATGTTAAGAAGTGATCTGGTCTTGAGGTCATGCAGGTTGGTCTGGTAGTTGAGAATGTGAAGAAGTGTTCTGGTCTTGAGGTCATGCAGGTTGGTCTGGTAGTTGAGAATGTTAAGAAGTGTTCTGGTCTTGAGGTCGTGCAGGTTGGTCTGGTAGTTGAGAATGTTAAGAAGTGTTCTGGTCTTGAGGTCGTGCAGGTTGGTCTGGTAGTTGAGAATGTTGCTGCTGACTCTCTCTTCACGGTGTTTCTGTTCCGAAGATAATATAATATGTTGTTAATATAATGATTTCTTATTTAAGTTAAGCATTCTTATTTCTGAGTTAAATTAAGAAACCTTCTTTCAAATTTACATAAATGACACAGGTACGTATTTTATTATTAACTGAATCATACAAGAAAGACATTTTCTTGCGTCATCTGTTACACACTTATATTAGACAACACAAAAATATTGTTTTCATTGTTTTATCTGCTTGAATAACAGATTACCAACACTTAAGTTCGTGTGATGATGTTAATGGTAAAATACTCCACCTCTCTCCTCGACTTTTATATCAATATATTTCTTTAGTATGTTTTATTTATTATTTCCAGTTCCACTTGATATAACATTGATCAATTTAGGGAGATGTTAATGTTGAGAGAAAAACTTTACTCTGGTTACTGCTGATGCTGAGGGAAGATCATGACTAACATGTACTGGGGGTGTGTTGAGGGAAAATCCTTTATGAGAAACAAGTGCTGAGGGTGTGCAGAGGGAAGATCCTTGATGACTAATAAGTGCTGAGGGTGTGCTGAGAGAAGATCCTATATGACTAGCAAGTACTGAGTGCTGAAGGAAGAGCCTACATGACTAACGAGTACTGAGGGTGTGCTGAGGAGAGATCCTTCTTGACTAAGGAGTGTCGAGAGTATGCTGAGAGAAGATCTTTCATGACTAACAGATACTGAGGGTGTGCTGAGGAGAGATCCTTCTTGACTAAGGAGTGCGAAGGGTGTGCTGAGAGAAGATCATACATGACTAACATGTACTGAGGGTGTACTGAGGGAAGATCCTTTATGACTAACAAGTGCTGAGGGTGTGCTGAGAGAAGATCCATCTTGACTAACAAGCACTGAGGTGTGCTGAAGGAAGGACCATGATACTGGAGGTCTAATGAAAGAACCTTCATTTTTGGGGGCTGAAATAATGATGTCAGGAGTATTGAATGAAGGATCTTGATCAGGAAGTACTGGTGGAATGATCTTCCTGTTTGTGCACTCAGGAAATATTCTTCATGCAGAGGAGCTGATAAAAGGACCTTGATGTTTGTGAAATGAACGAATACCCTTCAGGAGTAGGAAATGAAAGTTAAGGACCTTGATGAAGGGTTACTGAGGGAAGGACCTTGCTGGGGGGTACCGAGGGAATGATCTTGATATGGAGTAATGAGGGATGGCCCTTGATGTTTGTGCACAGAAGGAATATTCCTCATGTAGAGGAGCTGCTGGAAGGACCTTGATATGCGGGTACTGAGGGAAAAACCTTGATTATGCGGATTTAAGGGAAAGACCTTGATAATTTAAGTTACTGAGAGGTCACCGATGCACTGGGGTTGAGAGTAGATCCATTATACACAAGAGTTGACACAAGAACCTTGGGAAAGGACTTTAATACAGAGGTTCTGAAGGAATGTCCACAAGAGAATGATCTAGAAGCAGGAGTCCTGAAGAAAGAAATTTAACGCAGGTCACTGATGAAGTATTTTGATGCCGGGGAACTGAAGGTGGAAGCTGCATGTTTAAGTGCTGTGGGGAGAACCTTGAAGAAGAGGTGAATCAGTTAAAGTGTCAGCATGATATCCCAGTTATCAGCGCAGATGATAACACCTGCTGATTAATGTCCACCGTACATTAAAAATATAGAAAAGATAAGATTTCATTCGGACTTTTAACCCAGGAGGGTTAGCCACCCAGGATAACCCAAGAAAGTCAGTGCGTCATCGAGGACTGTCTGTCTTATTTCCATTGTGGTCCTCAATCTTGTTCCCAGGATGCGACCCACACCAGTCGACTAACACCCAGGTACCTATTTGCTGCTAGGTGAACATGACAACAGATGTAAGGAAACGCGTCGAAATTTTTCCACCCGCCGGTATTCGAACCCGGTGCCTGAGAATCTTGGATATATAGAGTTGAAGAACAACCTGAAAGCTCCTATTATTTATGTTTCTTGATATGAAAACCAAGGATTCTGTTCGCCTTATTATGAGCACTAATGCACTGTTGTCTTGGTTTTAGATTACTGCTAACCAGAACTCCTAAATTCTTTTCGCAATATTAAGATCTACATTATTTAGTTTATACGTGGCATGGTTATTTTCCTGTCCAAAAATTTAGAACTTTGCATTGTCAATATTAAACTGCATCTGCCACTTCTCCGACCATTGCATCAGTCTATTCAAATCATCCTGGAGTGCTCTAATGTCCTCATTAGAATTAATTGGACGGCCTATTTTGGTGTCATCAGCAAATTTGCTTATGTTGCTATTTATTCCCTCACCTATGTCGTTTATGTAGATTGTGAACAACAAGAGACCCAACGCTGACCCTTGTGGAACACCGCTCGTGACGCTTCCTTTTTCTGATTTCTCCCCATTTATGCAAACTCTCTGCTGCCTATTTGTCAGCCATGCCACTGTCCAGGAAAAAAATTCTCCTCCTATTCCATGTGCCTTAATTTTCCTCAATAGTCTCTGATGTGGGACCCTGTCAAAAGCCTTACTGAAGTCCATATACACAATATCATATTCATTACCATGATCTACCTCCTCAAATACCTTAGTGAAAAAAGTTAATAAAACGCCCTTTTGAAAAACCATGCTGAGATTCGTTGATTAATTTATGCATTTCAAGGTGGCTACGAACTGCCTCGGCAATTATTGATTCCATAAATTTTCCCACTATGGAGGTTAGGCTAATTGGTTTAAAGTTCGAAGCTAAGGACCTGTCACCTGCTTTGAAAATAGGTATCACATTTCCCATTTTCCACTTATCTGGCACCATGCCAGTTTGTAGTGATATGTTGAAAAGATCAGACAAAGGTTTGGTTCCTTTTTACATTCCTTTAGAACCTTTGCATACGGATCATCAGGGCCTGGGGATTTGTTTGGTTTTAATTTATTTGTCTAAGGACCATGTCACTTGTGACCCTAATCGTGCATAGTTTACTGTCGTCCTGTTCTACGTAATTTATTATTTCTGGAATATCGCTAGTATCTTCCTGTGTAAAAACTGAGAGGAAGTATGTGTTAAAAATTCTACACATTTCCTTATCACTGTCTGTTTAGCTGACCCGAGTAACTTTGAGTGGGCCTATCTTGTCCCTAATATTATTTCTGTATACCTGAAAAAATCTCTTTGGGTTAGTCTACAATTCTCTTGCAACTTTAACCTCATACTCTCTTTTTGCTTTTCTTATTCCCTTTTTTATTTCTCTCTTTAACTGAATACATTGATTCTTAATTGCCCCTCTCCTCTTTTGAATCGCCTATATATGCCTCTCTTTTGACAATTGAGATGTTTTAATCTATTGTTCATTCATTTAGGATAATTTTTGTTTGATCTGATTTCCCTATTTGGAACATAAATTGTCCCGAGCAGCTAGAACTATGCCCTGGAAAACGTCATATCGGCAGTCATCACCACTACCTGACCCATAGTCAGGTCATTCCAGTTCAGCCCACCCAGGTAATTTTTCAGTCCTAGAAATCAGCCAAGCGGAAGTCAGGGACAGAGACTTGATTGCCATTATTAGAGTAATTCCATGATATATTAAAACTGAGTGATTTATGATCACTTTCCCCAAGATCATTAAACCCCAAGATTATTTATCAGTGATTCCCTGCTGGCAAGAACCAAGTCAAGCAGGTTAATTCCTCTAGTTGGTTCTATCGCAAACTTTTTTAAAAAAAAAATCCTGAATCGTATCAAGAAAATCACTTGACTCTAAATTTACTGTCAAATTGCTCCAGTCAGTTTGTCTGAAGTTGAAATCTCCCATTAGTACATTTTCGTATGTAGATGCCTTAAGAATTTCGTCCCATAGAAGTTTACTGCGCTCCCTATCAAGATCTGGGGCCCTGTAAATCACAACCAAGATTAGATTTTCACGGCCCTCGAGAAGCTGTAACCAAACAGATTCAGTGGCTGACGCTTCTAATTTCATATCTTGTCTAACACAACAGTTTAAATTGTCTCTGACCTACATCGCTACTCCACCACCCTTCCTGTTGCCCCTGTCAGTGTGGAATAATTTATAGCCTTGTATGTGACATTCAGAAGGCATCTCTCTATCTTTCAGATTGAGCCAGGTCTCTGTTATAGCAATAATATCTATGTTTCCAGCGCTTGCAATTAATCTTAGCTCATCTATCTTATTTCTTACACTCCCTGCTATATATAAATATATATATATATATACTTATACATATATATGCAATAAGATCACAGTAAACAGGTGATATCAGAATATGCAAAACAACCACTGTGAATTCGTGAATTCTCACATTATCAAGGAATTATGATAATTCCTTGATATATATATATATATATATATATATATATATATATATATATATATATATATAATATATATATATATATATATATATTATATATATATATATATATATATATATATATATATATATATATATATATATGTATATATGTCGTGCCGAATAGGCAGAACTTGCGATCTTGGCTTAAATAGCAACGCTCATCTTGTCATATAGGACAAGCGAAAATTTATGTATGCAATAATTTCGCCTAAATCATTCTGAACCTAACGAAAAAATATATTTCACTGTGTTTGTTTAGTATTAAATTATTGTAAACAAATCTAAAATATATTTAGTTGGGTTAGGCTAAAATAAATTGTTCTTGTTATAATAAGGTTAGGTAAGTTTTCTAAGATTCTTTTGGTGTAAAATTATAAATTTTTACATCAACATTAATGAGAAAAATATATCTTTAAACGTATAAGAGAAAATTTTAGAAAGGACTTAATTTTAAATGAGTTCTTGCTAATTGACCAGTTTTACATATTCGGCACGATATATTATATATATATTATATATTATATATATATATATATATATATATATATTAATACATATATAATATATATATATATATATATATATATATATATATATATATATATATATATATATGTATATATATAAATATATATAATATATATATATATATATAATATATATATAATATATATATATATATATATATATATATATATATATATATATATATATATATATATATATATATATATATATATATATATATATATATTTCAACAAGTTGGTCGTCTCCCACCGAGGCAGGGTGACCCAAAAAAGAAAGAAAATCCCCAAAAAGAAATACTTTCATCATCATTCAACACTTTCACCACACTCACACATTATCACTGCTTTTGCAGAGGTGCTCAGAATACAACAGTTTAGAAGCATATACGTATAAAGATACACAACATATCCCTCCAAACTGCCAATATCCCAAACCACTCCTTTAAAGTGCAGGCATTTGTACTTCCCATTTCCAGGACTCAAGTCCGACTATAAGAAAATAACCGGTTTCCCTGAATCCCTTCACTAAATATTACCCTGCTCACACTCCAACAGATCGTCAGGTCCCAAGTATCATTCGTCTCCATTCACTCCTATCTAACACGCTCATACACGCTTGCTGGAAGTCCAAGCCCCTCGCCCACAAAAACTCCTTACCCCCTCTTTCCACCCTTTCGAGGACGACCCCTACCCCTCTTTCCTTCCCCTATAGATTTATATTCTTTCCAGGGTTCATTCTACTTGTCCATTCTCTCTAAATGACCAAACCACCTCAACAACCCCTTTCTGCCCTCTGACTAATGCTTTTATTAACCCTCCACACCTTCTCCTAATTTCCACACTCCGAATTTTCTGCATAATATTTACACCACACATTGCCCTTAGACAGGACATCTCCAGTGCCTCCAACCGTTCCTCGCTGCTGCATTTACCCCCCAAGTTTTCACACCCATATAAGAGTGTTGGACTACTATACTTTCATACATTCCCTTCTTTGCCTCCATAGATAACGTTTTTTGTCTCCACTATACCTCAACGCACCAACCCACCTTTTTTCCCTCATCAATTCTTATGATTAACCTCATCCTTCATAAATCCCCGCCGACACGACAACTCCCAAGTATCTGAAAGCATTCACTTCTTCCATACTCCTCCCCCCCAATTTGATATCCAATATTCTTTATCTAAACATTTGATCCCCTTTCATCACCTTACTCTTTTCTATGTTCACCTTTCAACTTTTCTACCTTTACCATATATATATATATATATTTTATATATATATATATATATATTTTATATATATATTATATATATATATATATATATATATTGTCTCTATGTCCACAGCAGGAGTCGAACCTGCTAAACTCTGTATCAGAGTCCACAGTACTCCACCACTGAGCTAAAACCCAAAATAAGTATGGGCGTCAACCCGAGTCAGATGATGTTACCCCATACCCCAGGGCACCAAGCTCGTTTGAAAGTTATTTCAGCGAACCCGGGCCACATGCATAATGTGATAATGGGAGCCCCTTGATTGAACTTTGTTAAAAAGGGGTTTAGTTATAGGTAATACATATTTTAAGAAAAGAGGATAAATAAGTATGCAAGATATGTTTTGGGGCGAAATGACAGTAGTTTGTTGGATTATGTTTTGGTAGATAAAAGACTGTTGGTAGACTTCAGGATGTACATGTTTATAGAGGGGCCACAGATATATCAGATCACTTTTTAGTTGTAGGTACATGAGAGTAAAGGTTTAGACCTGGAGTTTACCTGGAGAGAGTTCCGGGGGTTTCAAACGCCCCCGCGGCCCGGTCTGAGACCAGGCCCCCTGGGGGGAATCAGAGCCTGATCAACCAGGCTGTTGCTGTGGCTGCACGCAAACCAACATACGAGCCACAGCCCGGCTGATCCGGAACTGACTTTAGGTGCTTGTCCAGTCCCAGCTTAAAAGACTGCCAGGGGTCTGTTGGAAATTCCCCCTTATGTGTGCTGGGAGGCGGGTTGAACGTCTCGGGCCCCGGGACACTTATTGTATGGTCTTTTAAAACTTTGCTATTGACACCCTGCTTTTCTTTTGGGGGGATGGTTGCATCGTCTGCCAAGTCTTTTGCTTTCGTAATGAGTGATTTTCATGTGCAAGTTCGGTACTAGTCCCTCTAGGATTTTCCAGGTGTATATAATCATGTATCTCTCCCTCCTGCGTTCCAAGGGAATACAGGTTTGGGAAAACCTCAAGCGCTCCCAATAATTGAGGTGTTTTATCTCCGTTATGCGCGCCGTGAAAGTTTTTCTGTACATTTTCTAGGTCGGCAATTTCACCTGCCTTGAAGGTTGCTGTTAGTGTGCAGCAATATTCCACCCTAGATAAAACAAGTGACCTGAAGAGTGTCATCATGGGCTTGGCCTCCCTAGTTTTGAAGGTTCTCATTATCCATCCTGTCATTTTTCTAGCAGATGCGATTGATACAATGTTATGGTCCTTGAAGGTGAGATCCTCCGACATGATCACTCCCAGGTCTTTGACGTTGGTTTTTCGCTCTATTTTGTGGCCAAAATTTTGTTTTTGTACTCTGATTGAAGATTTAATTTCCTCATGTATTCCCCCCATATCTGAGTTAATTGAAATTTCTCATCGTTGAACTTCATATTGTTTTCTGCAGCCCACTGAAAGATTTGGTTGATTCTGCCTGGAGCTTTGCAGTGTCTGCAATGGAAGACACTGCATGCAGATTCGGGTGTCATCTGCAAAGGAAGACACGGTGCTGTGGCGGGACTTTCCCTTGTCTATGTCGGGTTAAGGATGAGGAACAAGATGGGAGGGGAGTACTATGCCTTGTGGAACAGAGCTTTTCACCGTAGCGCCTCGGACTTTACTCTGTTGACGACTACTCTCTGGGGTTCTTTTTAGGGGAGGAAATTATAGATCCATCGACCGATTTTCCCTGTTATTCCTTTAGCACGCATTTTGTTCGCTATTACGCCATGGTCACACTTGTCGAAGGCTTTTGCAAAGTTTGTATATATTACATCTGCATTCTTTTTGTCTTCTAGTGCATTTAGGACCTTGTCGTAGTGGTCCATTAGTTGAGACAGACAGGAGCGACCTGTTCTAAAACCCATGTTGCCCTGGGTTGTGTAACTGATGGGTTTTAGATGCGTGGTGATCTTGCTTCTTAGGACCCTTTCAAAGATTTTTATGATATGGGATGTTAGTGCTATTGGTCTGTAGTTCTTTGCTGTTGCTTTACTGCCCCCTTTGTGGAGTGGGGCTATGTCTGTTGTTTTTAGTAACTGTGGGACGACCCCCGTGTCCATGCTCCCTCTCCATAGGATGGAAAAGGCTCGTGATAGGGGCTTCTTGCAGTTCTTGATGAACACAGAGTTCCATGAGTCTGGCCCTGGGGCAGAGTGCATGGGCATGTCATTTATCGCCTGTTCGAAGTCATTTGGCGTCAGGATAACATCGGATAGGCTTGTGTTAATCAAATTTTGTGGCTCTTCTCATAAAAAATTCATTTTGATCTTCGACTCTCAGTCTGGTTAGCGGCTTGCTAAAAACTGAGTCATATTGGGACTTGAGTAGCTCAAGTCCCAATATGACTCAATATGACCCAATATGACCCAATATGACAAGGAGAATAGAAGCATCAGGGAAGAGAGAGGTGAAGGTTTATAAACTAAAAGAGGAGGCAGTTAGGGTAAGATATAAACAGCTATTGGAGGATAGATGGGCTAATGAGAGCATAGGCAATGGGGGTCGAAGAGGTATGGGGTAGTTTTAAAAATGTAGTGTTAGAGTGTTCAGCAGAAGTTTGTGGTTACAGGAAAGTGGGTCGGGAAGGGGAAGAGGAGCGATGGTGGAATGATGATGTAAAGGAGTAGTAAGGGAGAAAAAGTTAGTATATGAGAAGTTTTTTACAAAGTAGAAGTGATGCAAGGAGGGAAGAGTATATGGAGAAAAAGAGAGAGGTTAAGAGAGTGGTGAAGCAATGTAAAAAGATAGCAAAAGAGAGAGTGGGTGAGATGTTATCAACAAATTTTGTGAAAAAAAGAAAAAGTTTTGGAGTGAGTATTAACAAGTTAAGGAAGCCTAGAGAACAAATGGATTTGTCAGTTAAAAATAGGAGGGGGACAGTTATTAAATGGAGAGTTAGAAGTATTGGGAAGATGGAGGGAATATTTTTTAGGAATTGTTAAATGTTGATGAAGATAGGGAAGCTGTGATTTCGTGTATAGGGCAAGGAGAAAAACATGTTGTAGGAGTGAGGAAGAGCCAGTTGTGGGGTGTGGGGGAAGTTCGTGAGGCAGTAGGTAAAATTAAAAGGGGTA
The DNA here is from genome assembly GCF_026875155.1 of Cherax quadricarinatus. Lineage (NCBI taxonomy): Eukaryota > Metazoa > Arthropoda > Malacostraca > Decapoda > Parastacidae > Cherax > Cherax quadricarinatus. The sequence goes on along the minus strand of NC_069471.1, from coordinate 9,733,682 downwards.
AGGCAGCCGGGATTGATGGGATAAAGATAGAAATGTTAAAAGCAGGTGGGGGTATAGTTTTGGAGTGGTTGGTGCAATTATTTTAAAAAATTTTATGGAAGAGGGTAAGGTACCTAGGGGTTGGCAGAGAGCATGCCATAGTTCCTTTGTTATAAAGGCAAAGGGGACAAAAGAGGTGCAAAAAAATTTTAGTGGGATAAGTCTCTTGATATACCTGGTAAAGTGAATGGTAGAGTTATTATTGAAAGAATTAAGAGTAAGACGGAGAATTTGGATAGCAGTGAACAAAGGGGGCTTTAAGACAGGTAGGGGGTGTGTGGACCAGGTGCTTACAGTGAAACATTAAGTGAACAGTATTTAGATAAAGGGTTTTAAGAGGTTTTTGTGGCATTTATGGATTTTGGGGAAAAAGGGGTATGACAGGGTGGATAGGGGGGCAATGTGGCAGATGTTGCGGTGTATGGTTGTAGGAGGTAGGTACTGAAAGCAGTGAAGAGTTTTTACGAGGTAGTGAGGCTCCCAAATTAGAGTATGTAGGAAGAGGAGGTTATTTTTCAGTAAAAGTAGGCCTTAGACAAGGATATGTGATGTCACCGTGGTTGTTTAATATTTATAGATGGGGCTGTAAGAGAAGTAAATGCGAGGGTCTTGGCAAGAGGCGTTGAGTTAAAAGATAAAGAATCACACATAAAGTGGGAGTTGTCACGGTTGCTCTTTGCTGATGACACTGTGCTCTTGGGAGATTCTGAAGAGAAGTTGCGAGGTTGGTGGATGAATTTGGTAGGGGATGCAAAAAAAGAAAAAATTTAAAAGTGAATACAGGAAAGAGTAAGGTTATGAGGATTTACAAAAAGATTAGGTGATGAAAGATTGGATATCAGATTGGAGGGAGAGAGTATGGGCGGCTCGCCCATATGCAGCAGGGAAATTCACAGACCTTCTTAAGCAGGGGAATGGAGGTTCCACAAACTTAGAAGCCCGAGGCACCATCCAAGCATGGCACAACCTACTCCTGTTCGGCAATGTCTGTCTTGCAGTTCCTGAGAGACGAGGCAAACTGCTAACCACGTCAGTTATCAAGGCAGTGCACAACTACCCAAGAATGGATAATTGTGTCCTTCTGCCCCATCATCGCAGAAATCATAGAGGTAGACCCAAGAAAAGTCCCACTGAAAACGAGAAAATCTGCGCAAAGGTTAGCAAAAATATCGAAGAAGGAAACACAGTGAGAGCAGTCCGAATAATTACAAGTGACGACACTGTAGCCCCCAAAGATGAGACCACGGCCCAAGCAGTAAGAGACAAGCATCCAACCAGGGACACCATAGCCATCAACAACAACCCTGAGGAAGACCCCATCACTGAACAATTAATTTTGCCAGAATCGGAAGTCTACAAGGCGATAGTGTCATTTCCAGCAGGATCTGCAGGAGGTTACACTGGAATTCGACCTCAGCACATCAGAGAGATGGTAAATCCAGTACTTGGTGAATCTGCATCAATTCTTCTCACCGAGTTAACAACTTTCGTCAACAACTGCCTGGCTGGGCGAATCCCAGAATAAATTAAACCTTTCTTTTTTGGAGCCTCACTATGTGTGTTGAAGAAGAAGGATGGGGGAATCAGACCCATTGCGGTTGGAAACACTCTTCGCCGTCTCGTTGCCAAAGCAGCAGTAAGAAACATTTGCCTAGAAGCTGCCAGTTTACTCCAGCCACACCAGCTGGGCTTTGGGGTCTCTCAAGGCAGTGAAGCTGCAGATCATGCAGCAAATGCCTACATCAGGGACCTACCAGAAGACAAGTCCGTAGTCAAACTTGATTTTAGATGATATGATCAAGAGAGATGCTGTCTTGCCAGCTGTTCGGGATCGGTTCCCCGGCTACAGCAAACCCTCAGTTCTTTTGTTTGGAGAACATGAAATTCTCTCATCAGAAGGTGTTCAGCAGAGTGACCCACTAGCTCCTCTTCTCTTCTGCTTGGCAGTAAGAGAACTAACTTCCAGCCTACGCAGCGAGCTCAACATCTGGTATCTGGATGATGGCACTCTGGCAGGTATTGAAGAGTCCCTCGTGGGGGACCTACAACTGGTGAAAACACAGGGAGAAGACTTGGGACTCATCCTCAATCCCTCCGAGTGTGAAATCATCACGGCGAACCAGGAAATAATCAATGCTGTGCGAAGAATCCTCCCAGAAGTCTCTACTACCACTACGTCCAACAGTACCCTCTTGTAGATGAATGGTTCAGAGAACCGACATGTTGATAAATTAGACGCATATGCAACTCTTGGGTATCTTTATTGAGGAAACGTTTCCTCAATAAAGATACCCAAGAGTTGCACAGGTGTCTAATTTATCAGTACCCTCTTGGGAGCACCGCTGGGTCACCAGGCCATAGACACAGTCCTCAAGGTCAAATTGAATGCCCTGATGAAAATGGAGGAGAGAATCAGCAGTCTTGATGCCCATGATGCTCTGTATCTCCTCACAAGGTGCTTTACTATTCCAAGACTCACTTACTTCCTGAGGTGTGCACCCTCTTTTGACAACCCAACACTCGACGAATATGACGCTCACCTGAGGTCAATCTTTAAGAAGGCACTGAACCTGTCACTAGAGGGTCAGCAATGGGATCAGGCAACCCTCCCAGTGCGACTGGGAGGTATAGGGGTGCGCAAAGCAATGCATGTTGCTTTACCTGCTTTTCTGTCTTCGTACTCACCTATTTGTGGTTGCAGGGGTCGAGTCCTAGCTCCTGGCCCCGTGTTTGGCTTCCAGTGCATTAGTCAAGAAGATTGTTCCCGAACGCTTGAGAGACGTGGTAGGAGCTCAAGACCCCAGGTTTACTGAAGCAGCGATTCGGTGGGACACCCTTACAGACTCCTCCAGTAGACCAGCTCCTCGCAAAGAAAACAAACAGTCCCACTGGGGCAAACCGATTATGGAAAAAATCGCCAACACAATGCTTTACAATGCCTCAGGAAAGGAGAAAGCTCGACTCCTGGCAGTGAAGGCACCACACTCAGGAGATTTCCTGTTAGCTGTTCCCAATTCCTCCTTGGGTACTCGACTAGACCCACAGGCCATTAGGATTGGTGTTGCTCTTCGCCTAGCCGCCCCCATCCTCACCGAACATAGGTGTATTTGCGGCAGGGCGACAGCTGATCAATTCGGACTTCATGGTCTCGTGTGTCACACAGCAGAAGGGAAGTATGCCAGGCATGAGGAGGTCAATGACATCATAAAGAGAAGCCTCGCCACAGCCCGTTGCCCTGCTCAATGAGAACCCCAAGTGCAGAGGTCTGACGGAAGTCAAAAGCGTCCTGATGGAGCCACTGTGCTACCTTGGAAAGATGGAAAGCAGATTGCCTGGGACTACACCTGTGCCGCCACATTGGCAGACACCTACTTGCCATACTCCATAGTGGAAGGGGATGGAGCTGCCAGCCTCAGAGAGACCCAGAAGATCCGCAAATATGAAGACCTTCCCGTTTGCAACAACTTCATCCCAATATGGTCGGAGACCCTTGGAGCTTGGGGCAAGTGTGCTCTAAAGTTCCTTAAAGAGCTGAGTGAAAAGCCATCATAGAAACCAAGGCCCAAAAGGGCACCATTTCCCTTTCAGAACCAGTGTTGCGACCCAGAGAGGAAATCCCTGCAGAAATTTTGGGCCACGCCCAGCCAGGGAGCGGAACGAAGTTTTTCGAGATGTAGCCTGAGTTACCTAGTTGTTTCATTTTCTATTGTATTTTTTAAATGTTTTGCTATTTTTTTGTTTTTTAAAAAAAAAATATTTTAAATATAGGGGGTGGTGGAGAAAATTCCAAACAGTTTTCAGGGAGAAACCTTAAATTTTCCGAAGCAAGTTTATTTTTTTCCCTGAGGATGGGGGTCCCCCAGGCGTTCTAGGGGTGGTACCCCCCCAAATAAAATATATAAACATATAATAGTGAAAAATGCGGTGAGGCCCCCTTTCCGGAAAAGGCCTTCCACTAGCTGTACCCGGTTTAGGCCCCCCTGGGGGTGTATCCGGTCTAGGACCTTCCATGGGGGGTGTATCCGGTCTAGGCCCTTTTTTCGAGGCATCCCTTTTCACCCCAGTGTTACTTCCCGGGTTTGCCCTGACCTGCCCCGAGACACCTCACCCTTGACCCCCCCGCGGGCCCCACCCGCCCCGCCCGCCCGCCCCCGCCCCCCCTTCGCGCCCCCCCCCCGGCCTTCTGCTGTCCCCTCAGCGTCGTCCGGATCGCCCCGCCCTCGATTTTTTTTTCCGATTTTTTTTGAATTTTTTTTGAAATTTTATTTTTTGGCCTCCATCTCCCAGATAAATTTTTTAGGTTCCCCCTCATTTCGCCCCCATCCAAAATTCCGATAATACAAATTTTGGATTCCCCCCCATGGGGGTTTTGAAATTCTATGATCCCTCAATCAAGTTTTTTTTTTTTTTGGGTTCTTCCCTATGGGGTTTTCGAATTTTCCATTCCTTATCAAGGTTTTTTGGGGTTGTCCCTCCTTCCCCCTCAATCCCCAAAAATTTCTCAATAATTTTCCCAAATTTTTTGGATTCCCCCCCTAGGGTTTTTCGAAATTCTCATTCCTGGATCAAGTTTTTTGGGGTTCCCCCCCCTCTGGGGGTTTCGGGAAAATTTTTTGAATCCTCGATCAAATTTTTTGGTCCCCATGGGGGGTTTTGAAATTCTTAATCCCCCGGGTCAATTTTTTTGGGTTCCCCCCCCTTTGGGGTAAACAACAGGTCTAACGTCAATAACAAAGAAGGCTTTTAAACTCGGCGGTCATGAGTCACCGCACACAGGTGAATCTTGTCGCCTTTAGTTCATTAAAGAAAAAAGGGGGGCTAGTACCTACACTAGGGAAAACATTTTCACTCTTAACCCCAAATTTTTTTTATCATCAGAAAATCGCATTTTTTGTTAAAACCCCCAATTTCTTTTCAAAATCAACACAAATTATCACAAAAACTAAATCAAATTTTTCTCGTTTTAACCCTTTTAGTTCATTAAAATTAAAAAGGGGGGCACAGTACATCAGAAAAAGTCACAAAAAACTAACTCAAACACTTTTTCTTTGAACATCACCAAACCCATAAAACATTTGAATACTACATAAACACCTTTTAACACCTTCAAAAAACTCTTGAACACCTTCCAAAAAAACCTTGAACATTTTTAAACAACACGAAAAAACTTTCCCAAAAAAAACAATTTGATACTCCCCAAATACACCCCTGGGGAATACTCTAAAACAACCCCTGAAATTTAACAAAACACCCTTCAAACCTTCAAAACCTTGAAACCTTCAAAACACTCTTTAACACCTTTAAAAACACCTTTTAACATTTTTAAACAAACCGAAACACTTCCAAAAACACAATTTATACTCCCCAAACACCACGAATACTACAAAACACCCTGAATTCAATCAAAACACCCTTTAACACCCCAAACACCCCCGAAAACCTTCAAACACTCTTAAAAAACCCTTTAAAAAACCCCCTTTGAACATTTCCAAAAAAACTATTTGAGTACTCCCCCTTACACAACTGAAAAAATAAAACACGCTGATTCAAACAAAACCCCTTGACACCCTTTAAAAAAAAACATTTGAACACACTCAAAACACCTTTTAATAACCCCAAAACACCCTTTTAAAACCTTCAAAACACCTTGAACACCTTTTAAAACACCCTGTCACCTTCAAAAAAAACCCTTTGAAAACACTCAAAACACCCTTTTAACACCTTTGAAAATTTCCCCAAAACACTATTTTTAACTCCCCCAAATAAATTTGACATTTTTCCCAATTTAAATGCCTTTAAATTTCATTAAATTTTAACAACCTCCCTAGTCTCCAAAAGGGATTTTTTTTCGTTTTTACCCTTTTAACATTAAAGTTATTAAGGGGACACAATACACAAAAAAAAGTCACAAAAAAATAACTCAAACACTTTACTTGACATCCCAAAAAACTTCATAAATCATTTGAATACTACATAAACACCCCTTTAACACCCTTTAAAAAACCTTTGAATATCGTTTTTTAAATAATTCATCACAAAACCCCTTATTTATCCTTTTTTTGGGAATCTAATTCGACTACACTACCCCCATCAAATTTCCCAAAAAATTTCTCGTTTTAAATAATGTCATCACTGAACCAAAATTTTTACAAAAAAACTCTATGACACCTATCCCCACGCACACACACACACCCCCCAAACCCCAATTTTTTCTCTTTTATCTAATTTCTCAAAATCACAACAAAAACAACCCCCAAACCCCCAACACCCCCAAAACCCCAATTTTTTCGTTTTTGCTAATTCATCAGAAAGTCAAACAACAAAAACCCCCAACCCACAACACCCAAACCCCCAATTTTTTCTCGTTTAGCTAATTTCTCAAAAGTCAAAAACAACAACCCAAACCCCCAATTTTTTCTGTTTTAACTAATTTCATCAGAAAAAGGCACAACACCCCCAACCACTTCACCCACAATTTTTCCGTTTCAAATAATTTCATCAGAAAAGCACCCAAACCCCCCACACCCCCACCCACAATTTTTTTTTCTCGTTTTAACCCTTTTAGTTCATTAAAAGTTAATAAGGGGACACAGCTACATCAGTAAAAGGTCACAAAACAACTCACTTATATCATCTTTTTTGGTATCTCTAGTTCGACTACATTACCCACAACCCTCATCAATTACCAATTTATTCACAATTTTTTTCCCCTTCTTTTTACTGAATCTTAAATGTAATACACATTCCTCTTTACATTACTAAAATTCTAATAAAATCCTCTCCATACCCATGTCCTTGTATCCACATAAATTGATATTATACTCGCATCAACTAATCTCACTACCCAACTATTGCGACATGTTTCAACACCCTCCATTCTTTTCCAATATATCATAACTTTTCAATTCTATAATTTCTTTTTAAAATATTCACACATTACCTTTATTTTCAGTAAAATCTCCCCATATTTCATTAAATTTCTAATACAACCCTCCCCATACCCCTCTCCATCTCACCGCATTTCTTCACATCCACTCACCCATCTCCCAACACACCTCTTCTGAACACACACAAAAATCACATTTCACATCCACAAATGCATCTCATCACCCATCTCAAATCCACTAAAATCACTGTAACCAAGATATTCACAAAACTCTATGACCACCTAACACACACACACACACACACACACACACACAACACATCCACACCAACCAACACACTACCACCAACACAACACACACCTAACTACCTAACCAACCACCTAACCTAACCTAACCTAACCTAACACCATAACAACCTAACCTAACCTAACCTAACCTACACCTAATCCTAACTAACCTAACCTTACCTAACCTAACCTAACCTAACCTACCAACTAACCTAACTAACTACCTAACTAACCTACTATACCTAACCTAACCTAACCTAACTAACCTAACCACATCAACCTAACCTAACCTAACCTAACCTAACCTAACCTAACCTAACCTAACCTAACCTAACCTTACAACCTTAACCTAACCTAACCTAAACCTAACCTACCTAACCTAACCTATAACCTAACCTAACCTAACCTAACCTAACCTAACTAACCTAACCTAACCTAACTAACCTAACCTAACCAACCTAACTCCAAAAACCTAACCTAACCTAACCTAACTAACCTAACCTTAACTTATCCTAACCTAACCTAACTAACCAACCTAACATAACCTAACTAACTTATCCTAACCTAACCTAACTAACCTAACCTAACTTATCCACTAACCTAAACCTAACCTAATCCTAAACCTAACCTAACCTAACTTACCTAACCTAACAATACCAACCTAAATCCTAACCTATACAACCTAACCTAACCTAACTTATCCTACTCAAATCCACTAAAATCACTGTAACCAAGATATTCACAAAACTCTATGACACCTACACACACACACACACACACACCCACCCCACACACACACACACAAAACACACACACACACACCCCAAAACACCTCACTTTACTTTGAACACCTTCAAAACACTCTCATACATCATTTGAGACCACCTTTTCTCAATATCTCTCATCCACAACCTTTATCATCTCACTACAGAACAACCCCAAGATTACTTCGAACACTCTCATAAATCATTTGAATACTCACATAAACACCTTTGAACATTTCCAAACAACACTGAAGCACTTCCAAAATATCATTTTGATTACTCCCAAATAAGATTTATCATCTCTAATTTATCTACACTTACACATTTCATTAACTGAAATTACAACACATCCACCATACTACTCCCTCAGTCTCCAGACTTTACAACATTAACACAAAAACTAACTCAGACACTTATGACATGAGACATTTTACCAAAACTAACACAAACACATATCTGTTATATCTCCAATATCTAAGATCACCACAATCAAGACGTTTGCCAAATTCTATAACCCCACCACTAAGACCACACATTTTTTTTGTACACATTCTCTTAAAACATCATCATAACGAAGATCACTAAAACTATCTATACTTTTACTAAGATCACATAACATTTTGTCTTCTCTAACTCACCCCCCAATTTACATTCTCATTCACACTTACTCATTTCTTTAAAAATTAACAAATCCCCCCCAAACTCCCCCTCATTCTCCAGACTTTAAACTTTTAGCCCCCAAAAAAACAAAACTCAAAATTTTAAATGACATGGGGACATTACCATATCTAAACACTGACTAACTTTAAACAACTTGAACCCACTGATCTTTTTTTAAAAAAATTTATCGCCCCTCATTTGAACACCTTCAAAAAACACCTTCAAACACCCCCAAATCCCCCAAAACACTATTGATTACAAAAAAATTTCCCACTGAATACTCCCAAAATTACCGTCAAAATCACCGAAACAAAGGGGTTTAAAACATCACCATCTAACACCCCTTTTTTTTAAAAATTCCCCAAAATTAAATATAAAAAAGAACTCCCCCCCTTTTTGGCGCTTAAAAAAAATGCATAAACCCAAACCTAATACCCCAAAAAATTATTTAATTTGTTCACCATAAAACTGAAAACATTCTTGTACAAAACCCCCTAATCTAAAAAAAAACCACCAATTTACAATCACCCATGTTAAATTAAACCTTTATTATATGAAATGTAATTATTATATTAAAAAATTAAAAAATTATGCAAGCAAGCCCAGGGGGGTTTTTTAAATGATAAATATTATGCCAAATTTTTAAAATGCCCAAATTTTTTTAATGTACGGGGGTTATGCTGTGTTTCCTTTCATAGTAGCAAAAACCCCTTGGCGAGTTTCTTTGGGGTTTTGTCTGTTTTCATGATGAAATACACTGCTATTGCGTTGCATAGACAAAAAAATTTAAAAAATTTTTCCCCCGGAAAAAGTGGTATTGATCCAATTTAAAAACACTGAAATAAACCAAGGAGTCGAACCCATGTGTTGTGGCTCGCCCCATGGTGAGGAGGGGGAAAAAGGGATGACGTTTTTGCCCCCTAGGGCCCCACGACCCACAATCCCTTTAAGATGGCGCATCCCGCCAAGCTAGATGATGTACCCCCATCTAAAAGGGCATGGGGGGCCCCAAAACCGCATGGGTTTGGAAAAACCCTTTGGGTATGCAGGGGTTGGGTTTTTGATAATATTTATATTTTATATATTTTTATATATATTTTTTTAAAAATTTAAATTTTTATATATTTTATTTTATTTATAAAATATAAAATATATAATATATTAATTTTATATATAAATATAAAATATTAATATTATATATTTATAAAATTTTAATATTTTTATATTTATTATATTATAATATTTATATTTTATATATAAACCCGCAGCAAGTAGGTATGGGTGTTAGCCGACTGGTGTGGGTCGCATCCTGTGGCGGGTAGTATACCTCAAATAGGGATGGGTCTTCGAAATGAACTGAGGTAGGATAACAGTTCTTGGTTTGTTAAATTGATTTGTTAAAAAAAAGTGAACATATATACATACGCACAAACATATAAACACATTCCCTTTGCATGCACTGAGGTAGAGAGGACTGGGCATAATTATATGATGCAGGGATACTTTGATCAGATTGCGCATGGACTGAAACACATGTAGATATTATTGTTAGTTATATAGTTTTTTCTTGTTGTTAACGAGCAATTTATCGTACTTCATTTTGTTTAGATTTATATCCATAGCCGACTGATGCTATTCAGTAAGAAAGGGAAATACTTTCTGGTCGCGTGAGCTATACTGGAGGTAATGAAGTTTTGGTATATGTTTGCAGGAGTGACTAGCAGAGCAGTGATGGTGTGGGTTGGTCGTGGACGGCTGCCCCGGGCAGCACTCTCAGGAGTGCGTCCACTCGTGGCTTGTTGCTTACTCTCACTTACTCTCACCGTCTTCTTCATCCTCCATGCCGGTAACTATCTCACACTATTAAATAATAATAATGGTTAATTGGATTTTACCGCCAATAAATGATACTTTAATCCGTAGAATAGGGATTAAATTAAACTCTTAAGAGATTTACATCTCTCGGTGTTAGCCATGTATAATAATATTATTATTAATTGCATTAATAATATTGTTCTTATATATCATTATATAGTATCATTATAATTATTCACAAAAAGCACAAATCTAATTTTTATAAATTATATGATTAACAAATTGCCTTTTTGTATTAGTGTGCAGATTTGACGTTAAAATATAGCATTGTTCAAAAACTCCTGTAACTCGGTGAAAATGCAATCGGTTCACAAACTAAAGAAAAATAATAGATTGATTCTCCGACGAGTGGTGAGGTGAGCGCATGTTTGCCGAGCTATAAGCAGGTACCTAGGAAATGGTTGTCGTGGGTCGCACCCTTGGGAAGGACTTCATTGTAAATAAGCCACATTTCCCGGTTATCCTGTGTTAATAACCTTACCACCTTAAATAATCATTAGGATATCTTTTTTTATTAATTTTTGTCGTCTTCGTCCTTGTCCTCCTATTCCTCCTCCCAACAATGGCAAATACGTAGAGGAAAACAGGATAAATGGTAACAGGATGACATCTTGGGGATGTTCCAACATTTTAAGATGAGGCAGGAGTTTGTGTTGGCAGCTAACTTACCCTCAACTTGAAATCTTGCCAATCCCACGATAGGCACTCTCCTGGTTTGCTTGTAACAAGCAGACAGCCTTATGCACTATATGTTCAGTCAAATATTTAGTTCGATGAGTATGACCTTTAAATGATCTTGAATCAACAAGACTTGCAATAATTTACCCGTGTAAAGTCTTCTCTGTGAGGTATAAATTTTTACATTGTCAGAAATGTTCTTACTACAGGTTTCA
>NC_069471.1:9698932-9721777 GCF_026875155.1 Cherax quadricarinatus | reverse complement strand
ATTAGGGAAATGCACTGTATTTAAAAATATACAAATATAATAATAATAATAATAATAATAAAAATTTAATAATAATTAATAATAATAATAATAAAATTTATACTATAGAGGTCAATTGGAGAAACTTTCTTTTCTTTCAACACACCGGCAGTATCCCACCGAGGCGGGGTGGCCCACCGAGGCGGGGTGGCCCAAAAGGAAAAACACAAGTTTCTCCTTTTACATTTAGTAATATTATACAGGAGAAGAGGTTTTGAGAAAGAAACAAAATACTATAATTTACACAACGATTTTTTTAAGACATTACAATTTTACATTAAAATAAGTACATACAAGAAAGGTAAAACATTGACAATAACAATATATGCATAAAATACATAATGTAAATCATCAGTTAAACATAAAGACACTAACACATCACTGAGTATGAGTGGAAGAAGTCAGATTACTAGGCATACAATACATGACTTGAGAATGTAAAATAAATCGTCAGTAAACAGTCTACAAGAGAAAACTTAAAGTTCTTGTAAACCTTTATAAAATGATCTGTGGAGAATATATTAACTTCCAGGTGAAAACAATAACAGCCTGTTTGATCAAACATTCAACCAAGGAGCCAGAATTATTATTCATTTTTTGAGAAACACTTAACCTTTTCGCTTTGATTCAAAACACAAAAAAATAATGTAACAACACAAAAATATTATAGTTTCCCTCAAGACTGATAATTATATTCAAGAGCAAGTGCTACACAGTGGCACGTGGCCTGGTGGCAAAAGCTCTCATTTCACAAAGTGAGGTTCCAGGATCAATTCCGGGAAAGGATGGGAACATTGGGCGTGTTTCTTACACTGGTTGTCCATGTTCACCCATCAGTAAAATGGGTACCTGGATGTTAGTTGACTATTGTGGGTCAAAATTTACCTAATTTGCCTGAAATGTTCAGCATAACAAGCAGCTATCTATATAGTAGTATGTCACTGATGTCAGCTAGGCCTGTATACCTTATACATGTACCTGTAGAAACAAAGACATTACAGCCTCTCCTCACTTAACAACAGAGTTGCGTTCCTAAGACCACGTCGGTAAATGAATTCATCGCTAAGCAAGGAGCATACTATAATGGTAGTGGATTTGTGTCAACCATCTTTGATATTGTTTTAATGTCACCTTTGCACCATTTATAACATTTTTAGTATATTTTTAAATGTTTATCCAGTAGCATACTGTATATTGTAATAAATAGAATGGTGGAAATCAGTTCTAATATACATTATTTAGGTATGCATACTGGTCAGAGACCTCGGTGTATGTCCAAGTCATCGGTAAACAAGAAGGTGGCTAAGTGACGAGAGGCTGTATATATTATTGTCGTGCCGAATATGTAAAACTGGTCAATTAGCAACAATTCATTTAAAATTAAGTCCTTTCTTAAATTTTCTCTTATACGTTTAAAGCTATATTTTTTCGTTAATGTTAATGTAAAAATTTTTAATTTTGCACCAAAAGAATCTTAGAAAACTTCCTAACCTTATTATAACAAGACAATTTATTTTAGCCTAACCCAAAATAAATATATTTTAAATACGTTTACAATAATTTAGTACTAAACAAACAATCAAATATATATTTTTCGTTAGGTTCAGAATGATTTTGGCAAAATTATTGCATACACAAATTTTTCACTTGACCTATAGGGCAAGATGAGCGTTGCTATTTAAGCAAGATCGCAAGTTCTGCCTATTCGGCGCGACATTATTATTTTAACCCGTACACGGTCCAAACGTATATATACGTTTTTTCAACATTTGAAAGTAAGTAAAAAGTAGATCTTCTTTTGTTTTTCTACATTTGAAAATGTGTAAAAACTTTGATCTACTTTTTGCTTTTGTTATATTTGAAAATATGAAAAAAAAAAACTTAAAATCTACTTTTGTAGCACTACACATTGAACGTAGATCTGCTTGGACCGTTTCGGGTTAAACCAGTATGGGTCATACAGCCCCTTTTGAAAATGTAATAGTTGAAGGGTAATCATATGAAATCCAAGGAAGGTGATAGATAACTCTAATTCTTAGGATTAAGAGCCCATTACCAGCATCAGGCAATCCTCCTCGAAAGCAATTCTCTATGAGTGAACTCTCAAGTGTCGCGTTAGATTTGATTTACGCGAAAATTTTTTTAAGCATTCAGAACACTGATGTGGTTTTTTCTTGTGTATGAACTCTCATGTGTTGTATCAGAGTTGTTTTTATGCGAAAATTTATTTAGACATTCAGAACACTGATATGGTTTTTTTGAGTATGGATTCTCATTGTTGTATCAGAGTTGTTTTAAAGTGAAAATTTTTTTAGACATTCAGAACACTGAAAAGGGTTTTTTTCTTGTGTATGAACTCTCATGTGTTCTATTAGATGTGATTTACGTGAAAATTTTTTTAAAACATTCAGAACACTGATAGGGTTTTTTTCTTGTGTATGAACTCTCATGTGTTCTATTAGATGTGATTTACGTGAAAAATTTTTTTTGACACTCTGTACACTGATATGGTTTTTCTTGTGTATGAACCCTTATGTTTGTTTTAAGAGTTAATTTAAGGTGAAAAAACTTTAGACATTCTGAACCCCTGATAGGGTTTTTCTTCTGATGAACCTTCATGTGTTGTATTAGATATGATTTACAGGAAAAATCTTTCAGACATTCAGAACACTGATATGGTTTTTTCTTGTTTATGAAACTCTCATGTGTAGTATTAGATATGATTTACAGGAAAAATCTTTCAGACATTCAGAACCCCGGTATGGTTTTTCTTGTGAAATAAAACTCTCATGTGTCGCATTGGGTTTTGATCTCCCTGAAAATTTTTTAGACATTCAGAACACTGATATGGTTTTCTCGTTTATGAACTCTCATGTGTCGGGGTTAGATGTGATTTACATGAAAAATCTTTCAGACATTCAGAACACTGATATGGTTTTTTTGTTTTATGAACTCTAATGTGTCGTATTACATGTGATTTACATGAAATTTTTTTAGACATTCAGAACACTGAATGGTTTTTCTTGTGTATGAACTCTCATGTGTTCTATTAAATGTGATTTACGTGAAAATTTTTTCAGCCCATTCAGAACACTGATATGTTTGTTCCCTTGAAGGAATTCTCATGTTTTGCATCTTATTTTTTGTCTGGAGAGTCATTAGGCAGTTAACCCTTTCACTGAATAACCTAGAAACTTATATGTGCTGACAGTGTCACAATATTTCAAATGGTAAAAAAATTGTATCCTAAAAGTAATGACACCACTAATGCAGCAGTTCAGAAAAATTAAAAAAAATTCAAGAACACTTTATGCATCAGCAATTTTGCCCACTTTGTTTTCCCACTTATATCCTTTTTTAGCCAACTCCAATGCTTAAGTTGACCCATTTTCCTAGCCAATATTTTTACCCTCTGTTCTAAAAACTGAGCACAGGATACTAACCATTCAACTATCAGAAGATAAAGTGACTAATTTTACAATTTAAAAAAATTCTAATTAAAACAGATTTCCAAAAATATACACTGTGTAACTTCCCCCCCCCCCCCCCCAAACAGCCAAAATCTGTTAAACAAAAATTATTGAAGAAACCAGAACTGAAAACCCCTGAAGTCCCAAAATCTGGAGACAGCAAAGAACATCAGATGTCCATGTTGTCATAGACTTTCTCCAGGCTTAAAAGGATTTCCCTCTAAAACTTGGATATTAGAATAGTTATGGTTATGCAGTGTTTATGTTAGGTAGCTGAGTTTTACTGCCAGGTGGGTAGTTTCAAATTTGGGTTTGGGGACAAATACATGAAATGAGAGGGGGTTGGATTTGAGTGGAACTTGCACATGAGTTAAATAGATTTGTCAGAGCTAATTTTTAGGGTAGCACTGTAAGGGGGTTGGGCAAATTTTTTTTAGTGGGTTGGTATTGAAAAAGGACCTCCCTAAGTAGGGGCCAACAGGTCTACTGCAGTGTTCCTCCTTTCTTATATTTTTAAGAGTTATGATGAGAATGAACTAGAGGCTAAAAACATAGACAGTATTATGATAATAGATGAGTATAATGGATAGACATAAATTTAATTGAGAGCAGGTTATAATGATGTTGAAGAACACTGTAGAATTCCAGCCACTAAAATAACTTTGCCTCAGTACATTATGTTCCCAGGCTTCTATGTAATGATATTCTCTAATTAGTAAAATATAACAAAACTTATTGGACATACTTTAGGCCATCTCAATAACTGAAGCAAACCTAATGAAAACCTATAAAGTACCCCTGAGGGTAGGGAGGGTTATACAATACTTAGGAAAATTGCCAAAAAAAAAATATTTTTGCCACTTTGAACCCCATTTCAAATTATTTCCAGTTTAAAACTACCAAAAATCAGCTCTCTTTTACTAGTAAGTCTTCCATTCTATAAGTGACACTATTAAAACCATAAAAACAATCCAGAGAAATTCACTACAATGTTGCTATTTTAAGCCCAAAGGTTTTACTTTTCTCCATCATGCACTGAATGGGGCAGGCTATTTTTTTTTTTATACTATGCACACACACTATACAGATTCATTTTCTCACGTCTAGGCTAAAATTTACCACCAACAGCATATTTAATGGCACTGTGCTTAAAACACAGATCTACTTGACACTGGCATTGATGACATATATCCACACGGGGACAGTGAAAGGGTGAATATTGACATTGTATTACTGCTTAATGAGATTAGCCTGTAAAAACTTGCATTTGTGGTCACAGTGGCACCTATGCTAGCCTTTTTATGGTGTATAAATATACCTAATAAAGTTGGTAGAATTACCGACAATATGTAAATAACGGCTTGACAAAGCTCCTGGAGAGCGAAACGTTGCCCAATAAAATGTCACATTAGTTGCACTTGTGTCCTTTTACTTTACATAAATATACCTAGTTGGATCAATCTTATTGTAGCCAGCTGGCCCAGGGCAAACATATTGGTCTGGAGATTCACAACTCTAACAATGGGTTCCAGCCCCGCCTGTGGAATGATTTTTTTTACAATAGTGTCATTACGATTGTGGTTCATAATGAATTTTTTATTTATTATGTTATTTTGAGATTTTAAACTAAAGAACTTTTTGGGAAAAAAGTCACTGAACACACTGACAACAAAGTCCCTTATTATTGTCGCTAAAAGTAAAATATTAAAAATATATTAATTTAATCTTTAAATAATTTCCTAAATTACATAGAGCAGGAGAGCATAGAAGATGCTTGTTAACAGCACACAGCATCAACATGAACAGCACACAGCATCAACATGAACAACAGCACACATGCGTGCACACATGAACAACAGCACACAGCATCAACATGAGTGCACACATGAACAACAGCACACAGCATCAACATGAGTGCACACATGAACAACAGCACACAGCATCAACATGAGTGCACACATGAACAACAGCACACAGCATCAACATGAGTGCACACATGAACAACAGCACACAGAAAGTTCTATGGAGACAGGCAAACATATATTGTGATAATGGCAGTAAAAGGCAATACTGAAATACAATGAGACTGTATGATTAATAAAAATTATTTTGAAAATCATTAATAAGTTAATGGAGGCATATATCAGACTACAATTAAAATGGAGGGATTTTGTGAAGCATAAATATCTGAAGTAAAGAAAGTAATATGGGATGGTGTAATATATCCGGGCCCACAATGTTTAACAATGAAGTAATATAGATGGTGTAATATATCCTGGCCACAATGTTAACAATGAGTAATACAGATGGTGTAATATATCCTGGCCACAATGTTAACAATAAAGTAATATAGATGGTGTAATATATCCTGGTCACAGTTAATATTGGTAATAAAGAAATACAGGTGCATTTTACCATCCAGTCACAGTCAGGAAATAATATTCCTAATAGTTCTGTGTATTATATTCAGGCACATTTTTACATAAGACAGACAATGTAATATGATATTCACCACAGTGATTAAAAAGATAATAGACTTTTACTGACTTCTGCTTTTTTTATAATAGACTTTTGAAAGTAATATAGTTAAATATTAGTAGAGAATAAATCAACTCTTTATTAAGACTTAATATCTTATGAATCAACTAATCAAATATTTATATAATAAGCTAAGTAGCTTTATAATGGTAATAAACTGAAGTGTGATGGATGTTGATAATAAATGTTCAGTGTTATATTAACATAAGAACAACAGCATTTCAGTAAGTGAACTTTATATCCATAAATGTTGATGTGGATGTAAATGTTATAACAATAATGTGAGCTGCATGATACAAGTGCAGATATTAACAATGTATTTAAGACAATGTGGTCAACATTACTTGCACTATTTCTGCTTTATCTCTGTCAATTACATCACTTTCATTGTACTAAGTGCTGACAATGTAAGCATAATTCTTCAGCCGAGATGCTGACCTGCAAGAGGAAAAAATACATTAGCTAAGAACTGAAGAATTAAATTTTTTTTGTATGCTGATATTAAACCAAATGTGTAGATATTTGTGTATGTTCTTTTTAACTTGTTGAGTGTTTACAGTGACAGCATTATTATTATTATTATTAGTATTATTAGTATAACTGCACGGTGGCGGCGGCAGCGGCAGCAACGGTATCCTACCAGCTCTTCTTTCTCAAAAAAACATCGCTCATCAAAACTTGTGATGGCCTAAGTGAAAGTTC
This sequence comes from Cherax quadricarinatus, assembly GCF_026875155.1. Lineage (NCBI taxonomy): Eukaryota > Metazoa > Arthropoda > Malacostraca > Decapoda > Parastacidae > Cherax > Cherax quadricarinatus. The sequence goes on along the minus strand of NC_069471.1, from coordinate 9,715,028 downwards.
AACTACATGAACCCACGTAGACCACAACATGACCCAAGAATACTAAGAATGTAACCCAAATCTTGACAAAATTAGAAGATCTAAGGAAGACAGCCCTGCTAACCCAAACACTGCCTCCGCTGCCAGACAATCACTTAACCCAAGCTCCGAGAAAACAAGCCTTCTCCTCCATTGCTAACACATTATCTACTTCACTTGATACTATGAAAGGATATCGCAGAAGAAAAAAAAACCAGTAATAAAAGAATAACGCAAGGACCCTAGAACTCAACTTGTCTACCCAGCAGGACCAGGTGTATCATCAACCCCCCTCACCCCCGCCACCCAAGGAACAACAAAACAACAACAAAAATGCTGACTCCCCCTTCCAAACTCCACTCCCTTCAAAGGATTCACCCATGATAACTCGGGGTATGATTATTCCTGACAAAAACCCAAGGACTACATCGTTTCCCTCTAGAAAATGAAATCAAAGATATCAAAGCACACTCGAGCGACGAGAATCCAAGATAATCAACCTCGAGAATAAGATCCAAAACCTTGAAGAGAAGATTACATCGGGAATTTGTTGACACAAAAAATACTCTAAAAGCAGCTATAGCCAGTCACACTGAGCAAATAACAACAATAATATGAAGGTTGAAGAAGCAATCAAGGACTGGAATCAGAACATGCACACTCCGACTAAATGAATACCTTGATTTCCAAGACGACAAAACTGAACAAGATAAGTTGTCTGATGCAGTTATAATAAACAGTCCACACATTCCTAGTGACATAACACAAGCACAGTGCAAAGAAACTGCTATCAGGGTAATACAGAAACCACGTACAAGTCATCGTGCAAAAAATGAAATCAAAGAAACACGTTTGTTAGGAAAACCAGGAAGTAAACACAGTATAATGATCAGACTTCATTCATAACGATAAAAGAAAGGACCCCAATTAAATCAGCAATTACAATGAAAAATGGAGTGTACATAAATGAGTGTCTAACAAAAAAAACGTCAAAACCTTCTGTTCAGGGGTGAGAAACTTAAACAGGAAAACAAAATACACCAGGTTTCACGCAGATGGGAAAATACTAGTAAGGAAAGCATCAACAGAAACAAATACCATCTCAAATGAACACGAAATTTTTCTACCCCTTAGAAAAGCTGACATTCTGTAACAGATTTGATAAGTGCCCTTAATACATATATAGTGTGGTACATTTTTAGTGTACTTACTATTATATTGTGCATAATTATTTTTATTATTTTCATCACACAATGCCAACTACCTCCAATACTCTATACTTCTTTCTTACTGCTATTAATTGCTCATAAATTTTAAACTACAAGTCAAATCTTACTCCAAATTAAAAAATATTCATTATTCTTACCTGTCCATTTAATTTTGTTTATCACTACTTTTTTTTTAGTCACTTTTCATTGTGTATGCAATTAGTGTTAAATTTCCCAAATTTCTTTTTTGCAAATACCAAAACTATTTTTGTAGCTTTGTACCAAATACCTCATTTTTTTTTCTTTTTAAATTTTGCAAAAAACTGCTCAATTTATTTAAAAATTACAAATCAGACTTACTCCTAAAAACCCAAAATTATTTCATAGTGACCACCTGTCCATTTTAACTTGTTTACCATACTTAATTTTAGTCCCTTATATATTTTCTCCTTTACTTTTGCTTTATATAATCCCTAGTTATATATTTACAATTGTTAAAATAATCAAAGTTGCTATTCTCAAGTTTAAAGAAAATAGTTCACATTTTGCCATTATATGCCAAGCTCATTATTTGATTACACTTTATTGTTCACCCTAACTTAAATTACCTTTTTTATTATATTTATACTAATTCTAACTTTAAAGAATTACCTTTATAGTACAAACCCACTATCATATTCCAAGCTCCATTATTTGATTAAACACTAATTGATTAGTCCTTTTATATTGTCTCCTTATTTTAGCTTAAAAAAAAAAAAAAAAAAAAAAAAAACTACCTTTAGCTCATTATTTTACTTTGTTAAATAATTCAGTGCTATTTTTAGCTTAAGACTATTTACTTTGTTTTAAAACCTAATTCTAACTATAGATTTTACTACAAATCTTATGATTACAAAACATTGATCCTGATACCAATCTCTATTTAAGACTTAAATGAATCAAAAACAGTTACTGTAATTACTACACTGGGAGAACAATCAAAGGCACTTCTCATGCCAACAACAACATAACTATCTTTAACTACAATATCAGATCTTTAAGCAAACATTACGATGACCTCATAGCATTACTAAAATTTCCCTTTCATGCCCAATAAAGTCCATCATACACTAAACTGAAACCTGGCTAAAGCCTGATAGGTTACAGATGTCTTTTGCCATTCCTGGTTACACAGCCATACACAACTGTAGGCCAGACCCCAAAAAGGGGTGGCACTCCATATACTACTCAACCAACTGAATGTATCACTAATATTGCACAAGGGATGAACATGGGGAATATATAATAGCCAAATTCAAATCCAAATACCACAAAAACTCTCCCCATTGATAAACACTACAGAGTTCCACGTCAACATTAGCCAAATTAGTCAAAACCTAGGGAATTATATAACTGATGCCGCAAGAACAAAGACACTTTCTACTCTCAGGTACTTCAATATAAATCTCCTGCAAGACCAGACCCACACGTTACGAATCCAACACAAAGAAAAACTTATGTTGCACCAACATAAACCCAAAAACCCACAAGATCTACAGAGACTAGGTTTCCCTACTTGACCACATCCGGACCAACCCATCCCCTTTAAAATCAGGGATAATTACAGATAAACCACAGACCACTACCCGACTTTTCCTCATAACAACTCATTGTAAATTACCCAAGACACTACTAAGCACCTTCAGACTTCACAATGAGGCAGCCATTAAACTTCAAAAAACAGTATCAAACATTGACTGGCACATGACTAGAAATCTACACAGATATGACGAATGTATTAATAATTTTCAAAAAAACCCAATACTCTAAACAAGCCTGCCCAAAAAAATAAACAGATGACAGCAAGAACGAACAGTCCTGGCTAACACCCAGCATCTAAATCCATAAATAAAAACACCAAAATGAAAAACAGACGAATGGTCACATAACCAAAGACCAAACAAAATCTCGCAATCCTAACCAGCCTGAAAAGGGCAAAAAAAAATTGTATTATGAAACAGATTATCCAACTTACGAGGTGATAAAAAAAGACCTGGGAAAAACCCCATCAAAATTCCTAGAACAAAAAAGTATCACAATAGCGAAATAAAATTGCAAATCCCGGAACCCCAACTTCCCCCCAAAAAACAGCAAACAAAACTCCCAAAGATTTCTTCTCCATATAGAAAAAAAAACCTTGCCAATAAAATCCCCAAAACTCAGTACCCCACCAAATGACAACTCAACCGGCAACTAAACCCGAACACACTGTTCCTAGCTCCACTAAACCCCTACGAAGTCTCCCTTATTACAACACACAAAAAACCAAAGGGAGGAGATTTAAATACCTTACCACCCTTTATATACAAAAAAGTGTCACAAGTGCTATCACCAATCATTTCAACACTCTTACAAATCCTTGAATCCTCCACTTCCCCAGTACTCAAAATAGCAAAGGGGCACCCCGATCCCCAAAAGGAGGGGACCAAAAGAGTTGAATAACAAAGGCCCAATATCCAACTTTCCCCTCTCTCAAAAATCTTCGAAAATTAATTCATAACGAATCTACTCCTACCTTATCTCCCAAAACATACTCAACCCCTGCCAATTTGATCAGGGCCCAAAAAAATACAATGATGCTATTATACACATGCTGAACATAAATCACTGCAATAGAAAAAAAGAGTCCCACTGGGATTCATTGACTTTCTAAAGCTTTTGATACAGTTGACCATGACTTGCTCCAAAGTAAAATTTCCCACTATGGAAGAAAGGCACTCCTCAACTACCTCAGTCCCTACCTCAGCAAACGAACCAATATGTGTAATGCAATGGGGAAAAAACTTTCCCCTGCACAACCCTTACAGTTGGTGTCCACAGGGAAGTGTCTTGCCCTCTTCCTTTCTCCTATACATAAATGACCTACCAAATGCTTCGCAATTACTCAACCCACCTATTTGCAATGACACTACAATACGTCTTTTTCCCAAACCCAGCCCAGCACGCTAGCCAATACTGTAAATACCCAATTACAGAAAATTCTACCTGGATGAGAACTAAACAAACTTACACTTAAACATTTACAAACCTACTTCCCTTCAGTTTGGTAACAGAGCTACAGATGTCCCTCTTAACCCTAATGAAAAACGGTCACCTATCACAAAGCTAACAAGGGAAAAATTTTTTAGGAATCCACCCCGATAATAGACACAAATTTCATACCATAACAACCAAATTCTAATAAAATTTCCAAGACTTTTAGGCATTTCTATTTGAAGATACGGTACTATGCTCCACAAATCAGCCCTCCGGCCCCAAATCCACTCTCTTATTTACCCCCATCTCACCTATGGAATTTTGCAAAGGGGCTCAACAACAAGTAAAACCCTCTCGGGCCACTATTACCCAACAAAAAACTGCAGAAAAATGATAACAAATTCTCACTATTTGCAAAACACACTCCACCAATATCAATACACTAAACCTCCTCACCATAAAAACATCCATACTTATACTGCACCTATTACATACATAAACATTTTAAAACCGATATAACCCTCCCCTCAAAATTTTCCTTTTCCAACCTCCCAAAAGAACACATGACCATAAACAAGGCACAGATCACCTTGATTTCCCCTGTCCATCTCACACTTTTGTAAAACCAATGCACATAAAAGGCCCTAAATCGGGAAATTTATTACCTGTAAATTTTTAAAAGAAACACTACCTGTTAAAATTCGTCTCTTCTCAAGATCACTTACTCACCCAAAACCAAATAAATACTGAATAACTGAACTTATAAAAATTTATATCTTAAAGTATCTCACAATTAAAATACATAAATGTTTAAACCTAAAACCCATCTAATCTTTTTATTTTTAAATACACACCCAACAGAAACTCCATTCTACGGGAATGTACAACAATGCTACAACCATAGACCTGTCTTGTAATATCACTTGTGCTTTATAGTAAACTGTTTACATTAATGTTTTATCACTGATTTCATCATTGCTTAGTTTTAAACTAAATAATTTAAACCAGCCCGTAATGCTATGCATAGTATAAGTTGGGTTTGGCATACTGCTCTTACCTGATTTTTTTACCTCTGTATTGTGCTCAAATTTTTAAATAAATAAATAAAAAAATAAATAAATAAATAAAATTAACACTTTCAGTGTTGGTCCCCATTATATCACAGCTTTAAGTCAGTGTCATTTCCCTAGTATGATGCCATGAGCTCAGCTCACTCAGATAAGCTCTGAGCAGTAAATTTGGGCCTAGATAAAGAGAGAAGGGTTATTGTAATTTTGCACCCCCTAAAAAGAAAAAAACTGCAAACCATGATTTTTGGTTTAAAAACAGTGGCTTTGCCAGCATTATCCCAAAAGATTTTATGGCTGTCTTCTCATTTTCTTGTTTCATTTATAAATGGAAGACATTTTTACAGAAATAAAGATGATTTAGATTATTTCAATTAAAGTAGTTGAAAAATTTATTCAAAGCACAGAAATGTTTGATTTTTGCCGATATTTCGCAGATAACATTAGTGTCCAATACACATCCAAGTGGCCCGTCTAATAAGCACTGAATGAACACGAATTATTATACTATTACAATAATGCAGTAGTCTACATAAAAGTAATTTCTATTTTTTGTGTAAAACCACCGACTTACACCGAGTTTCGGTTCGAGAACCATCGTAAGTCGAAATGGTCGGTCGAACTTTACTACTGAATATCAAATAAAATTTTGTAATGACTTTTTTTATTTTTATTTTGGTATTTCTGTTTACTTTACTTTTTTGCTGTTAGTTTCGTATTTATACTGTAAGTTTAGGTTAAACACTGTGTACAACAAAACACTTGTTTATTTCCCAGAATTTGGGCATAAAAAACACAGTTTTAGTCAGTCGTTTGTAAGTCGAACAGGTCGTTTAAGTCAGATAGTAGTGTAAACCCGGAGTCTACCTGAGGGTTTTTTGGGCAATGCTTCACAGGCCGTCCTTGACCAGCCTCCCGGGAGACCAGGCTTGACAACAGGATGTTTCTGCTGGTTGTACGTAATCCAACATATAAAACACAACCCGGTTGAGAAGGTACTGACTTAGGTACTGTCTAGCTCCCTCTTGAAGGCAGCTAGGAGTCTATGGTAATTCCCCTTATGCCTGGTGGGAGGCTGTTGAAAAATCTTGGGCCCTGGACACTTTGTTTTCTCTTAGTATACCAATGGTGCCCTACTTCTCATTTCACTTGCACTGTTTGCCCAGTCTTTTGCTTTCATAGGGAGTGATTACTGTTTGCAGATTTGGGACCAGCCCCTCTAGGATTTTCCAGGTGTAGATTATGATGTATCTCTCTAGCCTGGCTCTAATGAGTACAAATTAAGTGCTTCCAAGTGTTCTCAGTAGTTGTTTGAGAGAACTTATATGTACAATAAAGGTTCTCTGTACATTCTCTAGATCTGTAATTTCACCTGCCTTGAATTGAGACGTTAATCTACAGCCAGCAGTATTCCAGCCTAGAGAGAACAAGTGATTAAAAAAAAAACATCATTAGCTTGGCATCCCTTGTTTTAAAGTTCTCTTTATTTATCCTATCATTTTCCTCACAGATGTGACAGTGACAGTGTTGTGATCTTTGAAGGAGGGATCCTCTGACATTACCACTCCCAGGTCCTTCACACTACTTTTCCACTCTATTGTGTGAATAGTTGAAACAGATAAATAGGCAGATAAATGCCGGTCATGAGGCACCAGCAGTGGGCCATGCTGCCACCCATGCTGCCACCCATGCTGCACCATGCTCCACCCATGCTGCCACCCATGCTGCCACCCATGCTGCCACCCATGCTGCCACCATGTGCCACCATGCTGCCACCCATGCTGCCACCCATGTTGCCACCCACGCCGCTGCCTCAGCTGATCTACAACAAATTCAAATTCAAATTCAAATTCAAAGTTTATTCTCTATAAGGATTACAATGCTGAGTTTACAGAAATTTGGTTATTTGTTGTGGTTTACATGTTTAAAATTGTGATTACAGAGTGTACCACTAGAACGCTTAGCATGGCTTAGGCATTTCTGCGCAGACTTAGTTTTATTCTTAATTGTAAAATATTACAAATTATGAGGTAAGTTGGTATTATGGCTAAGTGACTAAATACTAGTTTGTGAGTTTAGCAATGTGAATGCTTTGTTTTGGCACAGTACATAGTTTCAGTATTGGAGTATCACAGGATTCATTATTTTAAGATTGAGATTAATATTTTTGTTTATGGTCAAATGAGTGAGCGAGTGTAAGTGTGAACCACCAGGTGGTATTCGTGTAGTTAATTGACGGGGTGTATCAGGGAGATAAGATGTTTTCTAATGGTAGTTTTGAAGGTGATGAATGTGTCTGCAGTTCTAGAGTTCTCAGGTAGGGTATTCCAGATTTTAGGGCCTTTGACATACATCGAATTTTTGTAAAGGTTTAGTCGGACACGGGGAATGTCGTAGAGATGTTTGTGTCTGGTGTTATGCCTGTGGGTTCTGTCACAACTATCAAGAAAGCGTTTTAGGTCAAGGTTGATATTAGAGTTTAAGACCCTGTAGATGTAGATTGCACAGTAGTAAGTGTGGATGTACTGAACTGGGAGTAAGTTTAGGTCTAGGGGGGGGGGGGGGGGGGGGGGGGTGTTGCCAGGGATGGGATTTAGTGATTATTCTTACTGCAGCTTTTTGTTGGGTTATTATTGGCTTTAGGTGTGTTGCTGCAGTTGATCCCAAGCACAAATAGCATAGGTGAGGTATGGATAAATAAAGGCCACCATCCCCCACCCACCCACCACACCAGCCTCCACAACCACAACCTCCACAACCACAAACTCCACACCACAACCACCTGTCAATGTCCAGTATCCCCCAGTAGACCACACCTGGGATTGGCAGGAAGCTGCCAATTTTGCTCCAAATCCCCAGTTTGATGAAAGCCAAAGTGGAATACGGCCATCTTGTACACTGGGGAACAATGCCAGTGAACTGGAATGTTTCGAGTTATTCTTTGACGAACCCTGATGGAAATTATTGTCAGGGAAAGCAACAGATACTACTAGTACACCATGGCAAACACAACACTTTCACCAAACTCACACCTACACAGTGGAAGGAGACAACTGTGGCTGAGATGTATCTTTTGTTTGCCACAATAATGTTTATGCCACGTGTGTATAAGCACAGTGTGAAATTATAAGAACATAAGAAAGGAGGAACACTGTAGCAGGCCTGTTGGCCCATACTAGGTGTTCCTCCTTTCTTATGTTCTTATGATTTCACACTGTGCTTATACACATGTGGCATAAACATTATTGTGGCAAACAAAAGATACATCTCAGCCACAGTTGTCTCCTTCCACTGGTGTAGGTGTGAGTTTGGTGAAAGTGTTGTGTTTGCCATGGTGTACTAGTAGTATCTGTTGCTTTCCCTGACAATAATTTCCATCAGGGGTTCGTCAAAGAATAACTCGAAACATATTCCGTTCACTGGTCAACAGACTGCCTGCTTGCAACCCCAGGTTTCAGTGATATAATAAGAGTGAATCGAGTTGTGCTACTATTACGTATGCTTCACTTCTCAGACAAAACCAGCCCTGACAGAAACAACAGATTATATAAGATTAGGAATGTGTTTGTGTATCTGAAACAGAAATTCAATTTTTTTTTTTTTCATCCCTTCAGGAAGCTTGTTATTGATGAGTCTTTGATTCTGTTCAAAGGAAGACTCTCATTCAAGCAATACATACCAAGCAAGAGGAAACGCTTTGGTATAAAGTTGTTTGTGATTGTTACAGTGGTTTTGTATTGGATATAATTGTGTACACTAGAAGTAAATACATTGCGAGATACCAGGAAGTTACTGGGTATCTCCGTGATGTGGTTAGAACAATGATGGAACCATATCTTGGTAAGGGACAATACGTATACTGATTACTGGTACACAAGCCCCTCACTCAGTGATTTTTTGTGAGTGAACATGACAGATGTGTGTGGCACAGTGCGTGCAAATCATAAACATATGCCAGGTTCAACGCTGGCACTAGTAGAGGTGAGATGCAGGTGTTTGCTGCCAATGACATCATGGCATTTCGGTGGCATGACAAACGAGATGTCACACTGTTGTCATCAGTTCACCCTAATGAAATGGCAGACAGCATAGAGAAAGCAATGAACCCATTCTAAAACCTGCAGCTGTGATTGACTACACCCTCAATATGCATTCAGTGGACAAATGTGACAAGCAGATTGGTTTGCTGATTGTGTTCACAAGCGTTATAAGTGGTACGTAAAACTCTTTTAAAACTCTTTATGTAAGATGAGGACCAGAAACAAACCACCATATGGCGAATTTTGTTTGTTTGTCATCAGACAAATAATAATCAAGTACCAAGGAACAACACCTGCAATAGAAAACCGCCCATGAAATTATCAACAACTACCTTCGTCTGAAGCATGGTGATCACTTCCTAACAAAACTGCCTGCTACTGCTTTCAAGAAAAATGCTCAGAAGAGGTGTTACATCTGTGCACATACAAAAAACGCCCACAACAACAAAGAGACACTCGTTTCATGTGTGAGGAGTGTAAAACACCATTGTGCATAACACCATGTTTCAAAGACTTCCACAGGCTACAGAACTTCTAAAAACATGTCCTGTGACTGTATATGTGTATATAAAATATAGAAAAATAGTAATAAACAACATTTTATATTGTTCATTTGTGTAAACAAGTTTTGTAAACAAAACAGTGACAACAGTGTTTATGCAGTTATTGTGTAGTATAGAAAAAGAAATAAACTTACAAAATAAGTGCTCATATTGGTCCCACACGCCATAAAAGTTACTTGGAAAAAAAATTTAAAAATGATAGAAAATAGTACCTAAAAAATAAAATAAACTAATACTGGGTGACCGGCAGTTGGCGATGTTATCGTATGCTGGTCATTTTCTGTCAACTTCACGCCTCCATATCTCGGTAAGTATTGATGGTAAAAAATTTTTGTTTAGCCTATAAAATTCAGAAAAAAAAAAAACAATATCTTCTCATAAGAAAAAAAAATTTTTTTTTTTTTTTAATTTTTACTGACCCTGAGAACAGGTTTGGGAGAGGGCCTGCTGACCCTGAAAGGGTTAATACATAACGCTTTTGTTTACAATTCTCAGCATGAATTATTTATTACCTCTCCCTTTGTTTACAATGACATCTAAAGGTAGTTGTTATAAACGATTAAACGCAGTGAACATGGTATGTCGATGATAATAATATGACTCTGGGCCACATTAAATATCGTGTAGGTATGTAGCCCAGGCGGACTACATACCTACATTATTATTATAACTGATAATTATACGTATGTGTACCTGTACCTAAGTAAACTTACACCACTGTGCTGGCATGCAGGTACACATTAAAATCACTATGAATGTTTTATTAGTCTTGAAGATGCCATATTAATAATTGATAATAATAATAACACAATAATAATCACTAAGGAGCATTAAATATCGTAATAAAATGTTAATGCATTTTATAGACATTTTGCTTAATCCATCTAGATACACCCCACAGTGAGGAATAAATGTAACATAAACTATGAGATATGGTACCAGGTGACTTGTAGGACTTGTGACTCACGAAATGTAATTGACACGATTGCAAACAAACCTACCGTCCGTGGTATTGGTTGTAGGACTTGTGGAGCCAGGACAACTTGTAGAACTTGTGGTAGCCAAGAACTTGCAGGACTTGTGGTAGCCAGGCAACTTGTAGGACTTGTGGTAGCTAGGCAACTTGTAGGACTTGTGGTAGCCAGGCAACTTGTAGAACTTGTGGTTAGCAGGCAACTTGTAGACTTGTGGTAGCCAGGCAACTTTAGAACTTGTGGTAGCCAGGCAACTTGTACACTATAATATTACTGGGAGTAACTAGAAAATTATTCCTTTCATATGCCTTCATTCAGGGTGTCATTTCTTCTAAAAATGGTGTTACATGAGAATGGGAGTGATTCTCTTTATTTACTCTACTGTATCAAAGTGGAGACAACTTGTGCACAATGTAAAGTGACCAAAACCTGACATGTTCGTCCGATTGTTTACATTATGTGTGGGTGGGGTGGGGAGGGCTGCCCTTCCTGGCTACCCATACTTCCTAACCTGACTTAATACAAATAAAACTCACTTCTCACCCTACATTAAGACTACAAATATTTTAAGGTAATTAATGAGTGTACTATATATGCACTTTATCGCTTAGGAGCTTAGTGTCGTAGTAGGTATAAGTGGCCAGGCAGGATGCCATACCTCCAACACGACTTTTCTACAAATAAATACTTTTCACCTCTCACCCTACTTTAAGACCATTAAGGCTACAAATATTTTAAGGTAAGTAATGCGTGTACTGTATATGCATTTTATCGCTCTAGGGAGCTTTAAGCATCGTTATATAGTATGTGTGGGTGGGGTGGCCAGGAGGGCTACCACACCTGACTTCTTAAAGTACTACTCACTTTTTGCCCTACATTAAGACTACAAATATTTTGAGATAAATAATGAGTGTACTGTGTGTGTATTTTACTTTTTAATGCCTGGTTCTATTGCTAACTTAATATATGTTAGTGCAAACTTGTTATCTGGCATTTATATGCATTTATAAATGGAAAAAAAATGGAGTTCTGCTTTCGGCAAAGTCTGCTTTACAGCAGTAGCCTGGAACCTAACCTGTCGAATAAGTGGGGCCCTACTGTATAGTTTTACATACACAAAACAATGAAAACTAAATAAAATAAATAAATGAACAATTAAAGCAGTATTACATACCATAATTGAAGACTTTTCTTGGCTTATGGAAGACAGGGGGGAGGAAAGAGGCTTGAGAGTCACTGTACCCCTGCAACTCACTCCACTTTGCACACATGTCCTTAACCCTTAAACTGTCCAAACATAGATCTATGTCCACGTGTGGGGGGGCTCCAAACGTAGATCTACATTTTTTTTTTTACATGCTTTCAAATGGGGAAAATCAAGGTCAAAGTGCTACACAAGTGAACGTAGATCTACTTTTGGACAGTTTAAGGGTTAATCAACGAAGAAGGCACATTCTTCCCTTTCTCTTCCTCCTCCTCTGAAGCAATTTCTTCAGCTGTGGTCTGTTGCTGTTCCAGATGAAGGTCTTGCAGCTCTCCCATCTACCACCATCACTACCATCCTCTACCACCATCACAACCACTACCACCCTCTATCACCATCACTACTACTCTCTACTACCATCACTACTATCCTCTACCACCATCACAACCACTACCACCCTCTACCACCATCACTATCACCCTACTACCACCATCACAACCACCCCTCTACCACCATCACAACCACAACCACCCTCTACCACCATCACTCTTGCACTTTGCTACAATTTTTTTAAATTCCATTGTGTTTCTCACTTTCTTTACCAAAGGAACTTTACTAGGAACTTTCTTTCATAAGAACATAAGAAAGAAGGAACACTGCAACAGGCCTACTGGCCTATGCGAGGCAGCTTCAATTCTTCCACCGCCTTAAACCAATGCCTTACTAGTGAGGTCAGAACACCTCACTTAAGGGAGGAGCGCTGCATCCGACCTAGTAGCACAAGCTAGTCAGGTCCAACTAACACCCACCCACACCCACTCATGTATTTATCCAACCTATTTTTAAAACTACACAACGTCTTAGCATCTATGACGGTACTCGGGAGCTTGTTCCACTCATCAACAACTCTATTACCAAACAGTGCTTTCCTATATCCTTCCTGAATCTGAATTTTTCTAATTTAACCCTTTCAGGGTTGCCAGGCCCTCTCAGAGACTGGATCTCAGGGTAGCCAAAATTTAAAAAAAAAATATTTTTCTTATGAAAAGATTAGAGAATCTTTTCCCGATCATAATGACACCAAAGTATGAAATTTGATGGAAAACTTACGGAATTATGCTTTTGCGAAGTTAGCAGTCTTGACGATGTTTACGAATCGCAATTTTGGCCACTTTGAGCTCCATTTTCGGCCAAATCCTGTGTACTAGTCGACAAAAATCATAACTATCTTGCTAGAACTCCATTTGTCTATCGAATGAGTACAAGAAACCACCCATTTACCGATTTCAACTATCCAAATAAAGTGGTCAGAATTTAGCATTTTGCCAATTTCACACAAATTTCAAAAGATGCCAATTTCCAAATAGGGTCCAGAATAAACAAGAAAGACATTCCTGGCACTAAAATAACATTTCCTTTGTTCATTAGTCACATCCCCACGCCCCTCTTACATTTCTTTTGCTTTCCACTTTGAATTTTTATTCTCACAAAAAATAGAAGATTTACTGTTATGCAGACTACTGTATTAGTGTAGAAATGGTATAATAATATCAGTGCACTTGTGAAAGAATATCAGATTCACCAGTTGACATGTATTGGATGCTTAGCATGATTTGTTTTACTTTTGAACTTTGGCAAAAATCGAACATTTCTGCTACTTTCAGCTCAATTTCAAGGTACTTTTCATTGTGAAACCAATCAAAATTGTCTCAATTTCAGTAATATGTCTTCCATTCTATAAAATAAGACCAGGAAAACTAGAATACAGCCATAAATACCATACGAAAATACAGTGCAAAGATGCTGTTTAAACCAAAAATATGGTTAATGTTTTTTTTTCTCATAATGCACTGTATGCTGCAGGATTTTTTTTATACTGTGCACACTGACCACATAGACCCATTCTTTCATATGTAAGCCTACCAGCTTTCTCCTGCTAGATTTGAGGGCACTAGAATTTATGCATACTAGTACAGTGGACCCTCGCCTAACGTTGGCATCACATAACGTTAAATCCGCCTAGCGATACATTTTATCACTAAAATTTTGCCTCGCCTAGCGCTAAAAAACTCGCTCAATGCGATTCGTCCGAGACGCGTCCATATGCGGCCTGAGCCAGCCTCACTTGTTCCGCCGATGGCATTGTTTACAAGCAAACCTCCGCGGTAACATCTAAGCATACAATCGGAACATTTCATATTATTACAGCATTTTTAGTGATTTCACCTGCAAAATAAGTGACCATGGGCCCCAAGAAAGCTTCTAGTGCCAACCCTACAGGAATAAGGGTGAGAATTACTATGGATATGAAGAAAGAGATCATTGCTAAGTATGAAAGTGGAGTGCGTGTCTCCGAGCTGGCCAGGTTGTATAGTAAACCCCAATCAACCATCGCTACTATTGTGGCCAAGAAAACGGCAATCAAGGAAGCTGTTCTTGCCAAAAGTGCAACTTTGTTTTCGAAACAGAGATCGCAAGTGATAGAAGATGTTGAGAGACTGTTATTGGTGTGGATAAACGAAAAACAGATAGCAGGAGATAGCATCTCTCAAGCAATCATAAGTGAAAAGACTAGGAAGTTGCATGAGGATTTAATTAGAAAAATGCCTGCAACTAGTAATGATGTGAGTGAATTTAAGGCCAGCAAAGTTTGGTTTGAGAGATTTAAGAAGCGTAGTGGCATACATAGTGTGATAAGGCATGGTGAGGCTGCCAGTTCAGACCACAAAGCAGCTGAAAAATATGTGCATGAATTCAAGGAGTACATAGACAGTGATGGACTGAAACCTGAACAAATGTTTAATTGTGACAAAACAGGCCTGTTTTGGAAGAAAATGCCAAGCAGGACCTACATTACTGAGGAGGAAAAGGCACTCCCAGGACATAAGCCTATGAAAGACAGGCTTACTCTGTTAACGTGTGCCAATGCTAGTGGTGATTGCAAAGTGAAGCCTTTATTGGTGTATCTATCACTCTGAAACTCCCAGAGCATTCAGGCAAAAGAATATCCTCAAGGCTAATTTGTGTGTGCTGTGGAGGGTAAACAGTAATGCATGGGTCACTAGGGACTTTTTCTATGACTGGTTACACCAAGCATTTGCCCCCACTGTGAAAAATTACCTAATTGAAAATAAATTAGACCTTAAGTGCCTCCTGGTGTTAGACAATGCCCCTGGTCATCCTACAGACTTGGCAGAGCGACTTTGTGGGGACATGAGCTTCATTAAGGTCAAGTTTTTGCCTCCTAATACAACTCTTCTCCTGCAGCTCATGGACCAGCACGTCATTGCAAACTTCAAAAAACTGTACACAAAAGCTTTGTTTGAAAGGTGCTTTGTAGTGACCTCATAAACTCAATTGACTCTAAGAGAGTTTTGGAGAGATCACTTTAATATCCTCAATTGTGTAAACCTTATAGGTAAGGCTTGGGAGGAAGTGACTAAGAGGACCTTAAACTCTGCTTGGAAGAAACTGTGGCCAGAATGTGTAGACAAAAGGGATTTTGAAGGATTTGAAGCTAACCCTGAGAAGCGTATGCCAGTTGAGGAATCAATTGCGGCATTGGGGAAGTCCTTGGGGTTGGAGGTTAGTGGGGAAGATGTGGAAGAGTTGGTGGAGGAGGACAATGAAGAACTAACCACTGATGAGCTGCTAGATCATCTTCAACAGCAAGAGGCCAGACCTGAGGAAACTGCTTCGTAGGAGGGGAGAGAGAAATTGAAGAAGTTGCCTACTTCAAAGATTAAGGAAATCTGTGCAATGTGGCTTAAAGTGCAAACCTTTATGGATGAAAATCACCCTCAGACAGCTATTGCAAGCCGTGCTGGTGACTATTACACTGACAATGTTTTGAAACACTTTAGGAATGTCATAAAGGAACGAGAGGTACAGACCTCTATGGACAGATATGTTGTGCGACAGAAGTCCAGGACTCGAAGCTGGTCCTAGTGGCATTAAAAGAAGAAGGGAAGTAACCCCGGAAAAGGACTTGGCACCTCAGTCCAATG
>NC_069471.1:9654575-9698432 GCF_026875155.1 Cherax quadricarinatus | reverse complement strand
TAAAATAAAAAATTTCTTATTATAAATTACGTACGTATATTGTTTTTGGATAGTGGCGGTGGCAGAAGCCTCCACCACCACTAATATGTACGGCTTCTTTCAGTGGCCACTATAAACCCAACAAGAACACTTCCATCACTTATCCTCACATACATTATGGCATATTTTTTTCATTCTAGAGTATACATGTATATCATATTTCTGTTATTAATATTGTTTATCATGTCGTATTAGATGAATTGTGATAGATAAATATAAAGCACTAATAAAATGGATAAATGAACATTTAACATCACACTTACCTTGACTGACTCTTGTTGGTGTATGGAAGACAAGTAGGAGGCAAGACGGAGAAGAGTTTATTATGGTGGGATTGTAAGAGAAGTGGGGCTTGTTACAGCTGCTTTTTGCAAATGATACAGTATTTTTGGAAGATTCTGATGAGAATTTGCAAAGGTTGGTAGATGAATTTGGGAGGGTGTGTAAAAGAAGGAAAATAAAAGTGAACATATGAAAGAGCATGGTGATGAGGGCAACAAAAAATTTTGGTAATGAAAAATTGGATATTAGATTGGAGGGAGAATGGAGGAAGTGAATGTGTACAGATACTTGGGAATGAATTTGTTGGCAGATGGGTCTATGAAAGTTGAGGTGAACCATAGAATTAACAGGGAAGAAAAAGGCGAGTGGTGTATTACAGCTTCTGTGGAGACAAAATTGGCAACGTGTGAGAGTACAGTAGTACCAATGCTCATGTATGGGTGTAAAGCATACGTTGCAAATAATGCAGCAAGGAGGCTGAAATTAAAGCAGCCAAGATGTCATATCTGAGGGCAATGTGTGATGTGAATATTATGCAGAAAATTTGTAGTTTGGATATGAGGAGTTGCAGAATTACTAAAGTAATATCCAGGGGGCTGAGAAAGGGTTGATGAGATGGGTCGACCATTTGGAGAAGCTGGATAAAAACAAGATGGCTTAGAGGGTGTATAAATCTGCAGCAGAGGTAAGGCGAGTAGGGGTCTTTCTAGGAAAGGTTGGAGAGAGGAGGTTAAAAGAGGTTTTGTATGAGAGGAACTTGTACATCCAGCAAGCATGTGAGAGCAAGGTAGATAGGACAAAAGTGGTTTTCATGACTTCCTGTGCTGTTGGAGTGTAAGCAAGATAATATTTATGCAAGGATTCTGGGAAACCAGGTGGGAAGTACAGTGCCTGAACTCTGAAGAAGGGGTGGGGATATTTGCAGTCTGACAAGAGAGTGGTGGCGTGAGTGATGGCAAAAGTGTTTCTTCTTTTTTGTTTCACCCTACCTTGATGGGAAATGGCCACTGTATTTAAAAATATACAAATATAATAATAATAATAATAATAATAATAATAATAATAATAATAATAATAATAATAATAATAATAATAAAATTTATACTATAGAGGTCAATTGAGAAACTTTCTTTTCTTTCAACACACCGGCAGTATCCCACCGAGGCGGGGTGGCCCACCGAGGCGGGGTGGCCCAAAAGGAAAAACACAAGTTTCTCCTTTTACATTTAGTAATATATACAGGAGAAGAGGTTTTGAGAAAGAAACAAAATACTATAATTTACACAACGATTTTTTTAAGACATTACAATTTTACATTAAAATAAGTACATACAAGAAAGGTAAAACATTGACAATAACAATATATGCATAAAATACATAATGTAAATCATCAGTTAAACATAAAGACACTAACAACATCACTGAGTATGAGTGGAAGAAGTCAGATTACTAGGCATACAATACATGACTTGAGAATGTAAAATAAATCGTCAGTAACACAGTCTACAAGAGAAAACTTAAAGTTCTTGTAAACCTTTATAAAATGATCTGTGGAGAATATATTAACTTCCAGGTGAAAACAATAACAGCCTGTTTGATCAAACATTCAACCAAGGAGCCAGAATTATTATTTCATTTTTTGAGAAACACTTAACCTTTTCGCTTTGATTCAAAAACACAAAAAATAATGTAACAACACAAAAATATTATAGTTTCCCTCAAGACTGATAATTATATTCAAGAGCAAGTGCTACACAGTGGCACGTGGCCTGGCGGCAAAATCTCTCATTTCACAAAGTGAGGTTCCAGGATCGATTCCGGGAAAGGATGGGAACATTGGGCGTGTTTCCTTACACTGGTTGTCCATGTTCACCCATCAGTAAAATGGGTACCTGGATGTTAGTTGACTATTGTGGGTCAAAATTTACCTAATTTGCCTGAAATGTTCAGCATAACAAGCAGCTATCTATATAGTAGTATGTCACTGATGTCAGCTAGGCCTGTATACCTTATACATGTACCTGTAGAAACAAAGACATTACAGCCTCTCCTCACTTAACAACAGAGTTGCGTTCCTAAGACCACGTCGGTAAATGAATTCATCGCTAAGCAAGGAGCATACTATAATGGTAGTGGATTTGTGTCAACCATCTTTGATATTGTTTTAATGTCACCTTTGCACCATTTATAACATTTTTAGTATATTTTTAAATGTTTATCCAGTAGCATACTGTATATTGTAATAAATAGAATGGTGGAAATCAGTTCTAATATACATTATTTAGGTATGCATACTGGTCAGAGAGCTCGGTGTATGTCCAAGTCATCGGTAAACAAGAAGGTGGCTAAGTGAGGAGAGGCTGTATATATTATTGTCGTGCCGAATATGTAAAACTGGTCAATTAGCAACAATTCATTTAAAATTAAGTCCTTTCTTAAATTTTCTCTTATACGTTTAAAGCTATATTTTTTCATTAATGTTAATGTAAAAATTTTTAATTTTGCACCAAAAGAATCTTAGAAAACTTTCCTAACCTTATTATAACAAGAGCAATTTATTTTAGCCTAACCCAACTAAATATATTTTAAATACGTTTACAATAATTTAGTACTAAACAAACAATCAAATATATATTTTTCGTTAGGTTCAGAATGATTTTGGCAAAATTATTGCATACACAAATTTTCACTTGACCTATATGGCAAGATGAGCGTTGCTATTTAAGCCAAGATCGCAAGTTCTGCCTATTCGGCGCGACATTATTATATTAACCCGTACACGGTCCAAACGTATATATACGTTTTTTCAACATTTGAAAGTAAGTAAAAAAGTAGATCTTCTTTTTGTTTTTCTACATTTGAAAATGTGTAAAAAACTTTGATCTACTTTTTGCTTTTGTTATATTTGAAAATATGAAAAAAAAAAACTTAGATCTACTTTTGTAGCACTACACATGTGAACGTAGATCTGCTTGGACCGTTTACGGGTTAAACCAGTGTGGGTCATACAGCACTTGAAAATGTAATAGTTGAAGGGTAATCATATGTAATCCAAGGAAGGTGATAGATAACTCTAATTCTTAGGATTAAGAGCCCATTACCAGCATCAGGCAATCCTCCTCGAAAGCAATTCTCTATGAGTGAACTCTCAAGTGTCGCGTTAGATTTGATTTACGCGAAAATATTTTTAAGCATTCAGAACACTGATGTGGTTTTTCTTGTGTATGAACTCTCATGTGTTGTATCAGAGTTGATTTATGTGAAAATTTATTTAGACATTCAGAACACTGATATGGTTTTTCTTGAGTATGGATTCTCATGTGTTGTATCAGAGTTGATTTAAGTGAAAATTTTTTTAGACATTCAGAACACTGATAAGGTTTTTCTTGAGTGTGTACTCTCACATGTTCTATTAGATGTGATTTACGTGAAAATTTTTTTAGACATTCAGAACACTGATATGGTTTTTCTTGTGTATGAACTCTCATGTGTTCTATTAGATGTGATTTACGTGAAAATTTTTTTTGACACTCTGTACACTGATATGGTTTTTCTTGTGTATGAACCCTTATGTGTTGTATTAGAGTTAATTTAAGTGAAAAAACTTTTAGACATTCTGAACACTGATATGGTTTTTCTTCTGTATGAACCTTCATGTGTTGTATTAGATATGATTTACAAGAAAATTTTTTCAGACATTCAGAACACTGATATGGTTTTTCTTGTTTATGAACTCTCATGTGTAGTATTAGATATGATTTACAGGAAAAATCTTTCAGACATTCAGAACACCGATATGGTTTTTCTTGTGTATGAACTCTCATGTGTCGCATTAGGTTTGATCTCCCTGAAAAATCTTTTAGACATTCAGAACACTGATATGGTTTTTCTCGTTTATGAACTCTCATGTGTCGTGTTAGATGTGATTTACATGAAAAATCTTTCAGACATTCAGAACACTGATATGGTTTTTCTTGTGTATGAACTCTAATGTGTCGTATTACATGTGATTTACATGAAAATTTTTTTAGACATTCAGAACACTGATATGGTTTTTCTTGTGTATGAACTCTCATGTGTTCTATTAAATGTGATTTACGTGAAAAGTTTTTAGACATTCAGAACACTGATATGTTTGTTCCCTTGAAGGAATTCTCATGTTTTGCATCTTATTTTTTGTCTGGAGAGTCATTAGGCAGTTAACCCTTTCACTGTAATAACCTAGAAACTTATAAGTGCTGACAGTGTCACAATATTTCAAATGGTAAAAAATTGTATCCTAAAAGTAATGACACCACTAATGCAGCAGTTCATGAAAAACTTAAAAAAAATTCCAGAACACTTTATGCATCAGCAATTTTGCCCACTTTGTTTTCCCACTTTATATCCTATTTTAGCCAACTCCAATGCTTAAGTTGACCCAGTTCCTACCCAATAGTTTACCCTCTGTTCTAATAACTGAGCACAGGATACTAACCATTCAACTATCAGAAGATAAAGTGACTAATTTTACAATTTAAAAAAATTCTAATTAAAACAGAGTCCAAAATATACACTGTGTAACTCCCCCCCCCCAAACAGCCAGATCTGTTAAACAGAAATTATTGAAGAAACCAGAACTGACAACCCTGAAGTCCCAAAATCTGGAGACAGCAAAGAACATCAGATGTCCATGTTGTCATAGACTTTCTCCAGGCTTAAAAGGACTTCCTCTAAAACTTGGATATTAGAATAGTTATGGTTATGCAGTGTTTATGTTAGGTAGCTGAGTTTTACTGCCAGGTGGGTAGTTTCAAATTTAGGTTGGACAAATACATGAATGAGAGGGGGTTGGATTTGAGTGGAACTTGCACATGAGTAAATAGATTTGTCAGAGCTAATTTTTAGGGTAGCACTGTAAGTGGGTTGGGCAAATGTTTTGTTAGTGGGTTGGTATTGTAAAGGACCTGCTAAGTATGGGCCAACAGGTCTACTGCAGTGTTCCTCCTTTCTTATATTTTTAAGAGTTATGATGAGAATGAACTAGAGGCTAAAAACATAGACAGTATTATGATAATAGATGAGTATAATGGATAGACATAATAATTGAGAGCAGGTTAGTAATGATGTTGAAGAACACTGTAGACATTCCAGCCACTAAAATAACTTTGCCTCAGTACATTATGTTGCCAGGCTTCTATGTAATGATATTTCTCTAATTAGTAAAATATAACCAAAACTTATTGGACATACTTTAGGCCATCTCAATAACTGAAGCAAACCTAATGAAAACCTATAAAGTACACTGAGGGGCTAGGGAGGGTTATACAATACTTAGGAAAATTGCCAAAAAAAAAATATTTTTGCCACTTTGAACCCCATTTCAAATTATTTCCAGTTTGAAACTAACCAAAATCAGCTCTCTTTTACTAGTAAGTCTTCCATTCTATAATTGACACTATTAAAACCATAAAAACAATCCAGAGAAATTCACTACAATGTTGCTATTTTAAGCCCAAAGGTTTTACTTTTCTCCATCATGCACTGAATGGGGCAGGCTATTTTTTTTTTTATACTATGCACACACACTATACAGATTCATTTTCTCACGTCTAGGCTAAAATTTACCACCAACAGCATATTTAATGGCACTGTGCTTAAAACACAGATCTACTTGACACTGGCATTGATGACATATATCCACACGGGGACAGTGAAAGGGTGAATATTGACATTGTATTACTGCTTAATGAGATTAGCCTGTAAAAACTTGCATCTGTGGTCACAGTGGCACTTATGCTAGCCTTTTTATGGTGTATAAATATACCTAATAAAGTTGGTAGAATTACCGACAATATGTAAAGTAACAGCTTGACAAAGCTCCTGGAGAGCGAAACGTTGCCACAATAAAATGTCACATTAGTTGCACTTGTGTCCTTTTACTTTACATAAATATACCTAGTTGGATCAATCTTATTGTAGCCAGCTGGCCCAGTGGCTAACATATTGGTCTGGAGATTCACAACTCTAACCATGGGTTCCAGCCCCGCCTGTGGAATGATTTGTTTACAATAGTGTCATTACAATTTTGTGAGTCATAATGAACTTTTATTTATTATGTGTATTTTGAGATTTTAAACTAAAGAACATTTGTGAAAAAAAGTCACTGAGACACACTGACAACATAAGTCCCTTATTATTGTCGCTAAAAGTAAAATATTAAAAATATATTAATTTAATCTTTAAATAATTTCCTAAATTACATAGAGCATGAGAGCATAGAAGATGCTTGTTAACAGCACACAGCATCAACATGAACAACAGCACACAGCATCAACATGAACAACAGCACACAGCATCAACATGAACAACAGCACACAGCATCAACATGAACAACAGCACACAGCATCAACATGAACAACAGCACACAGCATCAACATGAACAACAGCACACAGCATCAACATGAACAGCACACAGCATCAACATGAACAACAGCACACAGCATCAACATGAACAACAGCACACAGCATCAACATGAGTGCACACATGAACAACAGCACACAGCATCAACATGAGTGCACACATGAACAACAGCACACAGCAGAAAATTTTATGGAGACAGGCAAACATATATTGTGATAATGGCAGTAAAAGGCAATACTGAAATACAATGAGACTGTATGATTAATAAAAATTATTTTGAAAATCATTAATAAGTTAATGGAGGCATATATCAGACTACAATTAAAATGGAGGGATTTTGTGAAGCATAAATATCTGAAGTAAAGAAAGTAATATAGATGGTGTAATATATCCTGGCCACAATGTTAACAATAAAGTAATATAGATGGTGTAATATATCCTGGCCACAATGTTAACAATGAAGTAATATAGATGGTGTAATATATCCTGGCCACAATGTTAACACTGAAGTAATACAGATGGTGTAATATATCCTGGCCACAATGTTAACAATAAAGTAATATAGATGGTGTAATATATCCTGGTCACAGTTAATATTGGTAATAAAGAAATACAGGTGCATTTTACCATCCAGTCACAGTCAGGAAATAATATTCCTACATAGTTCTGTGTATTATATTCAGGCACATTATTACATAAGACAGACAATGTAATATGATATTCACCACAGTGATTAAAAAGATAATAGACTTTTACTGACTTCTGCTTTTTTTTATAATAGACTTTTGAAAGTAATATAGTTAAATATTAGTAGGGAATAAATCAACTCTTTATTAAGACTTAATATCTTATGAATCAACTAATAAAATATTTATATAATAAGCTAAGTAGCTTTATAATGGTAATAAACTGAAGTGTGATGGATGTTGATAATAAATGTTCAGTGTTATATTAACATAAGAACAACAGCATTTCAGTAAGTGAACTTTATATCCAGTAAATGTTGAGTGTGGATGTAAATGTTATAACAATAATGTGAGCTGCATGATACAAGTGCAGATATTAACAATGTATTTAAGACAATGTGGTCAACATTACTTGCACTATTTCTGCTTTATCTCTGTCAGTTACATCACTTTCATTGTACTAAGTGCTGACAATGTAAGCATAATTCTTCAGCCGAGATGCTGACCTGCAAGAGGAAAAAATACATTAGCTAAGAACTGAAGAATTAAATTTTTTTTGTATGCTGATATTAAACCAAATGTGTAGATATTTGTGTATGTTCTTTTTAACTTGTTGAGTGTTTACAGTGACAACATTATTATTAGTATTACAATCAAAATTAACACTTTCAGTGTTGGTCCCATTATATCACAGCTTTGAAGTCAGTGTCAGTCCAGTAGTATGATGCCATGAGCTCAGCTCACTCAGATAAGCTCTGAGCAGTAAATTTGGGCCTAGATATGAGAGAATGGGTCTATGTAGTAAGTGTGCACCACATAAAAAGAAAAAAACTGCAACCATGATTTTGGTTTAAAACAGTGGCTTTGCCAGTCATTATCATATAGATTTTATGGCTGTCTTCTCAGTTTCTTGGTTTCATTTGATAGAATGGAAGACATATTACAGAAATAAAGATGATTTAGATTAGTTTCAGGATTAAAGTAGCTTGAAATTGAGTTCAAAGCAGCAGAAATGTTTGATTTTTGCCGATATTTCGCAGATAACATTACGTGTCCAATACACATCCAAGTGGCCAGTCTAATAAGCACTGAAGAATGCACTGACATTATTTATACTATTACAATAATGCAGTAGTCTACATAAAAGTAAATTTTCTATTTTTTGTGTAAACACCTACCATACGACTTACGACCGAGTTCGGTTCCGAGAAACCAGTCGTAAGTCGAAATGGTCGTGTCGAACTTTACTACTGAATATCAAAATAAAATTTTTGTAATGACTTTATTTTATTGTTTTATTTTGGTATTTCATGTTTTACTTTACTTTTTATGCTGTTAGTACTGTATTTTATACTGTAAGGTTTAAGTTAAACACTGTGTACAACACAAACACTTGTTTATTTCCCAGAAATTTGGCATAAAAAACACGGTTGTAAGTCGAGTCGTCGTAAGTCGAGCAGGTCGTAAG
Organism: Cherax quadricarinatus; assembly: GCF_026875155.1. Taxonomy (NCBI): domain Eukaryota; kingdom Metazoa; phylum Arthropoda; class Malacostraca; order Decapoda; family Parastacidae; genus Cherax; species Cherax quadricarinatus. The sequence continues at coordinate 9,689,554 of NC_069471.1, read as the reverse complement.
TCAGATAGTAGGTGTACCTGGAGTCTACCTGGAGGGTGTTCTGGGGGTCAATGCCTTCACAGGCCAGTCCTTGACCAGGCCTCCTGGTAGACCAGGGCTTGATCAACCAGGATGTTTCTGCTGGTTGTACGTAATCCAACATATAAAACACAACCCGGTTGAGAAGGTACTGACTTTAGGTATCTGTCTAGCTCCCTCTTGAAGGCAGCTAGGAGTCTATTGGCAATTCCCCTTATGCCTGGTGGGAGGCTGTTGAAAAATCTTGGGCCCTGGACACTTACTTTGTTTTCTCTTAGTATACCAATGGTGCCCTACTTCTCATTTCACTTGCACTGTTTGCCCAGTCTTTTGCTTTCATAGGGAGTGATTACTGTTTGCAGATTTGGGACCAGCCCCTCTAGGATTTTCCAGGTGTAGATTATGATGTATCTCTCTAGCCTGGCTCTAATGAGTACAAATTAAGTGCTTCCAAGTGTTCTCAGTAGTTGTTTGAGAGAACTTATATGTACAATAAAGGTTCTCTGTACATTCTCTAGATCTGTAATTTCACCTGCCTTGAATTGAGACGTTAATCTACAGCCAGCAGTATTCCAGCCTAGAGAGAACAAGTGATTAAAAAAAAAAACATCATTAGCTTGGCATCCCTTGTTTTAAAGGTTCTCTTTATTTATCCTATCATTTTCCTCACAGATGTGACAGTGACAGTGTTGTGATCTTTGAAGGAGGGATCCTCTGACATTACCACTCCCAGGTCCTTCACACTACTTTTCCACTCTATTGTGTGAATAGTTGAAACAGATAAATAGGCAGATAAATGCCGGTCGTGAGGCACCAGCAGTGGGCCATGCTGCCACCCATGCTGCCACCCATGCTGCCACCCATGCTGCCACCCATGCTGCCACCCATGCTGCCACCCATGCTGCCACCCATGCTGCCACCCATGCTGCCACCCATGTTGCCACCCACGCCGCTGCCTCAGCTGATCTACAACAAATTCAAATTCAAATTCAAATTCAAAGTTTATTCTCTATAAGGATTACAATGCTGAGTTTACAGAAATTTGGTTATTGTGTGGTTTACATGTAGTAAAATTGTGATTACAGAGTGTACCACTAGAACGCTTAGCATGGCTAGGTATTACAGAGTGTACCACTAGAACGCTTAGCATGGCTAGGTATTACAGAGTGTACCACTAGAACGCTTAGCATGGCTAGGCATTTCGGGCAGACTTAGTTTTATTCTTAATTGTAAAATATTACAAATTATGAGGTAAGTTGGTATTATGGCTAAGTGACTAAATACTAGTTCGTGAGTTTAGCAATGTGAATGCTTTTGTTTTGGCACAGTACATAGTTTCAGTATTGGAGTATCACAGGATTCATTATTTTAAGATTGAGATTAATATTTCTGTTTATGGTCAAATGAGTGAGGAGTGTAAGTGTGAACCACCAGGTGGTATTCGTGTAGTTAGTTGACGGGGTGTATCAGGGAGATAAGATGTTTTCTAATGGTAGTTTTGAAGGTGATGAATGTGTCTGCAGTTCTAGAGTTCTCAGGTAGGGTATTCCAGATTTTAGGGCCTTTGACATACATTGAATTTTTGTAAAGGTTTAGTCGGACACGGGGAATGTCGTAGAGATGTTTGTGTCTGGTGTTATGCCTGTGGGTTCTGTCACAACTATCAAGAAAGCGTTTTAGGTCAAGGTTGATATTAGAGTTTAAGACCCTGTAGATGTAGATTGCACAGTAGTAAGTGTGGATGTACTGAACTGGGAGTAAGTTTAGGTCTATGAAGAGTGGGGGGGGGGGGGTGTTGCCAGGGATGGGACTTAGTGATTATTCTTACTGCAGCTTTTTGTTGGGTTATTATTGGCTTTAGGTGTGTTGCTGCAGTTGATCCCCAAGCACAAATAGCATAGGTGAGGTATGGATAATAAAGGCCACCATCCCCCACCCACCCACCACACCAGCCTCCACAACCACAACCTCCACAACCACAAACTCCACAACCACAACCACCTGTCAATGTCCAGTATCCCCCAGTAGACCACACCTGGGATTGGCAGGAAGCTGCCAATTTTGCTCCAAATCCCCCAGTTTGATGAAAGCCAAAGTGGAATACGGCCATCTTGTACACTGGGGAACAATGCCAGTGAACTGGAATGTTTCGAGTTATTCTTTGACGAACCCCTGATGGAAATTATTGTCAGGGAAAGCAACAGATACTACTAGTACACCATGGCAAACACAACACTTTCACCAAACTCACACCTACACCAGTGGAAGGAGACAACTGTGGCTGAGATGTATCTTTTGTTTGCCACAATAATGTTTATGCCACGTGTGTATAAGCACAGTGTGAAATTATAAGAACATAAGAAAGGAGGAACACTGTAGCAGGCCTGTTGGCCCATACTAGGGTGTTCCTCCTTTCTTATGTTCTTATGATTTCACACTGTGCTTATACACATGTGGCATAAACATTATTGTGGCAAACAAAAGATACATCTCAGCCACAGTTGTCTCCTTCCACTGGTGTAGGTGTGAGTTTGGTGAAAGTGTTGTGTTTGCCATGGTGTACTAGTAGTATCTGTTGCTTTCCCTGACAATAATTTCCATCAGGGGTTCGTCAAAGAATAACTCGAAACATATTCCAGTTCACTGGTCAACAGACTGCCTGCTTGCAACCCCAGGTTTCAGTGATATAATAAGAGTGAATCGAGTTGTGCTACTATTACGTATGCTTCACTTCTCAGACAAAACCAGCCCTGACAGAAACAACAGATTATATAAGATTAGGAATGTGTTTGTGTATCTGAAACAGAAATTCAATTTTTTTTTTTTATCCCTTCAGGAAGCTTGTTATTGATGAGTCTTTGATTCTGTTCAAAGGAAGACTCTCATTCAAGCAATACATACCAAGCAAGAGGAAACGCTTTGGTATAAAGTTGTTTGTGGTTGTTACAGTGGTTTTGTATTGGATATAATTGTGTACACTAGAAGTAATACATTGCGAGATACCAGGAAGTTACTGGGTATCTCCGGTGATGTGGTTAGAACAATGATGGAACCATATCTTGGTAAGGGACATATACGTATACTGATTACTGGTACACAAGCCCCTCACTCAGTGATTTTTTGTGAGTGAACATGACAGATGTGTGTGGCACAGTGCGTGCAAATCATAAACATATGCCCAGGTTCAACGCTGGCACTCGTAGAGGTGAGATGCAGGTGTTTGCTGCCAATGACATCATGGCATTTCGGTGGCATGACAAACGAGATGTCACACTGTTGTCATCAGTTCACCCTAATGAAATGGCAGACAGCATAGAGAAAGCAATGAACCCATTCTAAAACCTGCAGCTGTGATTGACTACACCCTCAATATGCATTCAGTGGACAAATGTGACAAGCAGATTGGGTTTGCTGATTGTGTTCACAAGCGTTATAAGTGGTACGTAAAACTCTTTTAAAACTCTTTATGTAAGATGAGGACCAGAAACAAACCACCATATGGCAAATTTTGTTTGTTTGTCATCAGACAAATAATAATCAAGTACCAAGGAACAACACCTGCAATAGAAAACCGCCCATGAAATTATCAACAACTACCTTCTCGTCTGAAGCATGGTGATCACTTCCTAACAAAACTGCCTGCTACTGCTTTCAAGAAAAATGCTCAGAAGAGGTGTTACATCTGTGCACATACAAAAAACGCCCACAACAACAAAGAGACACTCGTTTCATGTGTGAGGAGTGTAAAACACCATTGTGCATAACACCATGTTTCAAAGACTTCCACAGGCTACAGAACTTCTAAAAACATGTCCTGTGACTGTATATGTGTATATAAAATATAGAAAAATAGTAATAAACAACATTTTATATTGTTCATTTGTGTAAACAAGTTTTGTAAACAAAACAGTGACAACAGTGTTTATGCAGTTATTGTGTAGTATAGAAAAAGAAATAACTTACAAAATAGTGCTCATATTGGTCCCACACGCCATAAAAGTTACTTGGAAAAAAAATTTAAAAATGATAGAAAATAGTACCTAAAAAATAAAATAAACTAATACCGGGTGACCGGCAGTTGGTGATGTTATCGTATGCTGGTCATTTTCTGTCAACTTCACGCCTCCATATCTCGGTAAGTATTGATGGTAAAAATTTTTTGTTTAGCCTATAAAATTCAGAAAAAAAAAAAACAATATCTTCTCATAAGAAAAAACAATTTTTTTTTTTTTTAATTTTTACCGACCCTGAGAACAGGTTTGGGAGAGGGCCTGCCGACCCTTACAATTCTCAGCATGAATTATTTATTACCTCTCCCTTTGTTTACAATGACATCTAAAGGTAGTTGTTATAAACGATTAAACGCAGTGAACATGGTATGTCGATGATAATAATATGACTCTGGGCCACATTAAATATCGTGTAGGTATGTAGCCCAGGCGGACTACATACCTACATTATTATTATAACTGATAATTATACGTATGTGTACCTGTACCTAAGTAAACTTACACACTGTGCTGGCATGCAGGTACACATTAAAATCACTATGAATGTTTTATTAGTCTTGAAGATGCCATATTAATAATGATAATAATAATAACACAATAATAATCACTAAGGAGCATTAAATATCGTATAAAATGTTAATGCATGTATAGACATTTTGCTTAATCCATCTAGATACACCCCACAGTAGAATAAATTAACATAAATATGAGATATGGTAGCCAGGTGACTTGTAGGACTTGACTCACGAAATCGTAATGACACGATTGCAAACAAACCATACCCGTCCGTGGTATTGGTTGTAGGACTTGTGGAAGCCAGACAACTTGTAGAACTTGTGGTAGCCAAGCAACTTGCAGGACTTGTGGTAGCCAGGCAACTTGTAGGACTTGTGGTAGCCAGGCAACTTGTAGGACTTGTGGTAGCCAGGCAACTTGTAGGACTTGTGGTAGCCAGGCAACTTGTAGAACTTGTGGTAGACAGGCAACTTGTAGGACTTGTGGTAGCCAGGCAACTTGTAGGACTTGTGGTAGCCAGGCAACTTGTAGGACTTGTGGTAGCCAGGCAACTTGTAGAACTTGTGGTAGCCAGGCAACTTGTAGAACTTGTGGTAGCCAGGCAACTTGTAGAACTTGTGGTAGCCAGGCAACTTGTACACTATAATATTACTGGGAGTAACTAGAAAATTATTCCTTTCATATGCCTTCATTCAGGGTGTCATTTCTTCTAAAAATGGTGTTACATGAGAATGGGAGTGATTCTCTTTATTTACTCTACTGTATCAAAGTGGAGACAACTTGTGCACAATGTAAAGTGACCAAAACCTGACATGTTCGTCCGATTGTTTACATTATGTGTGGGTGGGGTGGGGAGGGCTGCCCTTCCTGGCTACCCATACTTCCTAACCTGACTTAATACAAATAAAACTCACTTCTCACCCTACATTAAGACTACAAATATTTTAAGGTAATTAATGAGTGTACTATATATGCACTTTATCGCTCTAGGGAGCTTAGTGTCGTAGTAGGTATAAGTGGCCAGGCAGGATGCCATACCTCCAACACGACTTTCTACAAATAAATACTTTTCACCTCTCACCCTACTTTAAGACCATTAAGGCTACAAATATTTTAAGGTAAGTAATGCGTGTACTGTATATGCATTTTATCGCTCTAGGGAGCTTTAAGCATCGTTATATAGTATGTGTGGGTGGGGTGGCCAGGAGGGCTACCACACCTGACTTCTTAAAGTACTACTCACTTTTTGCCCTACATTAAGACTACAAATATTTTGAGATAAATAATGAGTGTACTGTGTGTGTATTTTACTTTTTAATGCCTGGTTCTATTGCTAACTTAATATATGTTAGTGCAAACTTGTTATCTGGCATTTATATGCATTTATAAATGGAAAAAATGGAGTTCTGCTTTCCGGCAAAGTCTGCTTTACAGCAGTAGCCTGGAACCTAACCTGTCGAATAAGTGGGGCCCTACTGTATAGTTTTACATACACAAAACAATGAAAACTAAATAAAATAAATAAATGAACAATTAAAGCAGTATTACATACCATAATTGAAGACTTTTCTTGGCTTATGGAAGACAGGGGGGAGGAAAGAGGCTTGAGAGTCACTGTACCCCTGCAACACACTCCACTTTGCACACATGTCCTTAACCCTTAAACTGTCCAAACATAGATCTATGTCCACGTGTGGGGGGGCTCCAAACGTAGATCTACATTTTTTTTTTACATGCTTTCAAATGGGGAAAATCAAGGTCAAAGTGCTACACAAGTGAACGTAGATCTACTTTTGGACAGTTTAAGGGTTAATCAACGAAGAAGGCACATTCTTCCCTTTCTCTTCCTCCTCCTCTGAAGCAATTTCTTCAGCTGTGGTCTGTTGCTGTTCCAGATGAAGGTCTTGCAGCTCTCCCATCTACCACCATCACTACCATCCTCTACCACCATCACAACCACTACCACCCTCTATCACCATCACTACTACTCTCTACTACCATCACTACTATCCTCTACCACCATCACAACCACTACCACCCTCTACCACCATCACTATCACCCTCTACCACCATCACAACCACCCCTCTACCACCATCACAACCACAACCACCCTCTACCACCATCACTCTTGCACTTTGCTACAATTTTTTAAATTCCATTGTGTTTCTCACTTTCTTTACCAAAGGAACTTTACTAGGAACTTTCTTTCATAAGAACATAAGAAAGAAGGAACACTGCAACAGGCCTACTGGCCTATGCGAGGCAGCTTCAATTCTTCCACCGCCTTAAACCAATGCCTTAACCTAGTGAGGTCAGACACCTCACTTAAGGGAGGAGCGCTGCATCCAACCTAGTAGCACAAGCTAGTCAGGTCCAACTAACACCCACCCACACCCACTCATGTATTTATCCAACCTATTTTTAAAACTACACAACGTCTTAGCATCTATGACGGTACTCGGGAGCTTGTTCCACTCATCAACAACTCTATTACCAAACCAGTGCTTTCCTATATCCTTCCTGAATCTGAATTTTTCTAATTTAACCCTTTCAGGGTCGCCAGGCCCTCTCAGAGACTGGATCTCAGGGTAGCCAAAATTTAAAAAAAAAATATTTTTCTTATGAAAAGATAGAGAATCTTTTCCCGATCATAATGACACCAAAAGTATGAAATTTGATGGAAAATTTACGGAATTATGCTCTTGCGAAGTTAGCAGTCTTGACGATGTTTACGAATCGGCAATTTTGGCCACTTTGAGCTCCATTTTCGGCCAATTCCTGTGTACTAGTCGACAAAAATCATAACTATCTTGCTAGAACTCCATTTTGTCTATCGAATGAGTACAAGAAACCACCCATTTACCGATTTCAACTATCCAATAAAGTGGTCAGAATTTAGCAATTTTGCCAATTTCACACAAATTTCAAAAGATGCCAATTTCCAAATAGGGTCCAGAATAAACAAGAAAGACATTCCTGGCACTAAAATAACATTTCCTTTGTTCATTAGTCACATCCCCACGCCCCTCTTACATTTCTTTTGCTTTACACTTTGAATTTTTATTCTCACAAAAAATAGAAGATTTACTGTTATGCAGACTACTGTATTAGTGTAGAAATGGTATAAATAATATCAGTGCACTTGTGAAAGAATATCAGATTCACCAGTTGACATGTATTGGATGCTTAGCATGATTTGTTTACTTTTGAACTTTGGCAAAAATCGAACATTTCTGCTACTTTCAGCTCAATTTCAAGGTACTTTTCATTGTGAAACCAATCAAAATTGTCTCAATTTCAGTAATATGTCTTCCATTCTATAAAATAAGACCAGGAAAACTAGAATACAGCCATAAATACCATACGAAAATACAGTGCAAAGATGCTGTTTTAAACCAAAAATATGGTTAATGTTTTTTTTTCTCATAATGCACTGTATGCTGCAGGATTTTTTTTATACTGTGCACACTGACCACATAGACCCATTCTTTCATATGTAAGCCTACCAGCTTTCTCCTGCTAGATTTGAGGGCACTAGAATTTATGCATACTAGTACAGTGGACCCTCGCCTAACGTTGGCATCACATAACGTTAAATCCGCCTAGCGATACATTTTATCACTAAAATTTTGCCTCGCCTAGCGCTAAAAAACTCGCTCAATGCGATTCGTCCGAGACGCGTCCATGTGTGGCCTGAGCCAGCCTCACTTGTTCCGCCGGTGGCATTGTTTACAAGCAAACCTCCGCGGTAACATCTAAGCATACAATCGGAACATTTCATATTATTACAGCATTTTTAGTGATTTCACCTGCAAAATAAGTGACCATGGGCCCCAAGAAAGCTTCTAGTGCCAACCCTACAGGAATAAGGGTGAGAATTACTATGGATATGAAGAAAGAGATCATTGCTAAGTATGAAAGTGGAGTGCGTGTCTCCGAGCTGGCCAGGTTGTATAGTAAACCCCAATCAACCATCGCTACTATTGTGGCCAAGAAAACGGCAATCAAGGAAGCTGTTCTTGCCAAAAGTGCAACTTTGTTTTCGAAACAGAGATCGCAAGTGATAGAAGATGTTGAGAGACTGTTATTGGTGTGGATAAACGAAAAACAGATAGCAGGAGATAGATCTCTCAAGCAATCATAAGTGAAAGACTAGGAAGTTGCATGAGGATTTAATTAGAAAAATGCCTGCAACTAGTAATGATGTGAGTGATTTAAGGCCAGCAAATTTTGGGTTTTTGAGAGTTTTTAAGAAGCGTAGTGGCATACATAGTGTGATAAGGCATGGTGAGGCTGCCAGTTCAGACCACAAAGCAGCTGAAAAATATGTGCATGAATTTCAAGGAGTACATAGACAGTGATGGACTGAAACCTGAAAAATGTTTAATTGTGACAAAAACAGGCCTTTTTTGGGAAGAAAAATGCCAAGCAGGACCTACATTACTGAGGAGGGAAAAGGCACTCCAGGACATAAGCCTTGAAAGACAGGCTTACTCTGTTAACGTGTGCCAATGCTAGTGGTGATTGCAAAGTGAAGCCTTTATTGGTGTATCTATCACTCTGAAACTCCCAGAGCATTCAGGCAAAAGAATATCCTCAAGGAAATTTGTGTGTGCTGTGGAGGGTTAAACAGTAATGCATGGGTCATAGGGACTTTTTTCTATGACTGGTTACACCAAGCATTTGCCCCCACTGTGAAAAATTACCTAATTGAAAATAAATTAGACCTTAAGTGCCTCCTGGTGTTAGACAATGCCCCTGGTCATCCTACGGGACTTGGCAGAGCGACTTTGTGGGGACATGAGCTTCATTAAGGTCAAGTTTTTGCCTCCTAATACAACTCTTCTCCTGCAGCTCATGGACCAGCACGTCATTGCAAACTTCAAAAAACTGTACACAAAAGCTTTGTTTGAAAGGTGCTTTGTAGTGACCTCAGAAACTCAATTGACTCTAAGAGAGTTTTGGAGAGATCACTTTAATATCCTCTAATTGGGGTAAACCTTATAGGTAAGGCTTGGGGGAAGTGACTAAGAGGACCTTAAACTCTGCTTGGAAGAAACTGTGGCAGAATGTGTAGACAAAAGGGATTTTGAAGGATTTGAAGCTAACCCTGAGAAGCGTATGCCAGTTGAGGAATCAATGCGGCATTGGGAAGTCCTTGGGGTTGGAGGTTAGTGGGGAAGATGTGGGAAAAGTTGGTGGAGGAGGACAATGAAGAAAATAACCACTGATGAGCTGCTAGATCATCTTCAACAGCAAGAGGCCAGACCCGAGGAAAACTGCTTCGTAGGAGGGGAAAAGAGAAATGAAGAAGTTGCCTACTTCAAAGATTAAGGAAAAACTGTGCAATGTGGCTTAAAGTGCAAACCTTTATGGATGAAAATCACCCTCAGACAGCTATTGCAAGCCGTGCTGGTGACTATTACACTGACAATGTTTTGAACACTTTAGGAATGTTTAAAGGAACGAGAGGTACAGACCCCTTTTGGACAGATATGTTGTGCGACAGAAGTCCAGTGACTCTGAAGCTGGTCCTAGTGGCATTAAAAGAAGAAGGGAAGTAACCCCGGAAAAGGACTTGGCACCTCAAGTCCTAATGGAAGGGGATTCCCCTTCTAAACACTAAGACCTTCAACACTCTCCCCTCCTTCCATTCCATCAATCATCACCAGATCTTCAATAAAAGTAAGTGTCATGTAACTGTGCATGTCTTCTTCAGTTTGTGTGTATTAAAATTAATATTTCATGTGGTAAAAAAAATGTTTTTCATACTTTTTGGTGTCTTACACGGATTAATTTGATTTCCATTATTTCTTATGGGGAAAATTAATTCGCCTAACGATAATTTCACCTAACATTGAGCTCTCAGGAATGGATTAATAGCGTTATGCGAGGGTCCACTGTATGTCAAAAACCCTGGTGCACAAGCCGTACTAGTACGTCGGAAAACCTAAAAGGGTTAAAGCCATTGCAGCGAGTCCTGTCAATGTTAGATGTTTTTAGCACGCTATTTACATTATTATTATTTTTTTTTTATTATCACACTGGCCGATTCCCACCAAGGCAGGGTGGCCCGAAAAAGAAAAATTTCACCTCATTCATCCACACTGTCTTCCCAAAGGGGGGTGCTTTACACCACAGTTTTTAACTGAACTTAACACCCCTCCTTCAGAGTGCAGGCATGTACTTCCCTCTCCAGGACCAAGTCGGCCTGCCCGGGTTTCTGAACCCCTTCATAAATGTTACTTTGCTCACCTCCAAAACCCCGTCAAGTTTTAAAACCCCTTTGGCCAAGGCCCAAATCTGGAGTCAGCACCAGTGCCAAAAATTTTCAAAAAAAAAAAAAATTTTTTTTTTTTTCTTATGAAATCGGGTTTTTTTGAGAATCTTTTTTGTGAAGGTAATAAAACAAAAAATATGAAAAATTTGGTGGAAAATTTAAGAAATTATGCTCTCCGAATTTTGATGGTCAGCGTATTTCGAATCTGCGATTTTTCCGACTTTGACTCCATTTTGGCCATTTCATTATTCCAATAACCAAATTCTTTTATTTCCCCCTAGTATTACTTCTATTCTATCGATTGAGCACAAGAAATCCCAAGTCAACTGTTTTCAACACAAAATAAAGTGATCGGAAATTGTTAATTTGGCCCAATTTAACACAAAGTTCAAAATTTCCAATTTCAAAATAGGGTCCCGAATGAAAATGAGGGATTCCTGGCCTTAATTAAAATTTTTCCCCTGTTCATTGTTATTTTTGGGCTTTACAAATAAATTCCATTTTTTATTTTTTTTTTACATAATGAATTTTTATTCACACCAAAAAATAGAAGATTTACTGTTATGAAATACTGTAATAATTGTATAAATATCATCACCATATTTGTGAATGTATATTACACCCACCAGCTGACGTGTATTAGACGTGGGGAGGTCGTTTGTTTACTCTTGAATATCGGCAAAAATTTAACATTTCTGCTACTTTGAGCTCAGTTTCAAGCCATTTCCAGTGCTAAAACCAATCAAAATCATCTCTATTTCTATAATATGTCTTCCATTCTATCGAATGAGACCAAGAAATCGCAAATACAACTATAAAAAACATACGAAAAAACTGCAAGTTGCTGTTTTAATCGAAAAATCATGATTTCATTTTTTTTCTCTCATTATACACAGTGTGCTGCAGGATCTGTTTTATGTGGTGCACACATACCACATTGATGTATTCTCTCATATCTAGGCCCAAATGTACCACTCACAGTTTATCAGAGTGAGCTGAGATCATGGCGTAGATCTACGGTTTGGACCCTGAACGTAAAGCCGTAGATCTACGGGACGGACCCTGAAAGGGTTAAAAACCATTTGTCTCCATTCACTCCTATCAAACACGCTCACGCATGCCTGCTGGAAGTCCAAGCCCCTCGCACACAAAACCTCCTTTACCCCCTCCCTCCAACCTTTCCTAGGCCGACCCCTACCCCGCCTTCCTTCCACTACAGACTGATACACTCTTGAAGTTGGTTTAGAAAGACACGTAAGCAAACACTATGACATATTTATTAGAAAACAAAAACATTGGCATACATGATACTTAAGCACCACCAACCCAACAACACAGGATTCACATGATTTCATTGTCTACCGTCCTAATCATAGGCAGAGGTTGTTTTGACAAGGACCTGCCTCGCATGGGCCAGTAGGCCTTCTACAGTGTTCCTCCATTCTTATGTTCTTATGACATTCCTCAGGTCACGTGCATCACACCTCACTCTCCGCCTATATATATAATGCCTTTCTACCTCTGTATGTTAGAAGTGATCAAGGTCCCAGGACCGAAACGTTTTCTAATAAATATGTCATAGTGTTTGCTTACGTATCTTTCTAAACCAACTTGTCGGTATTTATTACCAAGGTTTATACCACTCTCGAAGTCACTCTGTTTCGCTCCATTCTCTCTACATGTCCGAACCACCTCAACAACCCTTCCTCAGCCCTCTGGACAACAGTTTTGGTAATCCCGCACCTCCTCCTAACTTCCAAACTACGAATTTTCTGCATTATATTCACACCACACATTGCCCTCAGATATGACATCTCCACTGCCTCCAGCATTTTCCTCGCTGCAACATTCATCACCCATGCTTCACACCCATATAAGAGCGTTGGTAAAACTATACTCTCATACATTCCCCTCTTTGCCTCCAAGGACAAAGTTCTTTGTCTCCACAGACTCCTAAGTGCACCACTCACCCTTTTCCCCTCATCAATTGTATGATTCACCTAATCTTTCATAGACCCATCCACTGACACGTCCACTCCCAAATATCTGAATACATTCACCTCCTCCATACTCTCTCCCTCCAATCTGATATCCAATCTTTCATCATCTAATCTTTTTGTTATCCTCATAACCTTACTCTTTCCTGTATTCACTTTTAATTTTCTTCTTTTGCACACCCTACCAAATTCATCCACCAATCACTGCAACTTCTCTTCAGAATCTCCCAAGAGCACAGTGTCATCAGCAAAGAGCAACTGTGACAACTCCCACTTTATGTGTGATTCTTTATCTTTTAACTCCACGCCTCTTGCCAAGACCCTCGCATTTACTTCTCTTACAACCCCATCTATAAATACATTAAACAACCCCGGTGACATCACACATCCTTGTCTAAGGCCTAATTTTATTTTTATTATTTTTTTTTATTATTATCACACTGGCCGATTCCCACCAAGGCAGGGTGGCCCGAAAAAGAAAAACTTTCACCATCATTCACTCCATCACTGTCTTGCCAGAAGGGTGCTTTACACTACAGTTTCTAAACTGCAACATTAACACCCCTCCTTCAGAGTGCAGGCACTGTACTTCCCATCTCCAGGACTCAAGTCCGGCCTGCCGGTTTCCCTGAACCCCTTCATAAATGTTACTTTGCTCACACTCCAACAGCACGTCAAGTATTAAAAACCATTTGTCTCCATTCACTCCTATCAAACACGCTCACGCATGCCTCCTGGAAGTCCAAGCCCCTCGCACACAAAACCTCCTTTACCCCCTCCCTCCAACCTTTCCTAGGCCGACCCCTACCCCGCCTTCCTTCCACTACAGACTGATACACTCTTGAAGTTATTCTGTTTCGCTCCATTCTCTCCACATGTCCGAACCACCTCAACAACCCCTCCTCAGCCCTCTGGACGACAGTTTTGGTAATCCCGCACCTCCTCCTCTTTTGCACACCCTACCAAATTCATCCACCAATCTCTGCAACTTCTCTTCAGAATCTCCCAAGAGCACAGTGTCATCAGCAAAGAGCAGCTGTGACAACTCCAACTTTGTGTGTGATTCTTTATCTTTTAACTCCACGCCTCTTGTCAAGACCCTCGCATTTACTTCTCTTACAACCCCATCTATAAATATATTAAACAACCACGGTGACATCACACATCCTTGTCTAAGGCCTACTTTTACTGGAAAATAATTTCCCTCTTTCCTACATACTCTAACTTGAGCCTCACTATCCTCGTAAAAACTCTTCACTGCTTTCAGTAACCTACCTCCTACACCATACACTTGCAACATCTGCCACATTGCCCCCTATCCACCCTGTCATACGCCTTTTCCAAATCCATAAATGCCACAAAGACCTCTTTAACCTTATCTAAATACTGTTCACTAATATGTTTCACTGTAAACACCTGGTCCACACACCCCCTACCTTTCCTAAAGCCTCCTTGTTCATCTGCTATCCTATTCTCTGTCTTACTCTTAATTTTTTCAATAATAATTCTACCATACACTTTACCAGGTATACTCAGCAGACTTATCCCCCTATAATTTTTGCACTCTCTTTTATCCCCTTTGCCTTTATACAAAGGAACTATGCATGCTTCTCTGCCAATCCCTATGTACCTTACCCTCTTCCATACATTTATTAAATAATTGCAACCAACCACTCCAAAACATATCCCCACCTGCTTTTAACATTTCTATCTTTATCCCATCAATCCCGGCTGCCTTACCCCCTTTCATTTTACCTACTGCCTCACGAACTTCCCCCACACTCACAACTGGCTCTTCCTCACTCCTACAAGATGTTATTCCTCCTTGTCCTATACACGAAATCACAGCTTCCCTATCTTCATCAACATTTAACAATTCCTCAAAATATTCCCTCCATCTTCCCAATACCTCTAACTCTCCATTTAATAACTCTCCTCTCCTATTTTTAACTGACAAATCCATTTGTTCTCTAGGCTTCTTAACTTGTTAATCTCACTCCAAAACTTTTTCTTATTTTCAACAAAATTTGTTGATAACATCTCACCCACTCTCTCATTTGCTCTCTTTTTACATTGCTTCACCACTCTCTTAACCTCTCTCTTTTTCTCCATATACTCTTCCCTCCTTGCATCACTTCTACTTTTTTAAAAACTTCTCATATGCTAACTTTTTCTCCCTTACTACTCTCTTTACATCATCATTCCACCAATCGCTCCTCTTCCCTCCCGCACCCACTTTCCTGTAACCACAAACTTCTGCTGAACACTCTAACACTACATTTTTAAACCTACCCATACCTCTTCGACCCCATTGCCTATGCTCTCATTAGCCCATCTATCCTCCAATAGCTGTTTATATCTTACCTAACTGGCCTCCTCTTTAGTTTATAAACCTTCACCTCTCTCTTCCCTGATGCTTCTATTCTCCTTGTATCCCATCTACCTTTTACTCTCAGTGTAGCTACAACTAGAAAGTGATCTGATATATCTGTGGCCCCTCTATAAAACATGTACATCCTGAAGTCTACTCAACAGTCTTTTATCTACTAATACCCTAATCCAACAAACTACTGTCATTTCGCCCTACATCATACCTTGTATACTTATTTATCCTCTTTTTCTTAAAATATGTATTACCTATAACTAAACCCCTTTCTATACAAAGTTCAATCAAAGGGCTCCCATTATCATTTTACACCTGGCACCCCAAACTTACCTACCACACCCTCTCTAAAAGTTCTCCTACTTTAGCATTCAGGTCCCCTACCACAATTACTCTCTCACTTGGTTCAAAGGCTCCTATACATTCACTTAACATCTCCCAAAATCTCTCTCTCTCCTCTGCATTCCTCTCTTCTCCAGGTGCATACACGCTTATTAGACCCACTTCTCACATCCAACATTTACTTTAATCCACATAATTCTTGAATTTTTCACATTCATATTCTCTTTTCTCCTTCCATAACTGATCATTTAACATTACTGCTACCCCTTCCTTTGCTCTAACTCTCTCAGATACTCCAGATTTAATCCCATTTATTTCCCCCCACTGAAACCCTCCTACCCCCTTCAGCTTTGTTTCACTTAGGGCCAGGACATCCAACTTCTTTTCATTCATAACATCAGCAATCATCTGTTTTCTTGTCATCCGCACTACATCCACGCACATTTAAGCATCCCAGTTTTATAAAGTTTTCTCTTCTTCTCTTTTTTAGTAAAATGTCTACAGGAGAAGGGGTTACTAGCCCCTTGCTCCCGGCATTTTAGTCGCCTCATACGACACGCATGGCTTACGGAGGAAAGATTTTTTTCCACTTCCCCATGGACAATAGAAGAAATACAGAAGAACAAGAGCTATTTAGAAAAAGGAGGAAAAAACCTAGATGTATGTATATATATATGCATGTGCGTGTCTGTCAAGTGTGACCAAAGTGTAAGTAGGAGTAGCAAGATATCCCTGTTATCTAGCGTGTTTATGAGGGCAGAAAAAGAAACCAGCAATCCTACCATCATGCAAAACAGTTACAGGTTTCTGTTTCACAGTCATCTGGCAGGACGGTAGTACTTCCCTGGGTGGTTTGTCTCCAAACCCTACACCTAATTTTACTGGGAAATAATTTCCCTCTTTCCTACATACTAACTTAGCCTCACACCCGTAAAAACTCTTCACGCTTTCAGAACCTACCTCCTCACCTCACCTAAAACCGCCCATTGCCCCCATCCCCCCTGTCTACCCCTTTTCCCAAATCCAAAATGCCCAAAGACCTCTTTAGCCTTTCAAATACTGTTCATTATTGTTTCACTGTAAACCCCTGGCCCACCCACCCATACTTTCCTAAACCCTCCTTGTTCATCTGCTATCCTATTCTCCGTCTTATTTTAAATTCTTTCAATAATAACTCAAAACTTTTACCAGGTATACTCAACAACTTACCCCCCTATTTTTTTGCACTCTTTTTTGCCCCTTTCCCTTTTAAAAAGGAAACTAGGGCATGCTCTCTCCCAAAATCCCCTATGTACCTTACCCTCTTCCTACATTTATTAAAAAATTTTGCACCCAACCACTCAAAACTATATCCCCACCTGTTTTAAAAACATTTCTTTTTTTTTCCCCATCAATCCCGCTGCCTTTCCCCCTTTTTTTTTCCTACTGCCTCACGAACTTCCCCACACTCAAAACTGGCTTTTCCTCGCTCCTACAAGATTTATTCCCCTTGCCCTATACACGAAATCACAGTTTCCCCTACTTCATCAACTTTTAACATTCCTAAAAATATTCCCCCATCTTCCCAAACCCTCAATTTCCCCATTTAATAACTCCCTCTCCTATTTTTAACTGATAAATCCTTTTGTTCTCTGGGGTTTCCTTTAGCTTGTTAACCACTCCATAACTTTTCTTATTTTTAAAAATTTGTTGATAAAAACTCACCCACTCTCTCATTTGCTCTCTTTTTACATTGCTTTACCACTCTCTTTAACCCCTCTCTTTTTTTTCCATTTTCCTTCCCTCCTTGCACCTTCTATTTGTAAAAACTTCTCATAGCTAACTTTTTTCCCCTTTCTACTCTCTTTACATATCATTCCACCCAAACCTCCCTTCCCCCCCGCACCCCCTTCCGTAACCATAAATTCTGCGAACAGTCATTTTTAAACCCCCCCTACCTCTTCGACCCCCATTGCCTATGTCCATTAGCCCATCTATCCCCAATAGCTGTTTATATTTACCCTAACTGCCTCCTCTTTTAGTTTTAAAAAACCTTCACCTCTCTCTTCCCTGATGCTTCTATTCTCCCTTTTATCCCATTACCTTTACTCTAAGGGAGCTACAACTAGAAAGTGATCTGATGTATTGTGGCCCCCCCTATAAACATGTACATCCCGAAGCTACCAACATCTTTTTTTCTACCAATACATAATCCCAAACTAGTCATTTCACCCTCATCATACTTTACAGGCTCCCTCAAAATTTGCGGGGTTAGGGGGTCAAGAGCCCCCTGAATGTTGAAAAAACCGAATGTTTGGTGCCCCAATATTTGCAGGGAAATATAAAAAAAAAATAAAAAGAAATAAACTATGTATATACATATATATACGTACATGCTCCTCCCACTCACATATTTTGTCCAATCTCTTTTAAAGCTACCCAAGGTCCTATCAAAGCTAAAACCTGGGTAGCTTCACATTTAGGTTGGATAAATACATAAGTGAGAGGTGGTTGGATTTGAATGGGTCTTGCATGCGAGTAAATAGAATGTTCAAAGCTTATTGCTTGGGTAGCATTTATTCTGTTATTGGGCTGGATTTGTGAAGGACCTGAATAGTATGGGCCAACAGGTCTATTGCAGTGTTCCTCCTTTCTTATGTTCTCATGAACAATCATAAAATACGTACCTGAGAACATCGTAAAATATTGTACTGCCTCCACCACTGCCTCGTATTTTTATATAATTTCTTTCTTCAATTCTTTCGTGCTTCTCAGTTTCTTTACCAAAATTTATTTGGGCCCATGGTTAATTATGTAGCAGTCACAGTCAATCAAAAAGCACCAAACACAATGAATTATTGTGAAATGTTTGGAAGAGCGCAGAGGATAATACTCACTCCAGCATAAACAAAGCCATACTGACTGACGATGCCTCTACCACCCACTGCTTCAACCCTCGTATTTATTATTATTGTTATTATTATTATTATTATTATTATTAAAATTATTATTATTAGCAGTCATGAATGAGTTGACATTATTTATACTGTAGTTTAATAAATAATGAACAAACAAAACACTCACCACTCATAAGGCAGACGAACTCTGATGACTTGTGATGATTAAAAAAATTTAAATTATAATTCTTTATTTCTCTATTGATATTATATGCAGTTACTGATGACAGTGGAATGGAGATGATTATATGGAGTGTAACTGCATGGCATGAGACTAGTGTGTGGATTCTAAGTCTTCACTGCCTCAGGTGAGGCAGTAGTAGTGGCAGGCTTCCTTGTGAAGAACATTGTGATGGGCAACTGAGACCGTTTCCTCTTCATATCTACAAACAGAGTTTGGTAGGGAATTATGGTCTTATCAAGGTCGTTCATCACCTTCAAAGCCCTCAACATCGATGGGTCCATGTCGTATATAAATTGTTTGAGCTGCGCTGTCATTCTCATCACCTGCCCAAGTTTTTCAAGGGTGAGGGCTTGAGGTTGATTGGCTTCAGCAACACTCTCCTCTTCTTCATCCTCATTCTCTGCCTGCACAATCTCCAACAATTCTTCATCATTTAGGCCCAGTGCATGTTCTTCAACCTGTTCTCTCACCTCACCCTCCTGCATGTCCTCAAACCCTTCACCACCAACTTGCCTTGCTAACTCCACAGTCTTCTTCAAAGCTTTGTTAACCTCGTCTTGAGGAGCAAATCCAACAAAATCACACACACACTCTGGCCACAAAGCCCTCCAACAACCATTCACCATCTGAGGTTGCAAATCCTTCATGCTATCATGCACTATTGAGAGGCAGTCAGCGATGGTGAATTCCTTCCAATATTGAGTGACACTTATATCTGGATCTGCATCCAACATGGTGTGGAGCCTTTGCATTGACCTTCTTGTGTAGTAGGCTTTAAATGTAGCTATCACACCCTGATCAAGAGGTTGTATCAGGGAGGTTGCGTTTGGCGGCATGAACACAACCTCAACATCATCACACATTCCCTCCAGTGATGGTGGGTGACCTGGAGCATTATCAAGAAGCAGGAGGATTTTGTTTGGGAGGCCCTTCTCTTGTAGATACGCCCGTACCTCCGTCAGGAAGCAGTGGTGAAACCAGTCCATACAGATGATGTTGGTGGTCCATGCTTTTGGATTGTTCATCCAGAATACTGGAAGGAGATTCTTATTGCGTCCCTTCAGTGCTCTGGGGTTGGGACATTTATAAATAAAGCCTGGCTTTATCATGTGCCCAGCAGCATTAGCACATAGCATTAATGTGCATCGGTCTTTTGCAGCCTTGAACCCTGGTGCAATCTTTTCCTCCTTGGTAATGAAGGTCCTGGCAGGCATCTTCTTCCAGTACAGGGCTGTTTCATCTATATTCCACACCTGCTCAGGTGTGTATCCCTTCTCATCGATGATTTTTTCAAAGCACCAGGGAATGCAGCTGCCAAAACATGATCTGCCGATCTTGATTCTCCACTCGTCTTCAGGTTGTGCAGGGAGAACCGTCTCCTAAATTTTTCAAACCATCCTTTACTTGCTAGGAAGTCAGGATAGCTAGGTTCTGCACTGGTGCTAGGCTCATGACTAGCCAACATATCATACAAAGTCTTTCCCTTTACACGAATTGAATTGCTGTCTATGGGATTTCCTTTTCTATTTTGGTCGGAAATCCACACAAATAATGCTGATTCCATCTTAGACATTACACTGTTTCTTACTTGTGACACTTGTTTGGCTGAGGGAGGAGCAGTAGATGCTAGTGCCGCCCTTATCTTCACCTCATTTTTCTTGATGGAGCGCACTGTGCTTTCGTTTACATTGAATAATTTTCCAATGGCAGAAATGCTCAAATTACTTGTCCTACACTTGTCTAGCAATTTCACCTTCTGCTCAGGATTCATGACTTTCTTTGAGCGCTTAGGGGTTGGCTCATCAATAGCGGTTACTGCTCCCTTGAGGGCCATACTTTCACCACCACACAAACAGCAATGACCAACTCGCACAGTGGCTGGAGACTGACTGACTGAGTGAGTGAGTGGCGGGTGGGAGGGCTGGCTGCCAGTTGCGGGGGGTCGGAGGGAGGGTAGTAGGGACGCGCGAGTGGCGGGAAACTCAAATATGATTTGGCGGCTGGGAATCTGACAGCTGGGAATTTAGCAGCTGAGAATTCGTGAATGTGTGAAGCCCGCGAAAGTTGAAAACGTGAATGTTGAGGGAGACCTGTATATGTACAATACTAAAGCAGGAGTCTATAAAGGCTATAGCGCCAGCAAAGGGCGTTACAGTAATTTATAAGCAGTGCACCTCTGTCAATTAAAAGATGGTAAAGCTGCTGTTGACATGGCTGGCGGAGAAACAGCTCACAGGAGATAAGTCCTGCTCTACTTCTCATTAGTGTGACTTTGTAAATGGTCCAAGTTGGACCAAAATGTCGTTGTAAGCTCCTCTCTTCTATGTGCAGGTTATTTGTGTATCGTTCCAGTCACGGTATTGTGCATTTTTTTGTTATTATACATGTATATGTAGTGTAGTGAGACAAACATAAAAATTGTACATAGCAGGTTTAAGAAAAGTGCGAACTCCTGACAGGATATGCCGCTCTGCATTTCTTCTCCAAGATATGTAAATGTTGTATGTGCTCCAGATCTAATTCAGTTAGCCTCACAAACTCTGTTTTTTCTAATAACACCTCTGAAGTTTTCATAGTGAGAATGCGCAACCACTCCCGACCACAATCCTCCTCCCCCCGCTGTCCATGTAATGACATATTTATTTATTTATTTTTTTTTATTTATTTATTTATTACCAATTTGAGCACACATACAGAGGTACAAAAAAATACAGATAAGAGCAGCATGCCAAAGCCACTTATACTATGCATAGCATTACGGGCTGGCTTAAAATTAACTTAAGATTAACTAAGCAATGATGAAATCAGTGATAAAACATCAATGTAAACAGATTACTATAAAGCACAAGTGAGTATTACAAAGACAGGTCATATGGTTGCATTCAGTCATATGAAGGATTCTGTTAGGTAGTGTATTTAAAAAATAATAAAGTTAGATTCGGTTTTAGGTTTAACATTTATGTGATATAATTGTGAGAAACATTTAAGATATACAATTTATAAGGTTCAGTTATTCAGTATTTATTTGGTTTTGGGTGAGTAAGTGATCTTTGAGAAGAGACTTGAATTTATAAACAGGTAGTGTTTCTTTTATATTTACAGGTAATGAATTCCAGATTTTAGGGCCTTTTATGTGCATTGAGTTTTTGCATAGTGTGAGATGGACACGAGGAACATCAAAGAGTGATCTGTGCCTTGTGTTATGGTCATGTGTTCTGTTGAGGTTGGCAAGGAGATGTTTGAGGGGAGGGTTAATATCAGAGTTAAGTGTTCTATGTATGTAATAGGTGCAGTAATAAGTATGGATGTTTTGTATGGTGAGTAGGTTTAGTGTATTGAATATTGGTGGAGTGTGCTGCCTGTAGTGAGAATTTGTTATCATTCTAACTGCAGCCTTTTGTTGGGTAATTAGTGGTCTGAGATGGTTAATTGTTGTTGAGCCCCATGCACAAATTCCATAGGTGAGATAGGGGTAAATAAGAGAGTGATATTCTATACATTCTAGAGTGTATATCAGGTTTTGTTGTTAATATTGTTTATTATGTTATATTAGATGAACTGTGACAGATAAATAAGCCGTAGAGTTGATATTAGGGTTATTTTGTCTTGCCTCCTGAGAGCAGGAATTCAGCTGGAACGAATTAATTGCATTTCAATTAATTTAAATGAGGAAAAGTGACCCAGCATACGAACAAATCAGGATACTAACAATTCCACGAAACGGATTAAATTCGTAGCCTGAGGTTCCACTGTATATTAAAATAGTTTTTTACCATTACAATTAGAAAGTATCAAATGTACCTGTGTAAATTAACAGTTACCATAATATTAATATGTAATTCACTAGGTTATCATTGGTTAAATTTTTATAATGTATACTTCGTATAGGATAACGAGTCTGACACCAAAATCAATGTAAAAAAATTCTACATGTAACAAAAATCTAAAAACTTACTAACACTAACATAAAACTTGATGCCTGAGCACTCAACACCCCTCCCCAAATCAACCACTTTCTGCTGCCTGAGCATCAACACCTCACCACTCAACACTTGCTGCTGCCTGAGCACTCAACACCTCACCACTCAACACTTGCTGCTGCCTGAGCACTCAACACCTCACCACTCAACACTTGCTGCTGCCTGAGCACTCAAACACCTCACCCACAACACTTGCTGCTGCCGAGCACTCAACACCTCACCATCAACCTTTCTGCTGCCTGAGCACTCAACACCTCACCACTCAAACTTGCTGCTGCCTGAGCACTCAAACACTCACCACTCAACACTTGCTGCTGCCTGAGCACTCAACACCTCACCACTCAACACTTGCTGCTGCCTGAGCACTCAACACCTCAACCACTCAAAACTTGCTGCTGCCTGAGCACTCAACACCTCACCACTCAAAAACTTGCTGCTGCCTGAGCACTCAACACCTCACCACTCAACACTTGCTGCTGCCTGAGCACTCAACACCTCACCACTCAACACTTGCTGTTGCCTGAGCACTCAACACCTCACCACTCAACACTTGCTGCTGCCTGAGCACTCAACACCTCACCACTCAACACTTGCTGTTGCCTGAGCACTCAACACCTCACCATCAACACTTGCTGCTGCCTGAGCACTCAAACCTCACCACTCAACACTTGCTGCTGCCTGAGCACTCAACACCTCACCACTCAACACTTGCTGCTGCCCGAGCACTCCCAAAACCTCACCACTCAACACTTGCTGCTGCCTGAGCACTCAACACCTCACCACTCAATACTTGCTGTTGCCTGAGCACTCAACACCTCACCACTCAACACTTGCTGCTGCCTGAGCACTCAACACCTCACCACTCAATACTTGCTGTTGCCTGAGCACTCAACACCTCACCACTCAACACTTGCTGCTGCCTGAGCACTCAACACCTCACCACTCAACACTTGCTGCTGCCTGAGCACTCAACACCTCACCACTCAATACTTGCTGTTGCCTGAGCACTCAACACCTCACCACTTGCTGCTGCCTGAGCACTCAACACCTCACCACTCAACACTTGCTGCTGACTGAGCACCTAACACTTCACACATTCAACAGATAATCCTCATTGAGCACCTAAGAGAGAGTTTCGGGGGTCAATGCCCCCGCGGCCCGGTCTGTGACCAGGCCTCCTGGTGGATCAGCCCCTGATCAACCAGGCTGTTGCTGCTGGCTGCACGCAAACCAACGTACGAGCCACAGCCTGGCTGATCAGGAACTGACTTTAGGTGCTTGTCCAGTGCCAGCTTGAAGACTGCCAGGGGTCTGTTGGTAATCCCCCTTATGTGTGCTGGGAGGCAGTTGAACAGTCTCGGGCCCCTGACACTTATTGTATGGTCTCTTAACGTGCTAGTGACACCCCTGCTTTTCATTGGGGGGATGGTGCATCGTCTGCCAAGTCTTTTGCTTTCGTAGTGAGTGATTTTCGTGTGCAAGTTCGGTACTAGTCCCTCTAGGATTTTCCAGGTGTATATAATCATGTATCTCTCCCTCCTGCGTTCCAGGGAATACAGGTTTAAAAAACCTCAAGCGCTCCCAGTAATCGAGGTGTTTTATCTCCGTTATGCGCGCCGTGAAAGTTCTCTGTACATTTTCTAGGTCGGCAATTTCACCTGCCTTGAAAGGTGCTGTTAGAGTGCAGCAATATTCCAGCCTAGATAGAACAAGTGACCTGAAGAGTGTCATCATGGGCTTGGCCTCCCTAGTTTTGAAGGTTCTCATTATCCATCCTGTCATTTTTCTAGCAGATGCGATTGATACAATGTTATGGTCCTTGAAGGTGAGATCCTCCGACATAATCACTCCCAGGTCTTTGACGTTGGTGTTTCGCTCTATTTTGTGGCCAGAATTTGTTTTGTACTCTGATGAAGATTTAATTTCCTCATGTTTACCATATCTGAGTAATTGAAATTTCTCATTGTTGAACTTCATATTGTTTTCTGCAGCCCACTGAAAGATTTGGTTGATGTCCGCCTGGAGCCTTGCAGTGTCTGCAATGGAAGACACTGTCATGCAGATTCGGGTGTCGGTGTTGTGGCTGACATCCTTGTCTATGTCGGATATGAGGATGAGGAACAAGATGGGAGCTAGTACTGTGCCTTGTGGAACAGAGCTTTTCACCGTAGCTGCCTCGGACTTTACTCTGTTGACGACTACTCTCTGTGTTTCTGTTAGTGAGGAAATTATAGATCCATCGACCGACTTTTCCTGTTATTCCTTTAGCACGCATTTTGTGCGCTATTACGCCATGGTCACACTTGTCGAAGGCTTTTGCAAAGTCTGTATATATTACATCTGCATTCTTTTTGTCTTCTAGTGCATTTAGGACCTTGTCGTAGTGATCCAATAGTTGAGACAGACAGGAGCGACCTGTTCTAAACCCATGTTGCCCCGGGTTGTGTAACTGATGGGTTTCTAGATGGGTGGTGATCTTGCTTCTTAGGACCCTTTCAAAGATTTTTATGATATGGGATGTTAGTGCTATTGGTCTGTAGTTCTTTGCTATTGCTTTACTGCCCCCTTTGTGGAGTGGGGCTATGTCTGTTGTTTTTAGTAACTGAGGGACAACACTTGCTGTTCATTGGGCACCTAATACCTCACGCACTCAACATTTGCTGCTCCATAGAACTTAAAACCTGACACACTCAACACTTAATGCTACATGAGCATCTAACACCTCACACACTCAACACCTGCTGCTGCCTGAGCACCTAACACCTCACATACTAAACACCTGCTGCTGCCAGAGCCCCTAACACCTCACACACTCAACACCTGCTGCTGACTGAGCACCTAACAACTCATGCTCAACACCTGCTGCTCTCTGAGCACCTAACACCTCACACACACAATGCCTGCAGCTGACTGAGCACCTAACACCCAACACCTGCTGCTCGCTGATCACCTAAAACCTCACACACTCGACACATGCTGCTCCCTGAGCACCTAACACCTCACACACTCACCACCTGCAGCTGTCCGAGCACTAACACCTCACACATTCAACATGTGCTGCTGACTGAGCACCTAACAAACCCAACACCTGCTGCTCCCTGAACACCTAATACCAAACACTCAGCACTTGCTGCTGCCTGAGCACCTACCAGCTTACACACTCAATGCATGCTGCTGACTGAGCACCTAACATCTCACATGCTAAATACCTGCTGCTGCCTGAGCACCTAACACCTCACACACTCAACACCTGTTGCTCCCTGAGCTCCTAACCCCTCACACACTCAACACCTGCTGCTGACTGAGCACCTAACACCTCACACACTCAACACTGGCTGCTCCCTGAGCACCTAACACCTCACACACTCAACACCTTCTGCTAGCTGAGCACCTAACCCCTCACACACTTAACACCTGCTGCTGTTTGAGCACCTAACACCTCACACACTCAACACTTGCTGCTGCCTGAGCACCTACCACCTCACACACTCAACACCTCCAGCTCCTGAGCACCTAACACCTCCCGCACCTGAGCAACTAACACCTCACACATTCAACACCTGCTGCTCCTTGCACACCTAACATCTCACATTCTCAACACCTGCTGCTCCATGAGCACCTAACACCTGACACACTCAACACTTCATGCTCCTGAGCACCTAATACCTCACAGTCAACACCTGTTCCTCTCTGAGCACCTACCACCTCAAACACCCAACACTTGCTGCTCCTTGAGCACCTAACATCTCACACACTCAACACCTACTGCTCAAATTTAGCACCTAACATCTCACACACTCAACCCCTGCTGCTCCATGAGCACCTAACATCTCACACTCAACACCTACTACTCTATGAGCACCTAACACACACACTAAACATCTCCTCCTGAGCACCTAACATGTCAAACACTCAACACCTGGGGCTCCCTGAGCACCTAACACCTCACACACTGAACACATGCTGCTGCCTGAGCATCTAAGACCTCACACACTCAACACCTGCTGCTGCCTGAGCACCTAACACCTCACATACTAAACACCTGCTGCTGCCAGAGCCCCTAACACCTCACACACTCAACACCTGCTGCTGACTGAGCACCTAACAACTCATGCTCAACACCTGCTGCTCTCTGAGCACCTAACACCTCACACACACAATGCCTGCAGCTGACTGAGCACCTAACACCCAACACCTGCTGCTCGCTGATCACCTAAAACCTCACACACTCGACACATGCTGCTCCCTGAACACCTAACACCTCACACACTCACCACCTGCAGCTGTCCGAGCACTAACACCTCACACATTCAACATGTGCTGCTGACTGAGCACCTAACAAACCCAACACCTGCTGCTCCCTGAACACCTAATACCAAACACTCAGCACTTGCTGCTGCCTGAGCACCTACCAGCTTACACACTCAATGCTTGCTGCTGACTGAGCACCTAACATCTCACATGCTAAATACCTGCTGCTGCCTGAGCACCTAACACCTCACACACTCAACACCTGTTGCTCCCTGAGCTCCTAACCCCTCACACACATAAGAACATAAGAACATAAGAAAAGGAGGAACACTGCAGGAGGCCTGCTGGCCCATACTAGGCAGGTCCTTTACAATTCATCCCACTAACAAAACATTTGCCCAACCCAATTTTCAATGCCACCCAAGAAATAAGCTCTGATGTGAAAGTCCCACTCAAATCCAACCCCTCCCACTCATGTACTTATCCAACCTAGATTTGAAACTACCCAAAGTCCCAGCCTCAATAACCCAACTAGGTAGACTGTTCCACTCATCAACTACCCTATTTCCAAACCAATACTTTCCTATGTCCTTTCTAAATCTAAACTTACCTAATTTAAATCCATTACTGCGCGTTCTCTCTTGGAGAGACATCCTCAAGACCTTATTAATATCCCCTTTATTTATACCTATCTTCCACTTATACACTTCGATCAGGTCTCCCCTCATTCTTCGTCTAACAAGTGAATGTAACTTAAGAGTCTTCAATCTTTCTTCATAAGGAAGATTTCTGATGCTATGTATTAATTTAGTCATCCTACGCTGAATGTTTTCTAACGAATTTATGTCCATTTTGTAATACGGAGACCAGAACTGAGCTGCATAATCTAGGTGAGGCCTTACTAATGATGTATAAAGCTGCAGTATGACCTCTGGACTTCTGTTGCTTACACTTCTTGATATAAATCCCAGTAATCTATTTGCCTTATTACGTACGCTTAGGCATTGCTGTCTTGGTTTAAGGTTGCTGCTCACCATAACCCCAAGTCCTTTTCGCAATCTGTATGGCTAAGTTCTACATCATTTAATTTATAAGTACTAGTGTTATGGGCACTCCCAAGCCTCAGAACCTTGCATTTATCTACATTGAACTGCATCTGCCACTTTTCTGACCAAGAATAGAGTTTGTTTAAATCCTCCTGAAGTTCCCTAACATCTTACGTTTGAATCAATTATCCTACCTATCTTTGTGTCATCGGCGAATTTGCTCATATCACTAGTAATTCCCTCATCAAGATCATTGATATATATTATAAAACAACAACGGGCCCAAGACTGATCCCTGTGGAACGCCACTTGTTACAGATCCCCACTCGGATTTAACCCCATTTATGGACACTCTCTGCTTCCTGTCAGTGAGCCATGACTCGATCCACGAGAGCACTTTTCCCCAATGCCATGAGCTGCCACTTTCTTTAACAGTCTATGGTGCGGAACTCTATCAAAAGCCTTACTAAAATCTAAGTAAATAATATCAAATTCTTTATTGTGGTCAACAGCCTCAAAAGCTTTACTGAAGAAAGTTAATAAATTAGTTAGACAAGACCGGCCTCTTGTGAATCCATGCTGAGTATCATTAATCAAGCTATGCTTATCGAGATGGCTTCTTATAATCTCAGCTATAATTGACTCTAGTAATTTGCCTACAATTGAGGTCAGGCTTATTGGGCGGTAATTTGACGGTAACGACTTGTCCCCTGTTTTAAAAATAGGAGTTACATTAGCCATCTTCCACATATCAGACACTACACCTGTTTGAAGAGATAAATTAAAAATATTAGTTAATGGTTCACAGAGTTCCATTTTGCATTCCTTAAGAACCCTTGAAAAAACCTCATCAGGACCTGGCGACTTATTTTGCTTCAGTCTGTCTATCTGCCTCACAACCATCTCACTAGTGACTGTGATGTTACATAATTTATCTTCTTCTAGCCCACTGTAAAAATTAATTACTGGAATATTGTTAGTGTCTTCCTGTGTAAAAACTGAGAGAAAATAATTATTTAAAATCAAGCACATTTCATTCTCTTTGTCAGCAGCAGGTGTTGCTGCTCAGTCAGCAGCAACACCTGCTGCTGACTGAGCACCTAACACCTCACACACTCAACACTGGCTGCTCCCTGAGCACCTAACACCTCACACACTCAACACCTTCTGCTAGCTGAGCACCTAACCCCTCACACACTTAACATCTGCTGCTGTTTGAGCACCTAACACCTCACACACTCAACACTTGCTGCTGCCTGAGCACCTACCACCTCACACACTCAACACCTCCAGCTCCTGAGCACCTAACACCTCCCGCACCTGAGCAACTAACACCTCACACATTCAACACCTGCTGCTCCTTGCACACCTAACATCTCACATTCTCAACACCTGCTGCTCCATGAGCACCTAACACCTGACACACTCAACACTTCATGCTCCTGAGCACCTAATACCTCACAGTCAACACCTGTTCCTCTCTGAGCACCTACCACCTCAAACACCCAACACTTGCTGCTCCTTGAGCACCTAACATCTCACACACTCAACACCTACTGCTCATTGAGCGCCTAACATCTCACACACTCAACCCCTGCTGCTCCATGAGCACCTAACATCTCACACTCAACACCTACTACTCTATGAGCACCTAACACACACACTAAACATCTCCTCCTGAGCACCTAACATGTCAAACACTCAACACCTGGGGCTCCCTGAGCACCTAACACCTCACACACTGAACACATGCTGCTGCCTGAGCATCTAAGACCTCACACTCAACACATGTTGCTGCCTGAGCACTTACCACCTCACACACTCAACACCTGCTGCTCCTTGAGCACCTAACATCTCACACACTCAACACCTGCTGCTCCCTGAGCACCTAACATCTCACACTCTCAACACCTGCTGCTCCATGGGCACCTAACATCTCACACACTCAACATGTGCTGCTCCTTGAGCACCTAACATCTCACATACTCAACATCTTCTGCTCCATGAGCACCTAACACCTCACACACTCAACGCCTGCTGCTCCCTGAGCACTTACCATCTCACACACTCAACACTTGCTGCTGTCTGAGCACCTAACACCTCACACACTCAACACTTTCTGGCGCCTGAGCACCTAACACCTCGCACACCTAACACCTGCAACTGTCTGAGCACCTAACACCTCACACTCAACACCTGCTGCTGCCTGAGCACCTACCACCTCACACACTCAACACTTGCTGCTCCCTAACACCTAAAATCTAACATACTCAACGCCTGCTGCTCACTGAGCACCTAACATCTTACACACTCAACACCTGCTGCTGTCTGAGCACCTAACACCTCACACACTCAACACTTGCTGCTCCTTGAGCACCTAACATCTCATGCACTCAGCACCTGCTGCTCACTGAGCACCTAACATCTAACACACTCAACACCTGCTGCTGTCTGAGCACCTAACACCTCACACTCAACACTTGCTGCTGCCTGAGCACCTACCACCTCACACACTCAACACCACCTGCTCCTGAGCACCTAACACTTCACACACACAACAACTGCTGCTCCCTGAGCACCTACCACCTCACACACTCAACACTTGCTGCTGCCTGGGCACCGAACACCTCACACACTCAACACCTGCCGGTGCCTGAGCACCTAACACCTCACACACACAACACCTGCTGCTCCCTGAGCACCTACCACCTCACACACTTAACACTTGCTGCTGAGCACCTAACACTTCACACACTCAACACCTCCTGCTCCTGAGCACCAAACACCTCAACCACTCAACACCTGCTGCTCGATGAGCACCTAACACCCCACACACTCAACACCTCTTTCTCATAAGCACCTAACACCTCAGACACTCAACCCCTGCTGCTCCCTGAGCACCTAACACCTCACACACTCAACACTTGCTGCTGCCTGAGCACCTAACACCTCACACACTCAACACCTGCTGCTGCCTGAGCACCCAACACCTCACACTCAACAACTGCTGCTCCCTGAGCACCTAACATCTCACACACTCAACACCTGCTGCTGCCTGAGCACCCAACACCTCACACTCAACAACTGCTGCTCCCTCAGCACCTAACATCTCACACACTCAACACTTGCTGGCTTGATAAAGCTCCTGGAGAGCGAAACGTTGCTACAATAAATGTCACATTAGTTGCACTTGTGTCCTTTTACTTTACATATTGTCGGTAATTCTACCAACCTTATTACAACCTAACATCTTGCATACTCAACACCTGCTGCTCACTGAGCACCTATCATCTCACACACTAAACATCTGGTACTTCTTGAGCACCTACCATCTCACACAGTCAACACCTGCTGCTGTCTGAGCACCTAACACCTCACACACTCAACAGTTGCATCTGCATGAGCACGTAACACCTCATACACTCAACACCTGCTGATCTCTGAGCACCTAACACCTCACACACTCAACACCTGCTGCTGCCTGAGCACCTAACACCTCACACACTCAACACCTGCTGCTGCCTGAGCACATAACACCTCACACACTCAACACCTGCTGCTGCCTGAGCACATAACACCTCATACACTCAACACCTGCTGCTGCCTGAGCACCTAACACCTCACACTCAACACCTGCTGCTGCCTGAGCACATAACACCTCATACACTCAACACCTGCTGCCGCCTGAGCACCTAACACCTCACACTCAACACCTGCTGCTCCCTGAGCACCTAACACCTCACACTCAACACCTGCTTCTGCCTGAGCACCTAACACCTCACACTCAACACCTGCTGCTGCCTGAGCACCTAACACCTCACACACTCAACACCTGCTGCTGCCTGAGCACCTAACACCTCACACACTCAACACCTGCTTCTGCCTGAGCACCTAACACCTCATACACTCAACACCTGCTGCTGCCTGAGCATCTAACACCTCACACTCAACACCTGCTGCTGCCTGAGCACCTAACACCTCACTAATCAACACCTGCTGCTGCCTGAGCACCTAACACCTCACACTCAACACCTGCTGCTGCCTGAGCACCTAACACCTCATACACTCAACACCTGCTGCTGCCTGAGCACCTAACACCTCATACACTCAACACCTGCTGCTGCCTGAGCACCTAACACCTCACACTCAACACCTGCTGCTGCCTGAGCACCTAACACCTCACTCAACACCTGCTGCTGCCTGAGCACCTAACACCTCACACTCAACACCTGCTGCTGCCTGAGCACCTAACACCTCACACTCAACACCTGCTGCTGCCTGAGCACCTAACACCTCACACTCAACACCTGCTGCTGCCTGAGCACCTAACACCTCATACACTCAACACCTGCTGCTGCCTGAGCACCTAACACCTCACACACTCAACACCTGCTGCTGCCTGAGCACCTAACACCTCACACTCAACACCTGCTTGCCCCTGAGCACCTAACACCTCACACTCAACACCTGCTGCTGCTTGAGGACCTAACACCTCATACACTCAACACCTGCTGCTGCCGAACCTAACACCTATACACTAAACCCCTGGGCTGCCTGAGCACCTAACACCTACACTCAACACCGTTTCTGCCGAGCACCAACACCTCCACTAAACACCTGCCCCCTTTGACACCTAACACCCACACTCAACAAGCAAGAGGGTTTTGACTATGTTTGACCCCTCACCCCCTTAAATACACTATATTTCTCACTAAAGCGTCGTATACATTCTACCACATGAATGTTGTAATGTAGCTGTGACTCACGTCTGGTGGAGAGAAGAAACTGTAGTAAGTGTTGTTCTGAGAGAACCTCTGCTTGTTTATGTTGTTGTTTTAAGGGCGTGTGAGATGTGTGCAGTATACGGCCCGGTCCCGCCCCCCACCCAAGACTCATCCAAACAGTAAACAAAATAATAATGTAACATCTTTACTTACTACAACTACATGTACAAGGTATACAGACCATAGCTGACAGCAATGACATACCACTATATAGAAAGCCGCTTGTTATGTGAGTATTTGGGGGAAATACACAAATAACCCGACATAAAAAGAGAAGTTTACAACGACGTTTGGGCCCGACTTGGACCTTTAAAAAGTCGGTAAGCTTCTCCTTTAGGCGGGTTTTTTGTGTATCTTTCCAGTACGGTTTTTTTGGCCTTTTTTTTTTTTTTCGGGGTGGTGCAAAGATACGTAACCTTTATTGGGCGCTGTACACCCCCTCATTTACAGGCTATCCCCCCCAACCAGCAAACCCGGGTTTGCTAAGAGTTGATGATGGGGCCCCGTCGTTCAACTAGTACCGGGTTCCAGCCAATAAGATGATTTTTTGGCAACGCAAGGTTATGGGGGTACCATCTCCTGTCCCCCCCTGCTTTCCATTCTAGAGCTGGTTGAAGCAGGTCGCTCTCTTGTGGTTTTCTGTTTCGGGCTTGTTACCGGGAGAGCCCTATCTTATCACGTAATGTGTACATATTGCGTTCAAAATTGGTGAAGGATAATATAATCTAAACTTTTCTGCTTTTGTTTATTTTGCCCCCTTTACCCCCGGGATAAACCATTTGGAACTGGCGTCAGAGCAAGTTGCAACCCCTCCGATTTTTCCAAACGGTCTGATATTGCTGAGGGGATGGCCGGGGGGACTCTCCACGCTATATTCGCTCCCGCGCAGCCCTCAACAGAGCTATTACTTGCATTGTACAGACCCCTCAAAAGTCGATGTTAAAGTGTCAACGCTGGGGCACATTGCCAGGAAAAGCCCATCTAAGTACATGGTGGCAGGTGTGCCCTGTTCATCCTCTGAACGGGTTATGATATGATCAAACAGCAACAGGGGCTATTGCTAAAAAATGTATCAATTTTAAACCCAGGAGTCACAGAGTCAGGGTTGACTCAGTGTAGGGTGATCGCTAACACCACCGCCTTTACCCGTCCCCCTCATTAGACCCCCAGGGCTACCAGGTACCTCGGGTATGAATATGGCTCATGTGCCCCAGCAATGGGGTTGGCACCTCACCCTTGGGGGCACGTCCCAAAACCTCCATACTCGGGTGTCAATACCAGCCTAGCTGAGTCAGCTGACAGTCAGCCAACGAGCTCAGCTGACCGGGGGCTTTTAGTCTCCCAAGTTTCCCAATCTTGTCTTGTGGATCAAAATTTATGTCGCGCTAAAAATACTGGAAACACAACAAATTTTTCCGAAACAACAAATTGAACAACACAAGGGAAAAAGTGAAAAGTGTCCAATAAACAAATTGTCCAATTTGTGGGAAGTATAAGGGCTGAACAGGGGGGTGGTGGTGTTCTTAATTACAGTAATGACGAAAAAATATTTGTGTTGATAAATATACTGAGCATCAAATAAGGCTATGGGTCAAAGAATTATAAATGATGACCCAAATAAGTGGTGGTGAAGAGTTTGATGAGAGCAATGGTGTCTATAATGTTAGTAAAGTGATGACCCTAAAATAAGTGGGGGTGAAGAGTTGATGAAGCAATGGTGTTTTTTGTTGTAATAGTGTGACCCTAATATAAGTGGTGGTGAAAGTTTTTGATAAGCGGTGGTGTTATAATGTTGTAATAGTGATGACGAAATAAAGGGTGGGGTTTCAAGGGGGTGATGGGGAACCACATAGACATTTCGTTGAATAAATATTTGATAAAGTAAAGAACACAATGTTTTGGTAGGGCGCTGGTGATACAGTTGTAGTGTTGCGTGTAATGTTGTGGGGGAGGGGGTTGGTGGTGGGGTCACCTATCATAAACAACATAAAAAAGCGTCATGCTTG
This sequence comes from Cherax quadricarinatus, assembly GCF_026875155.1. Taxonomy (NCBI): domain Eukaryota; kingdom Metazoa; phylum Arthropoda; class Malacostraca; order Decapoda; family Parastacidae; genus Cherax; species Cherax quadricarinatus. The sequence goes on along the minus strand of NC_069471.1, from coordinate 9,654,820 downwards.
GGTTTACGAAGACTCCCACGAGGCCCTTACAACTAGAGGTGCACTCAAACTCATGGAAAGGGGAGCACTGTTGACATTGATAGGTCTTCTTTTATATGAACAATTTTTTTTATTATGCTGAGAAATAAGGATCCCAGGACTACTATAAAGGATCAAAACTGTATAAACTTTCTATATTAAGCTGGAATATTTCATCATTAGAAAAAGATTTCCCGCCTTCACATAAAGTAACAAAACCCCAAAAG
>NC_069471.1:9583843-9654075 GCF_026875155.1 Cherax quadricarinatus | reverse complement strand
CAACGGGTGTGAAGGTGGGTAGCTATAGCAAAATAGTCAGTGAATGGAACATCTCTATATGAAACTGGAAGGTCATGTACTGCTGACCGCGCAGCAGTGTCTGCCTGTTCATTGCCCTGTATGTCAACATGACTATATCTTTATGTTTGGTAGAGATACGGCATAACCAAAGTTGGATACAGAGAACTAGGGGGTGAGGTGTGTCAAATTTTTGTATAGCATGTAAAGCACTAAGGAAGTCTGAAACAACCACAAAGGATGACACAGGCATAGATGCAATACGGATAAGTGCTGCAAGAATGGCATAAAATTCAGCAGTAAAAATGATAGTCGAAGACAGTAAATGTCCTCGCACGATGCTGTCCGGAAACACTGCTGCGAATCCGACTGCCGTCAGAAGACTTAGAGCATCTGTGTACACTGCGATGGCATGAGAATGAGAGTGGAAGTGGTCAAGAAAAAGAGCGAGAAGCTACCGTATGCAGTTGGGCTTTCGAGCAAGGGAGTGAGAAAGAACAGACTCGAACAGCTGGAATTTCCCAGGGGGATAGGGAAAAGTGAGATGCTACATGAACATAGAAAGGTGGCAATTGAAGGGAAGACAAGAGCGAAAGTAAGCGAAGAGAAAAGGGACCGAGCAAACCGGGGCGGCAAACAAATAATGTCTACTAATATCAGTGACTATTCTATAAATGGAAGGACTGCAAAGATCATGAGAGTGTACATAGTAGCGAAGGCAATGGCCATCACAGGGATCAGACAAGGATAGAACATTCGCTTCTGCATAGAGGCTCTCAACAGGGGAAGAGCGAAAAGCACCAAGGCATAAACGTAATCTCTGATGATGGATGGAATTAAGGCTGGAGAGAGTAGCAGGAGAGGCCGCTAAATCGATCTGGTCACCATAATCGAGTTTCGATAAAATGAGGGCTGAATGTAGGCAAAGGAGAGTTTGACGATCAGCTCCCCATGAAAGATGAGCAAGGGTTTTAAGAAGGTTCAGCCGGCTGTGACAAGTTGCCTTCAGAGAGGTAATGTGAGGTTTCCAGGATAACCTACGGTCAAAGAGAAGGTCTAGAAACCTGACTGTATCTTGTTCAGGGATACGAGAGTCATAGAAGTACAAAGGATGATTGGAGATGACAAAGCGTCTAGTGAAAGTAATTTGGTGAGTTTTGGTACTGGAAATTTTAAACCCATGCATGATGTCCCAATTGGAAACACTGTCGACCGCATGCTGGAGAGAAACTGTAATGAGGTGACAGTCAGCGCTGCACAAGCAAGAGCGAAGTCATCTACATAGAGTGATGACCAAATATTGAATGGAAGAACAGAGGCCAAATCATTTATAGGAAGGAGAAAAAGTGTTATGCTTAGAACACATCCCTGAGGGACACGTTCAGCTTGGACAAAGTCCGTGGAGAGCACATCATTCACACGAACATGGAAATGTTTGTCAGTTAAAAATTCTTAAGGAAGAAAGGTAGATTGCCTCGGAGGCCTAAGGAGTGAGCTTGGGCCAAAATATTATACCTCCAAGTTGTGTCATATGCCTTCCCAACGTCAAAAAATATGGCAATAACTGAGTGATTATTCGCAAAGGCATTGCGAACATACTTATCCAAGCGTAGCAAGGGGTCTATGGTAGATCGGCCCTTACGAAACCCATATTGACTAGTGGAGAGACTGTTGTGTGTCTCTAAATACCACATTAAATGTCGATTTACCAGACATTCCATCACTTTACAAACTACACTGGTAAGAGCAATGGGACGATAGTGGGAGGCATCGTGTCCTGTAGTACCTGGTTTGTGGAAAGGGAAAACAATGGCAGATTTCCACAGCTGGGGAAAAAATCCTTGTGACCAACTAAGAGGTGTAAGAGGACTGCAAGGGCTGACTGATTAAAATGTTGTAACATCCGAATATGAATGTCGTCAGGCCCAGCTGCCGATGATCAGCAAGTTGAGTGTGTTGCCCCTAGTTCCCTAAGTGTAAAAGGCACATTATACTGTTCTGCTCTGAGAGAAGAAAAGTCCAAGGGTACTAACTCTCTGGCAGACTTCGAGGAAAGAAACGAGGGGCATAGATGGAGCCCCCGGGAAATACAGACCAGATGAGTGCCAATTTCAATGGCAATGTCAAGAGGGTTTGCTATATCAACACAGGCGACACATAGAACAGGGGCCGGGTCAGGAGAGTATTTACCACCCAATTTCCTCACTTTTTTCCAGACTGCACTCATAGAGGAAGCAGAGGTGATGGTGGAAACATAATCTCGCCAGCAAGTGTGTTTAGCATCATGGATGACACGGCAAGCGACCGCACGCTTCTGCTTAAAATCAAAAAGTCCCTCATCAGTTCTATTGTACTGGTACCTGCCTTATGCAGTGCATTTGAAACATACTGCACGAGCACAAGCAGGAGACCAGCAAGGCACGCACTTCTGAGAATGCCTGCCTGAGGTTTGGGGTATAGAATGAGAAGCTGCGGTTAAAACTGACATCGAGAAGAGGTGTAGGAGCTCATCAATGGAGGATGAAGAAGGAACCTCACTAAAAGCAGTGAGTTGCGAATAAAGGTCCCAATTTGCCTGATCAAATTGCCAGTGAGGGCCACAGAAAGGTGGTGAATATGAAGAAAGAATGATTGGAAAATGATCGCTGTCATGTAAGTCCGGTAGAACAGACCAGGCGAAGTCTAGCGCCCTGGAGGCAGAGCAGACTGATAGATCGATACAAGAGAGTATGAGTACGAGGCTCAAAATGGGTGGGAGTACCTGTATTTAAAACATAGAGGGGGTGAGAGGTGAGAAAAGCCTCCAACTGGATGCCACATGAGTCACAATGATACCCCCCAGAGGAAATGGTAGGCATTAAAATTGCCAAGTAACAGAAGTGGTGGTGGTAAGGATGAAAAAAGAAAGGCAAAATCTGGGAAAGAAAATGCCCGAGAAGGGGAGAGATATAAAGAACATATTGTAAACCACTTATTCAAGTGGATACGGGCTGCAGTGTAATGCAGCGAGGTACAGACAAATAAATAACAAAAAAGGCACAATACCGTGGCTGGAACGATACACAAATAACCCACACATAAAAGAGAGAAGCTTACGACGACGTTTCGGTCCAACTTGGATCATTGACAAAGTCACACTAACCAGAGGTGGAGCAGGACGGCTATATATAGGCAGGAAGAGGTGGTGGAAGTAGTAGTATAGTAGTAGTAGTAGTAGTAGTAGTAGTAGTAGTAGTAGTAGGTTGGGAGAAAGCGAACCCGTTCAATGAAGTCTTGAGAGTGACGGAGGTGGGGAGGAGAAAAAGTACCAAGAAAGGGAGTGAGGGTTTTGACCAGCCAAGAAGCAAGAGAATAAGAGACAGAACCTCTAGAGGATATGATAGGACGAAGAGGAATATCAGGTTTATGACTTTGACCTTGTTCAACGGTTTCGTGTCATCTGTCCCTCTCTTCCCTATTTCTATGGCCTTCCCAAAACTCATAAACCTGATATTCCTCTTCGTCCTATCATATCCTCTAGAGGTTCTGTCTCTTATTCTCTTGCTTCTTGGCTGGCCAAAACCCTCACTCCCTTTCTTGGTACTTTTTCTCCTGCCCATCTCCGTCACTCTCAAGACTTCATTGAACGGGTTCGCTCTCTCCCAACCTGTAAGATGCTTAGTCTTGACGTTGAGTCCCTCTTCACCAATGTCCCTCTTGATGATGTCCTTGATTTCCTTAGAGAGAAGGCCCATGAAGGGTTTCTTCATCTCCCTATCCCCACTGATGTCTTTCTTGATCTGATCCGCCTCTGTGTGGACTCTAACTCCTTTTCCTTCCAAGGGAAATATTATTCTCAAACCTTCGGTGTCGCTATGGGCTCTCCTCTCTCTCCTGTCCTTGCTAATCTTTACATGGAATACTTCGAGACTGTTCTTCTTCCTACCCTCGATGTGCAACCTTCACTCTGGCTCCGCTATGTGGATGACATCTTTGCTCTGTGGCCTCATGACTCCAGTCTCTTCCAACCTTTTCTTGAAGCTCTTAATAATCTTGCCCCTTCCATTAAGTTTAAAGCTGAATGGGAATCTAATTCCTTGCTTCCTTTCCTTGATGTCCATGTCCACCGCTTAGATACAGGTTTTTCCTTTTCCGTTTACTGTAAACCTATGCACAGTGGCATGTACATTCACTACTTTTCCTATCATGCTTCCCCTGTCAAGAAAAGTGTTCTTATCTCCCTCTTTATCCGTGCCCTCCGCATCTGTGATCCTCAGTTCCTTCCAGCAGAAATTTCCACTCTTCATAATTCGTTCTCCCGTCTTGGCTACCCTTCCCATTTCATAGACTCTGCCCTCTCACATGCTAAACACAATTTCTTCTCTTCCAAACTCTCTACTCATGAAAACTCTTCTATCCTCTGCCTTCCCTACATTTCCGGTCTTTCTAATCTCAACAATTCTCTCCGTCCCTTAGAGATCAAGCTTACCTTCCACCAGACTAACACTCTTCGCACTAATCTCGTTCATACCTCTCCTCCCTCTACAGATGTTCCTGGTGTCTACTCTATTTCTTGCTCCTCCTGTCCTCTTCAATACTTCAGAGAAACTGGTCGATCTCTTTCTGACAGACTTAGGGAGCACAAAAATAGTGTTAGGCTTGCCGACACTAACAATGCTCTTTTCTGTCATGTCAGAGATCATAGCCATCCTATTGACTGGTCTTCTGCTAAAACTGTCTTCCCTACTTCCAACTCGAACAGTCGCCGTCTAGTTGAATCCTCTCTAATACACAACTTTCCTTGTATGAACCTTAGCCCTGGCTTCGTCTCTGTAGATGCCTTCCTCTCCCACTACATTGTAAAATGCTCCAAACTTCAGAACACCCGTGACTTAACCTGAATCCTCATTTTTTCTTTTTCTTTTTCTTCATCTTCCCCTTTCCTCTTTCCTTTGCTCCTCTGGGTTGTCTTTCTCTCTCATGTCTCGTGTTTGTTCCTTCTTCATTTATTTCACCACTTCCCCTTGCACGCACCTCTGTGCGCTTGCTCTCCCTCTGTGGGCATCTAGCTCTCTTGCAGTGCTCCCCTTCCTTTGTATTTGACTGGCTCGTCCTTTTTATTTCCCACTTCTACCACTACCACTACTACTACCTCTTCTTCTACTACCACTACAACTACTGATGAAATTAAGACACATGTGTGGCGTCTGGTTGTCTTTGCTGTGGACGTTTCGCCATCCAGTGGCTGGCTGGATGGCGAAACGTCTATGATGGGGATGCCCGGATGTTGTGCATGTGTCTTAATTTCATCTTGTCGGTATTATATACAACTCTTGTACTACTACTACTACTACTACTACTACTACCACCACCTCTTCCTGCCTATATATAGCCGTCCTGCTCCACCTCTGGTTAGTGTGACTTTGTCAATGGTCCAAGTCGGACCGAAACGTCGTCGTAAGCTTCTCTCTTTTATGTGCGGGTTATTTGTGTGCGGACAAATAGTTGACAGTACGGAATATCATTGCACAGAAGAAGGGCACTTTCATTAATGGTCCCATCTGAGAAAGGATCTGAAGAATACAATAAATTATAGCCTGAGATAGGTTGGAAAACCGCTAGTGTAATTTTGGTTCTTGTAAGCAAACACCAAGAGGGGAAAACCTGGAAAGCAACATCTGAAGCTCGCCCCAATTACCCCTGAGGCCGCAGATATTCCACTGTAAATAGGCCATGATTGGCAACGAGGAAAATACCAGGAATCCTTAGGGAAAGGCACCTATGGGCTAGAGGGGTTTGAAAAGTCTCTGTGCAGTGGCATCGGAAGACGTTTAAGCAGCAAAGGAACGGAGCATTGCAAAGAATGGAGTCGTGGAGATGGAGGAGAGGGAACAGGAGGTGGATCAGTGTCCACTGAAAGTTTAGTCTCTGCAATATATTCTGAAAAAGCATGAAGTCTTCCTGAACTCAAAGATGTTGTATAGGAGACAATATTGGAGAGAGGAGGAGGGTGAGTAAAGATTGGGACAGTAATGGACTGTACTAAAGTAGGGGGGGACAAAAGCATGTTGGGAACTGGAGAAGTGGGGGAGGGGACAGATGAGGCAGAAACCTAGGAGGTGGCAGAAGAGGGAGAGACTTGGGAGGGGACAAGGGAGAGAAGCACAGAGTGAGGAGGGGCATGAACCTCCACACTTGTAATAGAGCCATTGAGAGGGAAAGAACCAGGTACAGAGACTGGAAAGGTAAAATGAGGGGGCAGAAGAAGGGAAGGAGGGGGCAAGGAAGATTTGAGCAAAGGGGATTTTTTGGACTTCTGAGAAATAGAGGGGCGACTGGCAGGTGTCGTATGAGATCTTGTTGATACCAGGTCTTGTGAGTGAGAACTCGAAGATGTCAGAACAGACTGAGGTGTTGAAGTAGGGACGTCTGAGCCCAGGACAGCAAAAGAATTAGATACAGGAGTGACTATGGGAGGGGCAACAACAGAGGAGGCTGCAGAAGATGGGACCCCAGAAGTGGGGGGACGTTTTGAAACACGAGAATAAGAAACACTGGGCAGTCTCCCTTGGAGGCGGAGATGAGAAACTGCCATAGCATAAGGGAGACCTGCTTCTTTGAGGCAACGGGTTTCACGCTCATTCAAGTAGATCTGGCAATGGTGAGAGTACAAAGGGTGAGCCTCATGACAATTAAGGCAAGAGGGAGGTCGACTGCAAGATGTATTAGAATGGCCGTCGGCACCACAGACTGGGCATTTGGCTATAGATCTGCAATATTTTGCTGGGTGACCAAATCGCCAGCAATTTCTACACTGTTGCAGTGCAGGGATCAGCTTTCGAACTTGTAACCGATGTCCTGCAACATAAACAGAGGATGGGAGTTCACGGCTGTCGAAAGTTAATTGAGCCACACTGCAAGGGTATTGTCTCGGCCCATGGGCAGGAAGGACATAAGTGTCTAGTTTGAGGATTGGGAGATCCTGGAGTTCCAGCTGTTCAAGAATGTCATTGCCACATGTCTGGAAATTCTGTTGGACTATGGTACGGGGCAGAATGACTACCACTACAAGAATTGAGAGAATGATGTTTTTCAATAGTGATAGGAATAGTATCGATATGTGAAAGGAGAGAAAGATCATGAGCTTGGGTAGCATTCTGGACAGTGACAATGTGCGTACAGCTCGAGAGTATGAAATGAAATATCTCTACCAACATGTCATAGGAACAGGGAAGAATAGTTCCCAGGAGAAATGAAAGGGCCGGAAATCACCCTCTGCACCCAAGAGGACCTCAACACCACAAGTAGTGCAGATGTGGCATGGAACCCATGCCATACCCTACCCTTCATGCCAGTAAACCAGCAATCCAGAATAGCAACCTCACATCTGCCGAGCTACCTCGGTGGCCAAAGAGAGGGCGGCCGCATATCCAGCACAAAGCATACCTCCTTTGGCCACCACCCCCGGAATCCAAAAGGCCGCCTCCAGAGATACACCTGTCGCCCAAAAGACACCCAAATCCACCACCTGAAGACCAGAGAGGGAATGGGATATCCCCAGGTGATTCAGATTCCATGGCAAACTACACCACTGCCAAAAACCTCGACAGAATGGGATTGACCCCAGTACCCTTCCCTCTACCTAGGAACCAGTAGACCTGTGGGAAGAATCCCAAAGGCCAAAAATAGGAAGGGAATAAGGGAGGGATGGGGGGGAGGAGGAGGAAAGGAAAAAGGGAGGATGGGGTAGGGAAGGGGGGATTGGAGGGTAATTAGGTTCGGTCTGAGGAAGGAGACCAACAGGTCTAATTCCTCAGACCAAGAGCCTCTTCACCATGCCAAGGAGCCCCCCATGAAGAGGCCCGGTTGGTCAGGTACTGACTTTAGGTACCTGTCCAGTGCTTTCTTGAAGACAGCCAAAGTTCTATTGGTAATCCCCCTTATGTATGCTGGGAGGCAGTTGAACAGTCTTGAGCCAAAGTTACTTGTTGTGTTATCTCTTATTATGCTAGTAGCACCCCTGCTTTTTATTGAGGGATGTTGCATCGTCTGCCAAGTTTTTTTATTTTCTAGGGAGTGATTTTCATGTGCAGGTTTCATACCAATCCCTCCAGGATCTCCCAAGTGTATTTTATCATGTATCTCTCTCGCCTGCATTCAGGGAATACAGATCAAGGACCTTCAACCATTTCCAGTAATTTAGGTGCCTCATCGTACTTATGTGTGCTGTGAAAGTTCTCTGTACACTCTCCAGGTCTGTAATGTCTCCGGCCTTGAAGGGGGCCATTAGTGTACAGCAGTATTCCAGCCAAGAGAGAACAAGCGATTTGAAGAGGATCATCATGGGCTTGGCATCCTTAGTTTTGAAGGTTCTCATTATCCATCCTATCATTTTCTTAGCAGATGAGGTAGATACATTGTAGTGGTCTTTGAAGGCGTGATCCTCTGACATTATCACTCCCAGGTCATTTACATTTCTTTTTTGCTCTATTGTATGGTTAGAATTTGTTGTATACCCTGATATATTTTAATTTCCTCAAGTTTTCCATATCTGAGTAGTTGAAATTTCTCCTCGTTGAACTTCATATTGTTTTGAGTGGCCCATTCGAAGATTTGGTTGATGTGCACTTGGAGCCTTGCGGTGTTTTCGATGGAGGTCACTGTCAGGGTAGTCCAGGTGTCATCTGCAAAGGAAGACATGGAACTATGGCATACATCTCTATGTCCAAAATGAGGATGAGGAATAGAATGGTAGCGAGTACTAAGCCTTGTGGAACAGAGCTTTTTACTGTGACTGCCTCGGACTTTGCTCTGTTTACTATTACTCTTTGTGTTCTATTTGTCAGGAAGTTATAGACCCATCTACCAACTTTACATGTTATTCCTTTATCATGCGTTTTGTGTGTTATTACACCATCATCACACTTGTCAAAAACTTTTGCAGTCTGCTTATGCTACATATGCATTTTGTTTATTCTCAACAGCATCCAGGACCTTGTCATAGTGGTCTAGTAGCTGTGACACGTAGGAGTGACCTGCTCTAAACCCGTGTTGCCATGGGTTGTGTAACTGATGGGTATCTAGGTGGTTGGTGATTTTGCTTCTTAAGGAAAATCGGCCTGATGACACTGGAGGACAGGAGGGTTAAGGTAGACACGATAATGGCAAAATACTGCGAGGAATAGAGAAGGAGGACAGAGAGAGTAATGTTTCAGAGATTGGACACAGAAACAAGGGGTCACAGTTGGAAGTTGAAGACTCAGATGAATCAAAGGGATGTTAGGAAGTATTTCTTCAGTCATAGAGTTGTCAGGAAGTGGAACACCCTAGAAAGTGACATAGTTGAGGCAGGAACTAGACATAGTTTTAAGACTAGGTTTGTTAAGGCTCATGGAGCAGGGAGAGAGAGAACATAGAAGCTATCAGTGAAAAGGCAGAGCCAGGAGCTATGACTCGACCCCTGCAACCACAAATAGGTGAGTACAAATAGGAGAGTACACACACAAGTGCGCACACTAGCGTGGGTCCGTGGGGTGAAGACGTGGGTAACAAGGCTCCGAGATCCTTAGCGTTGTATGGCGTGCAATAACAGTTAGCAGTAATCAGTGGTAGTGGAACGTCAGTGAACAATACTACGAGTGATAATTAAAGTTATTAGTTAAAGAAAGTGAGAGGAAAGCTGAAATCATAATATTTCAAAGTGCAAACTGTTGGGGGTCTTAGGCGCTGTTGCCACATTGGTAGTGGTAGGCCTGAAGAAGTGACGTCACGACAAGTTGTGTGCCACTATACATATAAAGTGAAGTGTATGTAATGTGAAGTGTATACTATCATCAGTGAAGTGTGAAATCGCGTGAGGAAGCGGGATGTATGAGAATATATGGTTATAATCATCAGGGGTCAGGTCCCAGGAGGGTTGTGTCAGGTCACAAGAAGTTGCGGCCAGTCATTACACCGCACAAGATTCTCTCACACACACACACACACACACACTCACACACACACACATGCACACATCCACACAGGCAGTGTTACTACCGGTAGTTATTAGCAGTAAGAATACATAGGAAGCTAGGAAGTCCTCTCTCAATGTGAACAAGGAAAATGATAATAACCAGCAACAATTAATACGTAAATCCAGAAAGGGCAATAAGTGGAGAGAGTAGATAATTGGGAAAGATAAATGAGACTAAATTTGTGCCTACACGACGGATCTTTCAACCACACAGACGATGCACCATCCCCCCAATGAAAAGCAGGGGTGTCACTAGCACGTTAAGAGACCATACAATAAGTGTCAGGGGCCCGAGACTGTTCAACTGCCTCCCAGCACACATAAGGGGGATTACCAACAGACCCCTGGCAGTCTTCAAGCTGGCACTGGACAAGCAACTAAAGTCAGTTCCTGATCAGCCGGGCTGTGGCTCGTACGTTGGTTTGCGTGCAGCCAGCAGCAACAGCCTGGTTGATCAGGCGCTGATCCACCAGGAGGCCTGGTCACAGACCGGGCCGCGGGGGCGTTGACCCCCGAAACTCTCTCCAGGTAAACTCCAGGTAAACACAACCTACCCCCGTAACCCTCCCTCCCTCACACACAAGCACACACACACAAGGGTAGACACTCACACACTCACACACACACACACACATACATACACATACACACACATACATACATACATAAAGACATACACACACACAAACACAAACACACACACACACACACACATATACACACACACACACACCACACACACACACCACACACACCACACACACACACACACCCCACACACCTTAGAGAGGGAGCAGATATGTTGTGCGTACCACTTACCACAATCTTCAACACATCCCTGGAAACTGGGCAACTACCTGAGGTATGGAAGACGGCAAATGTAGTTCCCATTTTCAAAAAAGGAGACAGAAAAGAGGCACTAAACTATAGACCTGTGTCATTGACGTGTATAGTATGCAAAATTATGGAGAAGATTATCAGGAGGAGAGTGGTGGAGCACCTGGAACGGAACAGGAGTATAAATGCCAACCAGCATGGATTCACGGAAGGCAAATCCTGTGTCACAAACCTTCTGGAGTTTTATGACAAAATAACAGAAGTAAGACAAGAGAGAGAGGGGTGGGTTGATTGCATCTTCTTGGACTGCAAGAAGGTCTTTGACACAGTTCCTCACAAGAGATTAGTGCAGAAGCTAGAGCATCAGGCGCATATAACAGGAAGGGCACTGCAATGGATCAGAAGAATACCTGACAGGGAGGCAACAACGAGTCCATGGTATGTAATGATGTATCACAGTGGGCACCTGTGACGAGCGGGGTCCCACAGGGGTCGGTCCAAGGACAGTGCTATTTTTGGTATATGTGAACGACATGACGGAAGGGTTAGACTCAGAAGTGTCCCATGTTTGCAGATGATGTGAAGTTAATGAGGAGAATATAAATCTGATGAGGACCAGGCAGACTTCAAAGAGACCTGGACAGACTGGACACCTGGTCCAGAAAATGGCTTCTCGAATTTAATCCTGCCAAATGCAAAGTCATGAAGATAGGGGAAGGGCACAGAAGACCACAGACAGAGTATAGGCTAGGTGGCCAAAGACTGCAAACCTCACTCAAGGAGAAAGATCTTGGGGTGAGTATAACACCGAGCATGTCTCCGGAAGCACACATCAATCAGATAACTGCTGCAGCATATGGGCGCCTGGCAAACCTGAGAACAGCATTCCGATACCTTAGTAAGGAGTCATTCAAGACACTGTACACCGTGTATATCAGGCCCATACTGGAGTATGCAGCACCTGTTTGGAACCCGCACTTGATAAAGCACGTCAAGAAACTAGAGAAAGTACAAAGGTTTGCAACAAGGTTAGTTCCAGAGCTAAGGGGAATGTCCTATGAAGAAAGATAAGGAAATCGGCCTGACGACACTGGAGGACAGGAGGGTCAGGGGAGACATGATAACGACATATAAAATACTGCGTGGAATAGACAAGGTGGATAAGGACAGGATGTTCCAGGGAGGGGACACAGAAACAAGAGGCCACAATTGGAAGTTGAAGACACAAATGAGTCAGAGAGATAGGAAGTATTTCTTCAGTCATAGAGTTGTAAGGCAGTGGAATAGCCTAGAAAATGACGTAGTGGAGGCAGGAACCATACACAGTTTTAAGATGAGGTTTGATAAAGCTCGTGGAGCGGGGAGAGAGAGGGCCTAGTAGCAACCGGTGAAGAGGCGGGGCCAGGAGCTAGGACTCGACCCCTGCAACCACAAATAGGTGAGTACAAATAGGTGAGTACACACACACACCCTCCACCACTTGACACAAACACTTGACACAAACACATACCCCCCTCCCCTAACCATCTCTCCCCCTTCCCTAACCACCTCACCTTAGCCACCTACCCCTCCCCCAAACCACCTAACCCCTCCCCAAACCGTCTAACCCCCCAACTACCTCCCTCCCTCCAATAACCATCCTCCCCCTCCCCCATAACCATCCAACCCCTCTCTCCCCCAAACCATCTAACACCCCTCCCCCAACTATCTCTACCCCTCCAATAACCATCCTCCCCCTCCCCCACAACCATCCATCCCCTCTCCTAACCATCTATTCCCCTCCCCCTAACCAGGATGAGGACAAGGGGCTCCAAGGACGAATCTGGGAGGGAGGAATGGAGGTAGAGCTCAAAAAAAGGGAGGAAGACTGGGGAAGGAGACTAGATGAGCTGGAAAGGAAGATGGAAGAGAGGTTAGCAGCAGAATGCAGAGGTGAAGCAACAGGCCACAGCAGCAGAAATCAAGATAGAGAGATTAGAAGAGGAGCTGAGACATCTGAAACAGCACAGAGACAAAGATATTACAGAAGTAGCATCGGCAATGGCTACATCAAACACAGATAACAGGTCTGAAGGAAGCATGGAAACTAAACTGTATGCAGAGGTCCTGTCAAACCCACATGGGGCCAAAACAAAGACAGGGAGCACACTAGGACAGAATGAGAGGTTGGAAGACATTGAAGGAACTAGGACATGTGCATGGAACTTACCAGATACCCGTGGGGGCCAGGAGCAGGTGAGCAGGAAAGATAAACCAAGAAGCATAGGGGCCATAACTAGGGAAGGGACTGAAGGAAGGAACACTCCACGGGAAGGAACTAAAACACATCAGAGGATGCAATGGGAGTCACAGTGGGAGGTGGAAAGGGAAAGATCCGTGTTTGTCTATGGGCTAGACGAAGCTAAAGGGGAAACTTATGATGAAAGAAAGCAGGAGGAGAAAAAAGCGATTGAAGATATCATGAAGGTGATAGGCGAGAGGGACATGACCCAGGTGGCAAATTTTCGGAGAATTGGGTGGTTCACAAAGAAAAGGAATCGGCCTCTCAAAGTAATTTTCAAGGCAGAATCAATCCGAACCATGATCCTGCAGGAGAAAGCACGGCTGAGAGGCAAGCAGGAGTTCCGGAGTGTGTACCTCGATAGAGACAGAACACAGGATGAAAGGAAGACAATGAAAGAGAGAGTTCAAAAACGAAAGGAGAAATGGGAGGAAATGAAAAAGGAGAGCAGAATAACCCAGGATCAAATGGAAGGACAAGCGCACCCCCCAGAAACACCTGCAGAAGGACTACAGCCACGACACCCCCAAGGCAACTGAACAATCCAAACCAACCATCACACACCGATCCCTCTGTTTCCACCCCCCGCACCACAGTTACAGTATTAGAACAGAAGTTGAAGGTTTGGTACACAATGCAGATGGATTAACGAATAAACATGAGGAATGGCAAGAAAGAATCAATGAGAAGTCCCCAGACATCATAGCAGTTACAGAAACAAAACTCATGGAGACAATAACAGATGCAATCTTCCCACCAGGATACCAGATCATGAGGAAAGATAGAAGGGGCAGGGGGGGAGGTGGGGTTGCTCTGCTCGTAAAAAACAGATGGAAATTCGAGAAAATGGAAGGAATAGATGAGATGGGAGAAAGAGACTACATAGCAGGTACACTTCAGTCTGGGGAACACAAAGTGGTCATTGCAGTGATATATAATCCACCACAGAACTGCAGGAGGCCAAGAGAGGAATATGAAGAGAGCAACAGAGCAATGGTGGACACACTTGCTGAGGTGGCAAGAAGAGCTCACTCCAGCAGAGCAAAGTTGCTGGTTATGGGGGATTTCAACCACAGGGAGATTGACTGGGAAAACCTGGAGCCACATGGGGGTCCCGAAACATGGAGAGCCAGGATGTTGGACGTGGTGCTGGAAAACCTCATACACCAACATGTTAAGGACACTACCAGAGTGAGAGGGGAGGATGAACCAGCAAGATTGGACCTTGTGTTCACCCTGGGCAGCTCAGACATTGAGGACATCAAGTATGAGAGTCCCCTAGGAGCTAGCGACCACATGGTTCTGTGCTTTGAATGCATAGTAGAGCTGCAAGTGGAGAGAATAACAGGAGTTGAATGGGAAAAGCCTGACTATAAAAGAGGGGACTACATAGGGTTGAAGAACTTCCTGCGGGAGGTCCAGTGGGACAGAGAACTGGCAGGAAAGCCAGTAAATGAAATGATGGAATATGTAACAACAAAATGCAAGGAGGCAGTGGAAAGGTTTATTCCCAAGGGCAACAGTAACAACGGGAAGACCAGAACGAGCCCCTGGTTTACCCGACGGTGTAAGGAGGCAATAACAAAGTGCAATAGAGAATGGAAAAAGTACAGAAGGCAGAGAACACACGAAAATAGGGAGATCAGTCGCAAAGCCAGGAATGAGTACGCACAGGTAAGGAGGGAGGCCCAGCGACAGTATGAAAATGACATAGCATCGAGAATCAAGACTGACCCGAAACTGTTGTATAGCCACATCAGGAGGAAGACAACAGTCAAAGACCAGGTGATCAGATTAAGGACAGAAGGTGGAAAACTCACAAGAAATGATCAGGAGGTATGTGAGGAGCTGAACAGGAGATTTAAGGAAGTTTTTACAGTAGAGACAGGAAGGGCTGTGGGAAGACAGCACAGAAGGGAACATCAAGGGGGAATATACCAACAAGTGTTGGATGACATACGAACAACTGAGGAGGAGGTGAAGAAGCTCTTAAGTGACCTTGACACCTCAAAGGCGATGGACCGGACATCTCCCCATGGGTCCCTTAGAGAAGGAGCAGAGATGCTGTGCGTGCCTCTAACCACAATCTTCAACACATCCCTTAAAACTGGGCAACTACCTGAGAAATGGAAGACAGCTAATGTAGTCCCCATATTTAAGAAAGGAAACAGAAACGAGGCACTAAACTACAGACCTGTGTCTCTGACATGTATTGTGTGCAGTCATGGAGAAGATTATCAGGAGGAGAGTGGTCGAACACCTGGAAAAGAACAAGATTATAAATGAAAACCAGCATGGGTTCATGGAAGGCAAATCTTGTATCACAAACCTCCTGGAGTTTTATGACAAGGTAACAGAAGTAAGACACGAGAGAGAGGGGTGGGTAGTTTTGCGTTTTCCTAGACTGCAGGAAGCCTTTGACACAGTTCGCCACAAGAGATTAGTGCAGAAGCTGGAGGATCAGGTGCACGTAAAAGGGAGGGCACTGCAATGGATAAGGGAATACCTGACAGGGAGGCAGCAACGAGTCATGGTCCATGAAGAGGTATCACAGTGGGCGCCTGTTATGAGCGGGGTCCCACAGGGGTCAGTTTCTAGGACCAGTGCTATTTTGATATATGTGAACGACATGATGGAAGGAATAGACTCTGAAGTGTCCCTGTTCGCAGATGATGTGAAGTTGATGAGAAGAATTAAATCGGACGAGGATGAGGCAGGACTGCAAAGAGACCTGGACAGGCTGGACATGTGGTCCAGCAACTGGCTTCTCGAATTCAATCCAGCCAAATGCAAAGTCATGAAGATTGGGGAGGGGCAAAGAAGACCGCAGACAGAGTATAGGCTAGGTGGACAAAGGCTACAGACCTCACTCAGGGAGAAAGACCTTGGGGTGACCATAACACCGAGCACATCACCGGAGGCACACATCAACCAAATAACCGCTGCAGCATACGGGCACCTGGCAAACCTGAGAATAGCGTTCCGATACCTTAATAAGGAATCATTCAAGACACTGTACACTGTGTATGTTAGGCCCATACAGGAGTATGCAGCACCAGTCTGGAACCCACACCTGGTCAAGCACGTCAAGAAGTTAGAGAAAGTACAAAGGTTTGCAACAAGGCTACTCCCAGAGCTCAAGGGAATGTCGTACGAGGAAAGGTTAAGGGAAATCGGATTGACGACACTGGAGTGCAGAAGGGTCAGGGAAGACATGATAACGACATACAAGATACTGCGGGAATAGAGAAGGTGGACAGAGATAGGATGTTCCAGAGAGGGGACACAGGGACAAGGGGTCACAACTGGAAGCTGAAGACTCAGACGAGTCACAGGGATGTTAGGAAGTATTTCTTCAGTCATAGAGTTGTCAGCAAGTGGAATAGCCTAGCAAGTGAAGTAGTGGAGGCAGGAACCATACATAGTTTTAAGAAGAGGTATGACAAAGCTCAGGAAGCAGAGAGAGAGAGGATCCAGTAGCGATCAGTGAAGAGGCGGGGCCAGGAGCTGAGTCTCGACCCCTGCAACCACAATTAGGTGAGTACATATACGAGCACACACAAGGAGCTATCTATCGACCCCTGTAATACAAATAAGTGAATCCACACATACACAAGTGCACATACACATGAGCACATGCACACATGTGCACACACACACGTGGTAATGCTTTGTTTACAGGGAGCAAAGTCAAGGAATTTCTCCAGAATGATTTGTAATATACCATTGTGGATAAAATACTTTGATATTACTTGAACATTTCTGAGTTGTCTCTGAATTCATTAATTTTATCACACTCCGGTACATAATGATGCAGTGTGTGACAATAGTCAATTTGGCAAAGTTTATATTTCGTCTGGTCTACATCTGGTGGTGGTGATTTAACCTGCCAAAGATACTTCTAATCCAGCCAGAGACGGGCGGTAGTGACATCCAAGAGTCTGCTTTTTTATTAAAATTCAAATTTATTTCCAAGTAGTACACTGAGATTATGCATTTACAATAATGGGTTGCAGTGCAAAGAGAGCCTCTATTATGCCTAGGCATTATGGGCTGACTTAATTTAAAGGCTTACTGACTAGTCAATACTAAAGAAATTTATCATAGTTGTACAGTAGATCTATTAATTAAAGTGAATCTAATTTATATAAACCAATGGATATATTCATATATTCAAAAATGTTTTTATGAAACGTGATTCAGTTATATTCATGTCAACAATGGACAATAGGTTAACAAGTAAATATTGAAATCATTTTATGGGAATATAACATTTTGATTTGCTAATTATTATAATAATAAAGAAGTGCTAAACCACAAGGGCTATACAGCGCTGCAGGGCAGGAAGGAAGCGAGGGTATCAGGTGGCAAAAGGGAGATGGATGAGTAATAGGTTATGGAGAACAGCGGGGCAGTGCATAGTGAAAGGGTAGAGGGCAGCAAAACATTGAGGTAGAAAGGGCAGAGGGAATGCGAAAGGTATCATCATCAGAGTTTGTAGAGTAAATCAGTCATTGTCAAGAAGTCAATGAGAGAGTCAGGATTAAAGGAGGGTGCATCAGCAAGAAGGGAAGGTAAAGAAAGAGTAGGAGAGCGGAGACATTTCTCACAGAGGGGAACATTATAATCAAAAAGAAGCGCTAAGCCACAAGGGCTATACAGCGCTGCAGGGTAGGGAAGGAAGTGAGGGTATTGGGCAGCAGAAGGGGGGAGGGATGATCAGTTACAGAAAACAGCGGAGCAAGGGATAGTGCGGGGGTAGAGGGTAGCAAGAGATTGAGGTACAAAGGGCTGAAGGTATCAGAGTTTGTGAAGTCAGTTGTTGTCAAAAAGTCAATGAGAGAGTCTGGATGAAAGGTGGGTCCATCAGCGAGAAGGGAAGGTAAAGAGAGAGCAGCGGAACAAAGACGACGACAGAGGTAAATTCTGCATGCTCATTCATAAAGTGGGCAGTCTAACAAAATGTGGCCGACTGATAATGGAACCTGACAATTCTCACAGAGAGGAGCAGGGCGCCTCTCCATGAGATATCCATGAGTAAGACGAGTATGGTCAATGTGATGACGGGAGAGAGTAGTCTCCCAACCTCGATACTGGTGACAAGAAGACGGCCAGTAACCTATACTTGGTTTAATTGATTGAAGTTTGTTACCGAGCATAGTAGACCAACGTTGTTGCCAACGGGTGTGAAGGTGGGTAGCCATTGCAGCAAAATAGTCCGTAAATGGAATACCTCTATATGAAACTGGTAGGTCATGTACTGCTGACCACACAGCAGTGTCTGCCTGTTCATTGCCCTGTACGTCAACATGGCCAGGGACCAAACAAAAAAAATATCTTTATGCTTGGTAAAGATGCGGCGTAGCCAAAGTTGGATACGGAGGACTAAGGGGTGAGATGTATCAAATTTCTGAATAGCCTGTAAAGCACTAACAGAGTCTGAGACAACCACAAATGATGACACAGGCATAGATGCAATATAGATAAGTCCTGCAAGAATGACATACAATTCAGCAGTAAAAATACTAGCCGAAGATAGTAAATGCCCTCGCATGACTTAGAGCCATCTGCGTACACTGCANTGGCATGTGAATGAGAGTGAAAGTGGTCAAGAAAAAGAGAGCGAGAAGCGACCGAAGACAGTTGGGCTTTCGAGCAAGGGAAAGGGAAAGAACAGACTCGAACAGCTGGAACTTCCCAGGGGAGTAGGGAAAAGTGAGATGCTACATGAACATAGAAAGGTGGTAATTGAAAAGAAGACAAGAGCGAATGTAGGCGAAGAGAGAAGGGACAAAGTAATCAGGGGCGGCGAACAAACAAAAGAATGTCTACTAATATCAGTGACCATTCTATAAATGGAAGGACTGCGGAGATCATGAGAGCGTACATAGTAGCGAAGGCAATGGGCATCAAGTCGATCGGATAAGGATGGAATGTTCGCTTCTGCATAGAGGCTCTCAACACGGGAAGAGCGAAAAGCACCAAGGCATACACGTAATCCTTGGTGATGAATGGGGTTAAGGCTACAGAGAGTAGCAGGAGAGGCCGCTGAATAGATCTGGTCACCATAATCAAGTTTCGATAAAATAAGGGTGGAATGTAGGTGAAGGAGAGTTCGACGATCAGCTCCCCATGAAAGATGAGCAAGGGTTTTAAGAAGGTTCAGCCGGTTGTGACAAGTTGCCTTCAGAGAGGTAATGTGAGGTTTCCAGGATAACCTACGGTCAAAGAGGAGGTCCAGAAACCTGACTATCATGTTCAGGGATACGGGAGCCATAGAGGTACAAAGGATGATAGGAGATGACAGAGCGTCTAGTGAAAGTAATTTGGCGAGTTTTGGTACTGGAAAATTTAAACCCATGTGGTGGCCCAATTGGAAACACGGTCGACTGCATGTTGGAGAGAAACTGTAATGAGGAGACAATCAGCGCCTGCACATGCAATAGCGAAGTCATCAACATAGTGATGACCAAATATCTGATGGAAGACTAGAGGCCAAATCATTCGTAGGAAGGAGAAAAAGTGTTGTGCTCCGAACACATCCCTGGGGGACAACTTCAGCTTGGATAAAGTCCGGGGAGAGCACATTGTTAACCCGAACACGGAAATGTGTCAGTTAAAAAGTTCTTAAGGAAGGATGGTAGATTGCCTCAGAGGCCTAAGGAGTGGGCTTGGGCCAAAATATTATACCTCCAAGTTGTGTCATATGCCTACTCAAGGTCAAAAAATGTGGCAATAACTGAGTGGTTATTCACAAAGGCATTACTAACATACGTATCCAAGCGTAGTAAGGGGTCTATGGTAGAACGGCCCTTAAGAAAGCCATATTGACGAGTGGACAGACTGTTGTGTGTGTCTAAATACCACTAAACGTCTATTTACCAAGCGTTCCATCACTTTGCAAACTGCACTGGTAAGAGCAATGGGACGATAGCAGGAGGCTTCATGTCCCGTAGTGCCCAGTTTGCGGAAAGGGAGAACAATGGCAGACTTCCACGGCTGTGGAAGAACTCCTTGTGACCAAATAAGATTGAAAAGGCGTAATAGGATTGCAAAAGCTGATGGATGTAAATGTTGTAGCATATGAATGTCGTCGGGCCCAGCTGCCGATGATCGGCAAGCTGAGAGTGTTGCCTCCAGTTCTTGAAGTGTAAAAGGCACATTATACTGTTCTTCTCTGAGAGAAGAAAAGTCCAAGGGTGCTAACTCTCTGGCAGACTTTGAGGAAAGAAACGAGGTGCATAGATGGAGCCCCTGAGAAATACGGACCAGATGATTGCCAATTTTGTTGGCAACATCTGGTGGGTTTGCTATATCAATAACGGAAAATTGCAGAACAGGAGCCGGGTCAGGAGACTATTTACCACTCAGTTTTTGTGCTTTTTTCCAGACTGCACTCAGAGGAAGCAGAGGTGATGGTGGAGACAATCTCGCCAGCAAGTGCGTTTAGCGTCACAGATGACACAACGAGCTTCTGCTAAAAATCAAGAAGTGTCTCCATGGTTCTATTGTACCGGTACCTGCCCCACGCAGCGTGTTTCAAACGTACTGCATGAGCACAAGCAGGAGACCACCAAGGCATGCATTTCTGAGAATGCCTGCCCGAAGTTTGGGGTATAGAATGAGAAGCTGCAGTTAAAACGGAGGATGAGAAGAGGTGCAAAAGCTCATCAATGGAGGACGAAGAAGGAACTTCACTAAAAACAGTTAGCTGTGAGTAAAGGTTCCAATTTGCCTGATCAAATTGCCAGCGTGGGATGTGAAGAGGTGGTGAATATGAAGGGGAAGTAAGAATGACTGGGAAATGATCGCTGTCATGTAAGTCTGGAAGAACAGACCAAGTGAAGTCTAATGCGGAGGAGGAAGAGCAGACTGAGAGATCGATGCAAGAGAGAGTTAGAGTCCGAGGATCAAAATGGGTGAGAGTACCTGTATTTAAAACATGGAGGGGGTGGGTGGCAAGAAAAGCCTCTAACTGAATGCCACGGGAATCACAGTGAGACCCCCCCCAGAGGAAATGGTGGGCATTAAAATCACCAAGTAACAGAATCGGTGGTGGTAATGACGAAACAAGAAAGGCAATATCCGGAATAGATAATGCCCGAGAAGGAGAGAGAGATAAAGAACAGAGCATATACCACCTATGCAAGTGGATACGGACTGCTGTGTAATGCAGCGAAGTACGAACAAATAGCTGATGGTACAGAATATCAGTGCGTAGAAGAAGGGCACTTTCATTAAAGGTCCCATCAGGAAAAGGATCTGAAGAATGCAATAAATTATAGCCTGAGATGGGACAGATAACAGCAGAGTGTAATTTTGGTTCCTGTAAGCAAACACCAACAGGGGAAAACTGGGAGAGTAACATCTGAAGCTCACCCCGATTACCCATGAGGCCGTGTATATTCCACTGTAAATAGGCCATGATTGGCTATGATAAAGATACCTGAAATCCGCAGGTAAGGGTTCCTACGGACTAGAGGGGTTAGGAAAGTCCACATGCGGAGGCAGTGGAAAACGTTCAAGCAGCGAAGGAACTGTGCGCTGTGAAGAAAGGAGTTGTGCAGATGGAGTAGAGGAGAGAGATGGAGCGGAGGGTGGATCAGTGTCCATTGATGGTTTGGTCTCTGCAATATATTCAGAGATTGCTTCAAGTGTTTCAGAATTCAGAGACGTCGTATGGGAGACAATACTGGAAATGGTAGGGGGAGGATGAGTAAAGATTGGAACTGTAATGGACTGTACCAAGGTAGGGGGGGGCGAAAGGGTGGAGGGAACTGGAGAAGCGTGGAAGAGGACAGAAGAGGAAGAAACCTGGGAGGTGGCAGAAGAGGAAGAAACTTGGAGAGGAACAGGGGAGAAAGGTACAGTACGAGGAGGAGGGTGAACCTCTACACTTGTAACAGCCAGTGAGAATGGGAGAACCAGGTACAGAGACAGGGAAGGGAAAATGAGGAGGTGGAAGATGGGTAGGAGGTGTTAACAGACCTTTTTTTGACTTTTGAGAAGTAGAGGGACGATTGGGAGGTGTCATATGAGATCTCATCGCTACTGAGGCTTGTGAGAGAACATGAAGAAGCGAGATCAGACTGAGACGTTGAAGTAGGGACGTCTGAGCCGAGGACAGCAAAAGAATTAGATACAGGAGTGACTATGGGAGAGGTAACCACAGAGGTGGGTGCAGAAGATGGGATACCAGAAGTGGGGGGACGTTTTGAAACACGGGAATAAGAAACACGAGGTAGTCTCCCTTGGAGGCGGAGATGAGAAACTGCCATGGCATAAGGGAGACCTTCTGTCTCTTTGAGGTAACGGATTTCCCGTTCATTTAAGTAGACTTGACAACGGCGAGAGTACGAAGGGTGAGCCTCATGACAATTAAGGCAAGAGGGAGGTCGATTGCAAGACGTATTAGAATGGACATCGGCACCACAGACTGGGCATCCGGCGATAGATCTGCAATATTTCGCTGGATGGCCAAATCGCCAGCAATTTCTACACTGTTGCGGTGTAGGGATCACCTTTCGAACTTGTAACCTATGTCCTGCTACAAAAACTGAGGATGGGAGTTCACGGCTGTCAAAAGTTAAACGAGCCACATTGCTAGGGTATCGTCTCCACCCGCGGGCAGGAAGAACGTAAGTGTCTACCTTGAGGATTGGGAGATCTTGGAGTTCCAACTGTTCAAGAATGTCAGTGCCACATATCTGGAAATTTTGTTGAACTATGGTATGGGGGCAGAATGACTGTACCACTACAAGAATTGAGGGAATGATGCTTTTCAATAGTTACAGGAACAGTATCGATATGGGAAAGACGAGAAAGCTCATGAGCCTGGGTAGCATTCTGTACGGTGACGATGCACATACCGCTCTTAAGAGCATGAAAAGAAATATCTTTACCAACATGGCGTAGGAGTGCCTTGCCAATACTGTGGTCAGAAAGATAGGCAGTAGAGGAAGTCGGTCGTAAAGTGAAGAATTTAGTCCATTGTGCAGTCTGAAACTGAGCGTGGAAAGGTAGTGAAGGACGTGTTGATCTTTTCTGAGAAGAACGAGAAGGTGGAGAAGTATCATCAGCAGGTAATTGTCGTTGGCGTTTAGGCATGGGACCAGAGTTGGTCCGATGTGGAACGGGCCGGCGATTCGAAAATTGCCGCACCGTAGAGGGAGAGGCCGGAAGCATAGTCAGAGGAGAGCGAAGGTCAGATAAATCGAAGGAGTCAGTTGAGGCCTCAGTACCTGAAGCGGGTGAGGAAACAGCACCGGCAAGAGGTACAGAGGCATGAGGAGTGTCCGAAGAGTGGTCCAAAGACGAGGCGGGGTCAGAACGGGGTGTGGTATCAATAAGGGGTCCGGGGGTAGCAGGTTCATGGACTAGGGCTGCCATGGTTAGGTTACTTCTTTCTTTTTGTTTGGGGGGACCGGGGAGGGATAGTTCCTAGGAGGAATGAAAGGGCCAGAAATCTCCCTCCTCGCCCAAGAGGACCTTAGCACCGCAAGCAGCGCAGATGCAGCATGGAACCCGTGCCATACCCTACCCATCATGCCAGTAAACCGGCAATCCGGGATAGCAACCTCACATCTGCCGAGCTACCTCAGTGAACGAAAGAGAGGGCGGCCGGAAATCCGCCACAAAGCATACCTCCTTCTGGCCACCACCCCCGGAATCCGAAAGGTGGCTTCCAGAGGTACACCCGTCGCCCAAAAGACACCCAAAGCCACCCTCCGGGATACTGGGGATGAATCGGGACATCCCCATGCGGTCCAGATTCCACGGCAAACTACGCCACCGCCAAGAACCTCAACGGAATGGGATGGACCAAGGTACCCTTTCCCCTACCTAGGAACTAGTGCGCCTGTGGGAAAATTCCAAAGGCCAAAAAAGGAAGGGCAAAAGGGAGGGGTGGGGAGGAGGAGGAAAGGAAAAAAGGGGAGGATGGGATAGGGAAGGGGGGAGTGGAGGGTAATTAGGTTCGGTCTGAGGAAGGAGACTGACAGGTCTAATTCCTCAGACCAAGAGCCTCTTCACCACACCAAGGAGCCCCCCTTGAAGAGGAAAAACTTACAAAATAGTGCTCATACTGGTCTCACAGGCCATAAAAGTTACTTGAAAAAAAAAATAGAAAATTATACCAAAAAACTAAACCTAAAACCAGGTGACCGGCAATCGGCGATGTTACCGTATGCCAGTCATTTTCTGTTAACTTCACGCCTCCATATCTCATTAAGTATTGATGGTAAATTATTTTTTGTTTAGCCTATAAGATTAAAAAAAAAAAACCTATCTTTTCATAATTTTTTTTTTTTTAATTTTTCTACCCTGAGAACAATTCTGGGAGAGGGCCTGTTGACCCTGAGGCTGGATTACAAGTACCTCTCAAGGTCACTACCACAAGACATGTACAGTACAAGTACCTGCAGAGGTCATTACTATCAAACTTGTGCTTGGTTAATAAAACATTAATGTGTGATCAACATTTTATTCATCAATGTTATATTGACTACACTTGAGCTGCTTTCTTGCATGACCAGGTACAACAAGACTTAACAGTACTTTAGTAATATAAAAAAAATATTGACCATAAAATCCATCCAAAACAAAATATTAACAAAACATGAATACTGACCATAAAAGCCACCTTAAAACATTGAACATGAAAATTGTTCATTAAAGTTACACTAAGAAAATAAGCAAACAAGAATATCACACAGAAAATGCTACACAAGACATAATGACCAAACATTAATATTGACCATAATAATGACCATTAATGCTGACCATAATGGTGGCACTGTCGTGATGGTGACACCACTGCAGTGACACCACTGTAGTGGTGACACCACTGTGGTGATAGTAACTGTTGACACTATTGCAGTTATGGTGAAACACAGGAGTGTTGGTAGTGAACTAGAATGTAAACACAACACCACAGTCTACAACAGTCACCTCTGTGATGTCACTGTGGTCGACTACTGCTCTCACCACATCCAGGCCTCTCAGCACCTTACCAAAGACACGGGGCCACTGGCCACCATCTGTGAAGTCCCTGGTGGTGATGCAGAACTGTGCACTCTGGTCACCCCACGGCCAATACTGTGACACCACAGAACCAGCACTGCCTGACTTCTGGTACTGGTGATCACGCTGGTGAGGCAGTAGTGGTGCTCCTCCTTCACCATTATTATACTGGTAGTCTCCAGCCATCACACACTCCCCTGGCTCACCCTTGTTCCACACTTTCAACAGTTTAGTGTTAAGGTACGAGGAGCCTGACTGATGCTGTCCAGTACACAGCAACACAAACTGTCTGGCCATCATGGTGTCAGTATCCAGCAGGATGTGGAGTCTTCGTCTGAGTGATCCAGGCCAAGCCAGGTCAATAAATACCAGCGTGGAGGACGACTCTAGTGCCTCCATCACCTCCGTCACCTTCACAAACAAATATCACTTACTATATGTTAACACTATTATAAATATTGAATATTAATTATCTCTTATTATTAATACAGTGAAACCTCGACTTACATGTTTAATCCGTTCCATGACCTAGCTCATAACTCAATTTGCTCATATATCAAATCAATTTTCCTTGTTTAAATTAACTGAAATGCCATTAATGCATTCCAGCAGAATTCCTGCTCTCAGGAGGCAGGACAAAATACTTCAATATGATGCTAATATCAACTCTATGGCTTATTTATCTATCACAATTCTAATATGGCATAACAAACAATATAAATAACATAGAAACACGATATATACTCTAGAATAATAAAATATGTCATCATGTTACTAGTGATAGCGACAGCATCCATTCCCGCTTCCACTGACTATTTTCAGATGCTCTTACAAGACAAAATGGAGTGTCTGTGAAGCTAACTGCACTAGATCAATAGTTTCATAAGGAAAGCACTGTAACAATGTATTTGTAAATAAGAAATATTGTATAAATACATAATAATGTAAAGAAATAAACTTGTTTTATAAAGTGTACATATGCTGGTGGAGGTGGAGGGTGGAAGATAGGCTACTTTCTACTAGCTCGTACTGCCTAGCAACAACCCACACACCTCGCTTGTTTATCTATGATTTCATGCTGTAATTCCATGGACATCATCCTCTTTCTTCTCAGAACTGTTTTTTCCACTTACTTTCTTAGGACCCATGGTTAGAAAAAAGAAATTTGGCAACATGAGAATGCTTCCAAGGCGACAAACACATGCGCAGCTCAGCTGATGTGGCATTCACTGCGGCACCTAGTTGCGATGTTCTGAAACTCGCTCATTATTATTATTACTATTAAAATAATTATTACAGTGGACCCATGGTTATCAGCCAGTTTGGTTATTGGCGGGTTTTTTGGCGCCCGGTTATTGGCCATTCGCTCAGTTATTGGCCGTTTTGGATGCGTCCATCCGCCGGCTGGGGCAGCTTGCACTTCAGTTTGGCTTTGTCTCTCGGTGGCTGAGGAAGCTTCTGCTCATACATCCAAACATTTCGCTTGTTTACCATTGTTTTTAGTGGTTTTTCTTGCAATGCAACTGTGAAATAAGTAAAGATGGCTCCAAAGAAAGTTCCTAGTAAAGTTCCTGTGGTAAAGAAAGTGAGAAACACCATGGATTTTAAGCGTGAAGTGATAGAAAAGTTTGAGAGTGGTATAAAGGTGGTGGAACTTGCCAGGATGTACAGCAAGAATAAATCAACAATTAAATCCATCCTGGCAAAGAAAGAACACACCAAAGATGCTAATGTTGCAAAGGCCACCAATAATGGAAGAGTTGGAAAAGTTATTATTATTGTGAATTAAGGAAAAAGAATTAGTGGGAGACAGTGTTGTGGAGTCAATCATTTGTGAGAAGGCAAAGCAGTTGCATGAGGATCTTGCAAAGAACATGACTGGAACTAGTGCTGCAGTTTATGAATTTAGGGCCAGCAAAGGATGGTTTGATAGATTTAAGATGCATAGTGGCATACACAGTGTTGTAAGGCATGGTGAGGCTGCAAGTTCTGACAAATGTGCAGCTGAAAAGTATGTTCACAAATTCCAGGACTATGTAAAGGCTGAAGGATTCAAACCCCAACAAGTGTTCAATTGTGATGAAACAGGCCTGTTTTGGAAGAAAATGCCAAACAGGACCTACATTACCCAGGAGGAAAAGGCACTGCCAGGACAAGCCCATGAAAGACAGGCTTACTCTTTTGTTGTGTGGTAATGCTAGTGGGGATTTCAAAGCGAGGCCTTGACTCGAGTATCACTCAGAAAATCCCAGCGTGTTGAAGAAAAACAAGGTCATGAATAATAGATTGTGTGATGTAGAAAGCTAATCATAAGGCATGGGTCACAAGGCAAATTTTCATAGAGTGGGTTAATGATGTGTTTGACCTAAGTGTGACAAAATACCTCCTGGAAAAGAAATTGCCACTCAAGTGCCTCCTGGTACTGGACAATGCTCCTGCACATCCTCCAGACTTGCAAGACCAAGTGTTTAGGGACTTCAGTTTCATCACAGTAAAGTTCTTGCCTCCTAACACCACTCCTCTCCTCCAGCCCATTGACCAGCAGGTCATTTCTAACTTCAAAAAACTCTACACAAAGGCAGTGTTTTAAAAGTGCTTTGAAGTGACCTCGAACACTCGGTTGACCCTAAGACAGTTCTGGAGGAATCGCTTCACTATCATCCATTGCATAAGCCTTACAGGTAAGACTTGGGAGGGAGTGACTTCCAGGACTTTGAACTCTGCTTGGAAAAAACTGTGGCCAGATTGTGTCCAAGAGAGGGATTTTGAAGGGTTTGAGGCAGACCCTGACCCTGCGGACTATTGTGGCACTGGGGAAGTCCCTGGGGTTGGAGGCGAGTGGTGAGGATGTCGAAGAGTTGGTGGAGGACCACAGTGAAGAGCTAACCACTGAAGAGCTGCAAGAGCTTCATCTCGAATAGCAACAGACTGCAGCTGAGGAACTTGCTTCAGAGGAGGAAGAAGAGGGAGTGAAGGAGGTACCTTCTTCAGAGATTAAAGAGGTGTGTGCAATGTGGACTAGGGTGCAAGCTTTTGTAGAGAAACACTACCCTGACAAAGCTGAAACAACCCATATCTGCAACATGTTTAGTGACAAAACCCTGTCCCACTTCAGGGAAATCTTAAAAATGACAAACAGAGCACACTGGACAGTTATTTTGTGAGACAGAGGTCCAGTGACTCAAGCTAGTCCTAGTGACAATAAAAGACAGAAGAGAAGTAATCCCAGAGAAGGCTTTGCTACCTAAAGTCTTTATGGAGAGGGATTCCTCTTCCAAACACTAACTCCTCCCTCTTTCCTCCTCCCTATCTTCCAGCATTAGCCTTCAATAAAGTTATGTAATACTTACATAATTGTAATACATAACTAATACTTACATAATTGGAATACTTACACAATTGTTAAAAAAAAATATTTTATGTGAATATTTTTGTTTGGAATGGATTATATTAATTCGGTTATCAGCCATTTCAGTTATCGGCCAACCTTCTGGAACAGATTACGGCCGATAACCGGGGGTCCACTGTACTATTATTATTAATTTAAGGAAATGAAGCACAGAAATCCAATTTCTAGAGCAACAGCCCCTCACCAGCATCACAGAACCTTCATGCTCGTGAGGGCTCTTGATCTAGGGAATTGGATCTGTGCTCCAGTTCCCCAAATTATTATTATAATAATAATAATAATAATAATAATAATAATAATTAGAATGAACTTCAGTTCCTTAAATTGATATTATTATAATAAAAAAGAAGTGCTAAGCCACAAGGGCTATACAGCGCTGCAGGGTAGGGAAGGAAGCGAGGGTATTGGGCGGCAGAAGGGGGGAGGGATGATCAGTAGGTTACAGAAAACAGCAGGGCAGGGGATAGTGTGGGGGTAGAGGGCAGCAAGAGATTGAGGTAGAAAGGGCTGAAGGTATCATCAGAGTTCGTGAAGTAAGTCAGTTGTTGTCAAAAAGTCAATGAGAGTCTGGATGAAAGGTGGGTCCAACAGCGAGAAGGGAAGGTAAAGAGAGAGCAGCGGAGCGAAGACGATGTTGGAGGTATATTCTGCATGCTCGTTGATAAAGTGGGCAGTCTAATAGAATGTGGCTAACCGATAATGGAACCTGACAATTTTCACAGAGGAGCAGGGCGCCTCTCCATGAGATAACCATGAGTAAGACGAGTATGGCCAATGCGAAGACGGAGAGAGTAGTCTCCCAACCTCGACACTGGTGACAAGAAGACAGCCAGTAACCTATTCTCGGTTTAATAGATTGAAGTTTGTTACAGAGCAGAGTAGACCAACGTTGTTGCCAACGGGTGTGAAGGTGGGTAGCTATTGCAGCAAAATAGTCCGTAAATGGAACACCTCTATATGAAACTGGTAGGTCATGTACTGCTGACCGTGCAGCAGTGTCTGCCTGTTCATTGGCCTGTACGTCAACACGACCAGGGACCCAACAAAAAACTATCTTTATGACTCACAAAATCGTAATGACACGATTGCAAACAAACCATACCCCGGCCGGGATTGAACCCGCGGTCAGAGAGTCTCAAAACTCCAGCCCGTCGCGTTAGCCACTAGACCAGCTAGCCACAATAAGATTTGTCCAACTAGGTATATTTCTACACCATAGGAAGGTTAGCACAGGCACTACTGTGCTAACCTTCCTATGGTGTAGAAATATACCTAGTTGGACGAATCTTATTGTGGCTAGCTGGTCTAGTGGCTAGCTGGTCTAGTGGCTAGTGTGACGGGCTGGAGTTTTGGGACTCTCTGACGGCGAGTTCAATCCCGGCCGGGGTATGGTTTGTTTAACTATCTTTATGCTTGGAAGAGATGCGGCGTAGCCAAAGTTGGATACAGAGGACGAAGGGGCGAGGTGTATCAAATTTCTGTATAGCCTGTAAAGCACTAAGGGAGTCTGAGACAACCACAAGTGATGACAGGCATAGATGCAATACGGATAAGTGCTGCAAGAATGGCATACAATTCAGCAGTAAAAATACTATCCAAAGACAGTAAATGCCCTCATACGACGCTGTCCAGAAACACTGCTGCGAATCATATGCCGTCAGAAGACTTAGCGCCATCTGTGTACACTGAAATGGCATGTGAATGAGAGTGGAAGTGGTCAAGAAAAAGAACAGGAAGCTACCGTAGACAGTTGGGCTTTCGAGCAAGGGAGTGAGAAAGAACAGACTCGAACAGCTGGAACTTCCCAGGGGGGTAGGGAACATAGAAAGGTGGTAATTGAAAGGAAGACGAGCAAATGAAGGCGAAGGGAGAAGGGACAGAGCAAACAGGGGCGGAAAAAAAATAAAGAATGTCTACTAATATCGGTGACCATTCTATAAATGGAAGGATTGCGGAGATCACAAGAGCGTGCATAGTAGCGAAGGCAATGGGCATCACGGCGATCGGATAAGGATGGAACGTTCGCTTCTGCATAGAGGCTCTCAACAGGGGAAGAGCAAAAAGCACCAAGGCATAAACGTAATCCTTGGTGATGGATGGGGTTAAGGCTAGAGACAGTAGCAAGATAGGCCGCTGAATAGATCTGGTCACCATAATCAAGTTTCGATAAAATGAGGGCAGAATGTAGGCAAAGGAGAGTTCGACGATCAGCTCCCCATGAAAGATGAGTAAGGGTTTTAAGAAGGTTCAGCCGGCTGTGACAAGTTGCCTTCAGAGAAGTAATGCGAGGTTTCCAGGATAACCTACGGTCAAAGAGGAGGCCTAGAAACCTGAATATCACGCTCAGGGATACAGGAGCCATAGAGGTACAAAGGATGATCGGAGTTGACAGAACGTCTAGTGAAAGTAATTTGGCAAGTTTCGGTACTGGAAAATTTAAACCCATGTGTGGTAGCCCCATTGGAAACATGGTCGACTGCACGTTGGAGAGAAACTGTAATGAGGTGACAGTCAGCGCCTGCACAGGCAATAGCGAAGTCATCAACATAGTGATGACCAAATACTGGATGGAAGACTAGAGGCCAAATCATTTATAGCAAGGAGAAAAAGTGTTGTGCTCAGAACACATCCCTGGGGGACACCTTCAGCTTGGATAAAGTCCGGGGAGAGCACATTAGTAACCCAAACACGGAAATGTCTGTCAGTTAAAAAGTTCTTAAGGAAGGATGGTAGATTGCCTCGGAGGCCTAAGGAGTGGGCTTGGGCCAAAATATTATACCTCCAAGTTGTGTCACATGCCTTCTCAAGGTCAAAAAATATGGCAATGACCGAGTGGTTATTCGCAAAGGCATTATGAACATGCGTATCCAAGCATAGTAAGGGGTCCAAGGTAGAATGGCCCTTACGAAAGCCATATTGACGAGTGGAGAGACTGTTGTGTGTCTCTAAATACCACACTAAACGTCTATTTACCAAGCATTCCATCACTTTGCAAACTGCATTAGTAAGAGCAATGGGATGATAGTGGGAGGTTTCATGTCCTGTAGTGCCCGGTTTGCGGAAGGGAGAACAATGGCAGATCTCCACAGCTGTGGAAGAAGTCATTGTGACCAAATAAGATTGAAAAGGTGTAATAGGACTGCAAGGGCTGACTGATGTAAATGTTGTAGCATACGAATATGAATGTCGTCGGGCCCAGCTGCCGATGATTGGCAAGCTGAGAGTGTTGCCTCCAGTTCCTGAAGTGTAAAAGGCACATTATACTGTTCTTCTCTGAGAGAAGAAAAGTCCAAGGGTGCTAACTCTCTGGCAGACTTTGAGGAAAGAAACGAGGGGCATAGATGGAGCCCGAGAAATACGGACCAGATGATTGTCAATTTCACTGGCAACATCCAGTGGGTTTGCTATATCAACACCAGCAACCCACAGAACAGGAGCCAGGTCAGGAGAATATTTACCACTCAGTTTTCGTACTTTTTTCCAGACTGCACTCAGAGGAAGCAGAGGTGATGGAGACAATCTCGCCAGCAAGTGCGTTTAGCGTCACGGATGACACGGCGAGCGATCACACGCTTCTGCTTAAAATCAAGTACAGGTCTCCCTCAACATTCACGAGGGTTAGGGGATCAAGAGCCTCGTGAATGTTGAAAAATCGCGAATGTTTGGTGCCCCAATATATTGCAGGGAAATATAATAAAATAATAAAATGAAATAATCTATGTATATACATGTATATACGTACATGCTCCTCCCACTCATATATTTGTCCAATCTCTTTTTAAAGCTACCCAAGGTCCTATCAAAGCTAAAACCTTGGGTAGCTTCACATTTAGGTTGGATAAATACGTAAGTGAGAGGTGGTTGGATTTGAATGGGTCTTGCATGCGAGTAAATAGAATGTTCAAAGCTTATTGCTTGGGTAGCATTTATTCTGTTATTGGGCTAGATTTGTGAAGGACCTGAATAGTATGGGCCAACAGGTCTACTGCAGTGTTCCTCCTTTCTTATGTTCTCATGAACAATCATAAAATACGTACCTGAGAACATCGTAAAATATTGTACTGCCTCCACCACTGCCTCGTATTTTTATATAATTTCTTTCTTCAATTCTCTCGTGCTTCTCAGTTTCTTTACCAAAATTTATTTGGGCCCATGGTTAATTATGTAGCAGTCACAGTCAATCAACAAGCACCAAAGACAATGAATTATTGTGAAATGTTTGGAAGAGCGCAGAGGATAATACTCACTCCAGCATAAACAAAGCCATACTGACTGACGATGCCTCTACCACCCACTGCTTCAACCCTCGTATTTATTATTATTATTATTATTATAATTATTATTATTAGCAGTCATGAATGAGTTGACATTATTTATACTGTAGTTTAATAAATAATGAACAAACAAAACACTCACCACTCGTAAGGCAGACGAACTCTGATGACTTGTGATGATTAAAAAATTTTAAATTATAATTCTTTATTTCTCTATTGATATTACATCAGTTACTGATGACAGTTGAATGGAGATGATTATATGGAGTATAACTGCATGGCATGAGACTAGTGTGTGGATTCTAGGTCTTCACTGCCTCAGGTGAGGCAGTAGTAGTGGCAGGCTTCCTTGTGAAGAACATTGTGATGGGCAACTGAGACCGTTTCCTCCTCATATCTACAAACAGAGTTTGGTAGGGAATTATGGTCTTATCAAGGTCGTTCATCACCTTCAAAGCCCTCAACATCGATGGGTCCATGTCGTATATAAATTGTTTGAGCTGCGCTGTCATTCTCATCACCTGCCCAAGTTTTTCAAGGGTGAGGGCTTGAGGTTGATTGGCTTCAGCAACACTCTCCTCTTCTTCATCCTCATTCTCTACCTGCACAATCTCCAACAATTCTTCATCATTTAGGCCCAGTGGATGTTCTTCAACCAGTTCTCTCACCTCACCCTCCTGCATGTCCTCAAACCCTTCACCACCAACTTGCCTTGCTAACTCCACAGTCTTCTTCAAAGCTTTATTATTATTATAATCAAAAAGAAGCGCTAAGCCACAAGGGCTTCAAAGCTTTGTTAACCTCGTCTTGAGGAGCAAATCCAACAAAATCACACACACGCTCTGGCCACAAAGCCCTCCAACAACCATTCACCATCTGAGGTTGCAAATCCTTCATGCTATCATGCACTATTGAGAGACAGTCAGCGATGGTGAATTCTTTCCAATGTTGAGTGACACTTATATCTGGATCTGCATCCAACACGGTGTGGAGCCTTTGCATTGACCTTTGTGTGTAGTAGGCTTTAAATGTAGCTATCACACCCTGATCAAGAGGTTGTATCAGGGAGGTTGTGTTTGGCGGCATGAACACAACCTCAACATCATCACACATTCCCTCCAGTGATGGTGGGTGACCTGGAGCATTATCAAGAAGCAGGAGGATTTTGTTTGGGAGTCCCTTCTCTTGTAGATACGCCCGTACCTCCGTCAGGAAGCAGTGGTGAAACCAGTCCATACAGATGATGTTGGTGGTCCATGCTTTCGGATTGTTCATCCAGAATACTGGAAGGAGATTCTTATTGCATCCCTTCAGTGCTCTGAGGTTGGGACATTTATAAATAAAGCCTGGCTTTATCATGTGCCCAGCAGCATTAGCACACAGCATTAATGTGCATCGGTCTTTTGCAGCCTTGAACCCTGGTGCAATCTTTTCCTCCTTGGCAATGAAGGTCCTGGCAGGCATCTTCTTCCAGTACAGGGCTGTTTCATCCATATTCCACACCTGCTCAGGTGTGTATCCCTTCTCATCGATGATTTTTTTCAAAGCACCAGGGAATGCAGCTGCCAAAACGTGATCTGCCGATCTTGATTCTCCACTCGTCTTCAGGTTGTGCAGGGAGAACCGTCTCTTAAATTTTTCAAACCATCCTTTACTTGCTAGGAAGTCAGGATAGCTAGGTTCTGCACTGGTGCTAGGCTCACGACTAGCCAACATATCATACAAAGTCTTTCCCTTTACACGAATTGAATTCCTGTCTATGGGATTTCCTTTTCTATTTTGGTCTGAAATCCACACAAATAATGCTGATTCCATCTTAGACACTACACTGTTTCTTACTTGTGACACTTGTTTGGCTGAGGGAGGAACAGTAGATGCTAGTGCCGCCCTTATCTTCACCTCATTTTTCTTGATGGAGCGCACTGTGATTTCGTTTACATTGAATAATTTTCCAATGGAAGAAATGCTCAAATTACTTGTCCTACACTTGTCTAGCAATTTCACCTTCTGCTCAAGATTCATGACTTTCTTTGAGCACTTAGGGGTTGGCTCATCAATAGCGGTTACTGCTCCCTTGAGGGCCATACTTTCACCACCACACAAACAGCAATGACCGACTCGCACAGTGGCTGGAGACTGACTGAGTGGCGGGTGGGAGGGCTGGCTGCCAGTTGCGGGGAGTCTGAAGGAGGGTAGTAGGGACGCGCGAGTGGCGGGAAACTCAAATATGATTTGGCAGCTGGGAATTTGACAGCTGGGAATTTAGCAGCTGAGAATTCGTGAATGTGTGAAGCCCGCAAAAGTTGAAAACGTGAATGTTGAGGGAGACCTTTAGTCTCTCCATGGTTCTATTATACCGGTACCTGCCCCACGCAGCGCGTTTCAAACGTACTGCACGAGCACAAGCAGGAGACCACCAAGGCACGCATTTCTGAGAATGCCTGCCCGAAGTTTGGGGTATAGAATGAGAAGCTGCAGTTAAAACAGGGTGAGGTGTAAAAAGCTCATCAATGGAGGATGAAGAAGGAACCTCACTCAAAACAGTTAGTCATGAGTAAAGGTTCCAATTTGCCTGATCAAATTGCCAGCGTAGGTTACGAAGAGGTGGTGAATGTGAAAGGGAAGTAAGAATGATTGGTAAATGATCGATGTCATGTAAATCCAGGAGAACAGACCAGGAAGTCTAATGCGTTGGAGGAAGAGCAGACTGAAAGATCGATGGAAGAGAGAGTATGAGTACGGGGATCAAAATGGTCACGAGTACCTGTATTTAAAACGTGGAGGGGGTGGGTAGCAGGAAAAGCCTCTAACTGAATGCCACGGGAATCACAGTGAGACCCCCCCAGAGGAAATGATGGGCATTAAAATCGCCAAGTAACAGAAGTGCTGGCAGTAATGACGAAACAAGAAAGGCAATATCCGGGATAGATAATGCCCGAGAAGGAGAGAGATACAAAGAACAGTGTATACCACCTATGCAAGTGGATACGGGCTGCTGTGTAATGCAGGGAAGAATGAACAAATAGCTGATGGTAAGGAATATCAGTGCATAGAAGAAGGGCACTTTCATTAAAGGTCCCATCAGGAAAAGGATCTGAAGAATACAATAAATTATAGCCCGAGATGGTATAGACATCAGCAGAGTGTAATTTTGCTTCCTGTAAGGAAACACCAACAGGGGAAAACTGGGAGAGCAACATCTGAAGCTCACCCAGATTACCCATGAGGCTACGTATATTCCACTGTAAATAGGCCATGATTGGCAATGATAAAGATACCTGAAATCTGCAGGCAAGGGTACCTACGGACTAGAGAGGTTAGAAAAGTCCACATGCAGCGGCAAAGGAAAACGTTGAAGCAGCGAAGGAACAGTGTGCTGTGAAGAAAGGAGTTGCGCAGATGGAGAAGAGGAAAGAGAAGGAACAGAGGGTGGATCAGTGTCCATCGATGGTTTGGTCTCTGCAATAAATTCAGAGATTGCTTCAAGTGTTTTGGAGTTCAGAGACATCGTATGAGAGACAATACTGGAGATGGAAGGAGGAGTTTGAGTATAGATCGGAACTGTAATGGACTGTATCAAGGTGGGGGGGGGGGGTGAAAGGGTGGAGGGAACTGGAGAAGTTTGGGAGGAGACAGAAGAGGCAGAAACCTGGAAGGCAGCAGAAGAGGAAGAAAATTGGGAGGGGACAGGGGAGGAAGGCACAGTACGAGGAGGAGGATGAACCTCCACACTTGTAACAGAGCCAGTGAAAGGGTAAGACCCAGGTACAGAGACTGGGAAGGTAAAATGTGGAGGTGGATGAAGGGAAGGAGGGGTTAAAGGACATTTTTTGGACCTCTGAGAAGTAGAGGGACGATTGGGAGGTGGTGTCATACGAGGTCTTGTCGATACCGGGGTTTGTGAGGGAGAACACGAAGAAGTGAGGACAGACTGAGGTGTTGAAGTAGGGACGTCTGAACCCAGGACAGCAAAAGAATTAGATACAGGAGTGACTATGGGACTGGCAACCACAGAGGAGGCTGCAGAAGATGGGACCCCAAAAGTGGGGGGGCGTTTTGAAACACGAGAATAAGAAACATGGGGTAGTTTCCCTTGGAGGCGGAGATGAGAAACTGCCATGGCATAAGGGAGACCTTCTGCCTCTGAGGCAATGAATTTCCCGCTCATTTAAGTAGACCTGGCAATGGCAAGATTATGAAGGGTGAGCCTCATGACAATTAAGGCAAGAGGGAGTTCGACTCCAAGACTTATTAGAATGGTCATCGGCACCACAGACTGGGCATTCAGCTATAGATCTGCAATATTTTGTTGGGTGGCCAAATCGCCAGCAATTCCTACACTGTTGCAGTGTAGGGATCACCTTCCGAACTTGTAACCGATGTCCTGCTACATAAACAGAGGATGGGAGTTCACAGCTGTCAAAAGTTAAATGAGCCACATTGCAATGGTATCTATCATCTTCGCCCGTGAGCAGGAAGAACTTAAGTGTCTACCGTGAGAATTGGGAGATCTTGGAGTTCCAGCTGTTCGAGAATGTCATTGCCACATGTCTGGAAATTGTGTTGGACTATGGTATGAGGCAGAATAACAGTACCACTACAAGAATTAAGGGAATGATGTTTTTTGATAGTGATAGGAATAGTATCGATAAGTGAAAGAAGAGAAAGATCATGAGCTTGGGTAGAATTCTGGACTGTGATGATGCATGTACCACTCTTAAGAGCATGAAAGGAAATATCTCTACCAACGTGGCGTAGGAGCGCTTTGCCAATACAGTGGACCCTCGACCAACGAAGGCATTGATTAATGATAAATCTGACCAGCTATACATTTTAACGCAAAAAATTTTCCTCGACTAGCGCTAAAAAACTCGACCAACACTATTCATTCCATCTGAGACGCGTCCACTTCTGGCTAGTGTTTACAAGCCAGCCAGCCACCGCGGTCGCTTCCACGCATACAATCGGAACATTTCATATTATCACAGCCTTTTCAGTGATTGCACCTGCAAAATAAGTCACCATGGGCCCCAAGAAAGCTTCTAGTGCCAACCCTACAGCAAAAAGAGTGAGAATTACTATGGATATGAAGAGAGAGATCATTGCTAAGTATGAAAGTGGAGTGCGTGTCTCCGAGCTGGCCAGGTTGTACACAAAACCCCAATCAACCATCGCTACTATTGTGGCCAAGAAAATGGCAATCAAGGAAGCTGTTCTTGCCAAAGGTGCAACTATGTTTTCGAAACTGAGATCGCAAGTGATAGAAGATGTTGAGAGACTGTTATTGGTGTGGATAAACGAAAAACAGATAGCAGGAGATAGCATCTCTCAAGCGATCATAAGTGAAAAGGCTAGGAAGTTGCATGAGGATTTAATTAGAAAAATGCCAGGAACTTGTGGTGATGTGAGTGAATTTAAGGCCAGCAAAGCTTGGTTTGAGAGATTTAAGAGTCATAGTGGCATACATAGTGTGATAAGGCATGGTGAGGCTGCCAGTTTGGACCAAAAAGCAGCTGAAAAATATGTGCAGGAATTCAAGGAGTACATAGACAGTGAAGAATTGAAACCTGAACAAGTGTTTAATTGTGACACTGACAATGTTGTGAAACGCTTTCGGAATGTCATAAAGGAACAGGAAGTACAGGCCTCTATGGATAGATATGTTGTGCGACAGAGGTCCAGTGACTCTCAAGCTGGTCCTAGTGGCATTAAAAAAAGAAGGGAAGTAACCCCGAAAAAGGACTTGCCACCTCAAGTCCTAATGGAAGGGGATTCCCCTTCTAAACACTAACACCATCAACACTCTCCCCTCCTCCCATCCCATCAATCATCACCAGATCTTCAATAAAGGTAAGTGTTATGTAACTGTGCATGTCTTCTTCAGTTTGTGTGTATTAAAATTAATATTTCATGTGGTAAAAAAAAAATTCAATACTTTTGGGTGTCTTGCACGGATTAATTTGATTTCCATTATTTCTTATGGGGAAAATTAACTCGACTAACGATAATTTCGATTAACGATGAGCTCTCAGGAACGGATTAATATCGCTGGTCGAGGGTCCACTGTACTATGGTCGGAAAGATAGGCAGTAGAAGTCGGTCTTAAAGTAAAGAATTTAGTCCATTGTGTGGTCAGAAACAGTGTGGAGAGGGAGTGTGTGACGTGTGTCTTTTCCGAGTAGAATGGGAAGGTAACAAAGTAACATCATCAGGAGATTGCCGTTGGCGTTTAGAAGTGGGACCAGAGTCGGTCCGATGTGGGATGGGCTGGCAATTCGAAAATTGCCACACAGTATTGGGAGAGGCCGGAAGCATAGTCAAAGGGGAGCGGAGGTCAGACAAATCAAAGGAGTCAGTCGAAACCCCGACACCTGAAGCGGGTGACGAAACAGCACCAACAAGAGGTACAGGGGCCTTAGGAGTGTCCAAAGAGTGGCCAAAAGACGAGGCAAGGTCAGAACAGGGTGCGGTAACAATAAGAGCCCGGGGGTAGCGGGGTCATGGATTTGGGACTCCATGGTCAGGTTACTTTTCTTTTTGTTTTTAAGAAAAAAAATAAAAAAAAGGGAGGACCAGAAAGGGATAGTTCCTAGGAGGAATGAAAGGGCCAGAAATCTCCCTCTGTGCCCAAGAGGACCTCAGCACTGCAAGTAGAGCAGATGCAGCATGGAACCCGTGCCATACCCTACCCTTCATGCCAGTAAACCAGCAACCCTGGATAGCAACCTCACATCTGCCGAGCTACCTCAGTGGACAAAAGAGAGGGCGGCTGGATATCCACCACAAAGCATACCTCCTTTGGCTACCACCCCTGGAATCCGAAAGGTGGCTTCCAGAGATACACCCGTTGCCCAAAAGACCCAAAGCCACCCTCTGGGATACTGGAGAGGGATCGGGATATCCCCAGGCAATCCAGATTCCACGGCAAACT
Organism: Cherax quadricarinatus; assembly: GCF_026875155.1. Lineage (NCBI taxonomy): Eukaryota > Metazoa > Arthropoda > Malacostraca > Decapoda > Parastacidae > Cherax > Cherax quadricarinatus. The sequence goes on along the minus strand of NC_069471.1, from coordinate 9,614,310 downwards.
ACGCCACTGCAAAGAACCTCAACAGAATGGGATGGACCCCGGTAACCTTCCCCCTACCTATGAACTAGCGTGCCTGTGGGAAAAATCCCAGAGGCCAAAAAGAGGAAGGGCAAAAGGGAGGGGTGGGGGGGAGGAGGAGGAGGAAAGGAAAAAGGGGAGGATGTGATAGGGAAGGGGGGATTGGGGGGTAATTAGGTTTGGTCTGAGGAAGGAGACCGACAGGTCTAATTCCTCAGACCAAGAGGCTCTTCACCACGCCAAGGAGCCCCCCTTGAAGAGGCCTAAATTAATAATAATAATAATAGTAATAATAATAACAATAATAATAATAATAATAATGATAAGGAGCTTCTGAACGCCGCCAACTCGGTGCACTGTGGAAGCATTTCTCTCATGTTTGCTTGCATTTTGTGCAGTTAGTTTGCCAAATTTCTTTTTACTAACCATGGGTCCTAAGAAAGTAAACTGCAAAGGACAGTGCTGAGAAGAAAAAGAGGATGATATTCATAGAATTAAAGCATGAAATCATAGATAAAGAAGCGAGGTCTGCGAGTTGTTTCACTAAGGTGTTTGAGGAGGTAGATCATGGTACTGAATATGATATTGTGTATATGGACTTCAGTAAGGCTTTCGATAGAGTTCCACATCAGAGGCTGTTGAGGAAACTTAAGGCACACGGAATAGGAGGAAAAAATTTTTCCTGGTTAGAGGCATGGCTGACAAATAGGCAGCAGAGACTTTGCATAAATGAGGAGAAATCAGAATGGGGGCACATCACAAGCGGTGTTCCTCAGGGGTCAGTGTTGGGCCCGTTGTTGTTCACAACTTACATAAACGACATATTATTATTATAACCAAAAAGAAGCGCTAAGCCACAAGGGCTATACAGCGCTGCAGGGTACGGAAGGAAGCGAGAGTATTGGATGGCAGAAGGGAGGAGGGATGATCAGCAGGTTACAGAAAACAGCGGGGCAGGGGATAGTACAGGGGTAGAGGGTAGCAAGAGATTGAAGTAGAAAGGGCTGAAGGTATCAGAATTTGTGAAGTCAGTCAGTTGTTGTCAAAAAGTCAATGAGAGAGTCCGGATGAAAGGTGGGTCCATCAGCGAGAAGGGAAGGTAAATAGAGAGCAGCGGAGCGAAGACGACGACAGAGGTAAATTCTGCGTGCTCGTTGATAAAGTGGGCAGTCCAACAGAATGTGGCTGACTGATAATGGAGCTTGGCAATTCTCACAGAGAGGAGCAAGACGCCTCTCCATGAGATATCCATGAGTAAGACGAGTATGGCCAATGCGAAGAGGGGAGAGAGTAGTCTCCCAACCTCGACACTGGTGATTAAGAAGACGGCCAGTAACCTATACTCGGTTTAATAGATTGAAGTTTGGTTGCCGAGCATAGTAGACCAACGTTGTTGCCAACGGGTGTGAAGGTGGGAAGATATTGCAGCAAAATAGTCCGTAAATGGAATACCTCTATAAGAAACTGGTAGGTCATGTACTGCTGACCGCGCAGCAGTGTCTGCCTGTTCATTGCCCTGTACGTCAACATGACCGGGGGACCCAACAAAAAAACTATCTTTATGCATGGTAAAGATGCGGCGTAGCCAAAGTTGGATACGGAGGACAAAAGGGGTGAGGTGTATCAAATTTTTGTATAGCCTGTAAAGCACTAAGGGAGTCTGAGACAACCACAAATGATGACACAGCATAGATGCATACGGATAAGTGCTGTAAGGATGGCATATAATTCAGCAGTAAAAATACTAGCCGAAGATAGTAAATGTCCTAGTACGACGCTGTCCGGAAACAATGCTGTGAATCCTATGCCGTCAGAAGACTTAGAGCCATCTGTGTACACAGCAATGGCATGAGAATGAGAGTGAAAGTGGTCAAGAAAAAGAGAGTGGGAAGCGACCGTAGACAGTTGGGCTTTCGAGCATGGGAGGGAGAAAGAACAGACTCGAACAGCTGGAACTTCCCAGGGGGTTAGGGAAAAGTGAGATGCTACATGTACATAGAAAGGTGGTAGTTGAAGAGAAGACAAGAGCGAATGAAGGTGAAGAGAGAAGGGACAGAGTAAACAGGGGCGGCGAACAAATAAAGAATGTCTACTAATATCAGTGACCATTCTATAAATGGAAGGATTGTGGAGATAATGAGAGCGTACATAGTAGCGCAGGCAATGGGCATCACGGCGATCGGATAAGGATGGAACGTTCGCTTCTGCACAGAGGCTCTCGACAGAGGAAGAGCGAAAAGCACCAAGGCATAAACGTAATCCTTGGTGATGAATGGGGTTAAGGCTAGAGAGAGTAGCAGGAGATGCCGCTGAATAGATCTGGTCACCATACTCAAGTTTCGATAAGATAAGGGTGGAATGTAGGTGAAGGAGGGTTTGACGATCAGCTCCCCATGAAAGATGAGCAAGGGCTTTAAGAAGGTTCAACCGGCTGTGACAAGTTGCCTTCAGAGAGGTAATGTGAGGTTTCCAGGATAACCTACGATCAAAGAGGAGGCCCAGAAACTTGACTGTATCACGTTCTGGGATACGGGAGCCATAGAGGTACAAAGGATGATCGGAGATGACAGAGCGTCTAGTGAAAGTAATTTGGTGGGTTTTAGTGCTGGAAAATTTAAACCCACGTGTGGTGGCCCAAATTTGGGAAAAACGGTCGACTGCATGTTGGAGAGAAACTGTAATGAGGTGACAGTCAGTGCCTGCACAGGCAATAGCGAAGTCATCAACATAGAGTGATGACCAAATATTTGATGGAAGACTAGAGGCCAAATCATTAATAGCAAGGAGAAAAAGTGTTGTGCTCAGAACACATCCCTGGGGGACACCTTCAGCTTGGATAAAGTCCGGGGAGAGCACATTATTAACCCGAACACGGAAATGCCTGTCAGTTAAAAAGTTCTTAAGGAAGGATGGTAGAATTGCTCGAAGGCCCTAAGGAGTGGGCTTGGGCTAAAATATTATACCTCCAAGTTGTGTCATATGCCTTCTCAAGGTCAAAAAATATGGCAATAACTGAGTGGTTATTCGCAAAGGCATTACGAACATACGTATCCAAGCGTAGTAAGGGGTCTATGGTAGAACGTCCCTTACGAAAGCCATATTGACGAGTGGAGAGACTGTTGTGTGTCTCTAAATACCACCCCTAAACGTCTATTTACTAGGTGTTCCATTACTTTGCAAACTGCACTGGTAAGAGCAATGGATGATAGTGGGAGGTTTCATGTCCCCGTAGTGCCTGGTTTGCGGAAAGGGAGAACAATGGAGGATTTCCACAGCTGTGGAAGAACTCCTTGTGACCAATAAGATTGTAAAGGCGTAATAGGACTGCAAGGGCTGACTGATGTAAATGTTGTAGCATACGAATATGAATGTCGTCGGGCCCAGCTGCCGATGATCGACAAGCTGAGAGTGTTGCCTCCAGTACTTGAAGTGTAAAAGGCACATTATACTGTTCTTCTCTGAGAGAAGAAAAGTCCAAGGGTGCTAACTCTCTGGCAGACTTTGAGGAAAGAAATGAGGGGCATAGATGGAGTCCCTGAGAAATACGGACCAGATGATTGCCAATTTCATTGGCAACATCTAGTGGGTTTGCTGTATCAACACCGGCAACCCGCAGAACAGGAGCCGGGTCAGGAGAATATTTACCTCTCAGTTTTCGTACGTTTTTCCAGAATGCACTCATAGAGGAAGCAGAGGTGATGGTGGAGACAATCTCGCCAGCAAGTGCGTTTAGCATCACGGATGACACGGCGAGCGATCGCACGCTTCTGTTTAAAATCAAGGAGTCTCTCTGTGGTTCTATTGTACCAGTACCTGCCCCATGCAGCGCGTTTCAAACGTACTGCACGAGCACAAGCAGGAGACCACCAAGGCACGCATTTCTGAGAATGCCTGCCCGAAGTTTGGGGTATAGAATGAGAAGCTGCGGTGAAAACGGAGGACGAGAATAGGTGTAAAAGCTCATTGATGGAGGACGAAGAAGGAACCTCTTTAAAAACAGTTAGGTGTGAGTAAAGGTTCCAATTTGCCCGATTAAATTGCAGCGTGGGGTGCGAAGAGGTGGCGAATATGAAGGGGAAGTAAGAATGATTGGGAAATGATCACTGTCATGTAAGTCCGGAAGAACAGACCAAGTGAAGTCTAATGCAGCAGAGGAAGAGCAGACTGAGAGATCGATGCAAGAGAGAGTATGAGTCCGAGGATCAAAATGGGTGCGAGTACCTGTATTTAAAAAATGGAGGGGGTGGGTGGCAAGAAAAGCCTCTAACTGAATTCCACGGGAATCACAGTGAGACCCTCCCCAGAGGAAATGGTGGGCATTAAAATCACCAAGTAACAGAATCGGTGGCGGTAATGACGAAACAAGGAAGGCAATATCCAGAAGAGATAATGCCCGAGAAGGAGAGAGATATAAAGAACAGAGCGTATACCATACACAAATATTATTTTTTTTTTTTATTATCACACCGGCCGATTCCCACCAAGGCAGGGTGGCCCGAAAAAGAAAAACTTTCACCATCATTCACTCCATCACTGTCTTGCCAGAAGGGTGCTTTACACTACAGTTTTTAAACTGCAACATTAACACCCCTCCTTCAGAGTGCAGGCACTGTACTTCCCATCTCCAGGACTCAAGTCCGGCCTGCCGGTTTCCCTGAATCCCTTCATAAATGTTACTTTGCTCACACTCCAACAGCACGTCAAGTATTAAAAACCATTTGTCTCCATTCACTCCTATCAAACACGCTCACGCATGCCTGCTGGAAGTCCAAGCCCTTCGCACACAAAACCTCCTTTACCCCCTCCCTCCAACCCTTCCTAGGCCGACCCCTACCCCGTCTTCCTTCCACTACAGACTGATACACTCTTGAAGTCATTCTGTTTCGCTCCATTCTCTCTACATGTCCGAACCACCTCAACAACCCTTCCTCAGCCCTCTGGACAACAGTTTTGGTAATCCCGCACCTCCTCCTAACTTCCAAACTACGAATTCTCTGCAAATACACAAATACACATACACAAATAACCCGCACATAAAAGAGAGAAGCTTACGACGACGTTTCGGTCTGACTTGGACCATTGACAAAGTCACACTAACAGAGGTGGAGCAGGACGGCTATATATAGGCAGGAAGAGGTGGAGGTAGTAGTAGTAGTAGTAGTAGTAGTAGTAGTAGTAGTAGTAGTAGTAGTAGTAGTAGTAGCACAAGAATTGTATATAATACCGACAGGATGAAATGACACATGCACAACACCCGGGCATCCCCACCGTAGACGTTTCGCCATCCAGCCAGCCATGGATGGCGAAACGTCCACAACAAAGACAACCAGACGCCGCACATGTGTCTTAATTCCATCAGTAGTTGTAGTAGAAGAAGAAGAGGTAGTAGTGGTAGTGGTAGAAGTGGGAAATAAGGAAGATGAGCCAGTCAAATACAAAGGAAGGGGAACACTGCAAGAGAGCACCTCGGTGCGCTTGCTCTCCCTCTGTGGGTTTCTAGCTCTCTTGCAGTGTTCCCCTTCCTTTGTATTTGACTGGCTCGTCTTCCTTATTTCCCACTTCTACCACTACCACTACTACTACCTCTTCTTCTTCTACTACAACTACTGATGGAATTAAGACACATGTGCGGCGTCTGGTTGTCTTTGTTGTGGACGTTTCGCCATCCAGTGGCTGGCTGGATGGCGAAATGTCTACAGTGGGGATGCCCGGGTGTTGTGCATGTGTCATTTCATCCTGTCGGTATTATATACAATTCTTGTACTACTACTACTACCTCCACCTCTTCCTGCCTATATATAGCCGTCCTGCTCCACCTCTGTTAGTGCGACTTTGTCAATGGTCCAAGACGGACCGAAACGTCGTCGTAAGCTTCTCTCTTTTATGTGCGGGTTATTTGTGTATCGTTCCAGTCACGGTATTGTGCCTTTTTGTTATTTATAGAGCATATACCACCTATGCAAGTGGATACGGGCTGCTGTGTAATGCAGCGAAGTAAGAACAAATAGCTGATGGTACAGAATATCAGTGCGTAGAAGAAGGGCACTTTCATTAAAGGTCCCATCAGGAAAAGGATCTGAAGAATACAATAACTTATAGCCTGAGATGGGAGAAATAACAGCAGAGTGTAATTTTGGTTCCTGTAAGCAAACACCAACAGGGGCAAACTGGGAGAGTAACATCTGAAGCTCACCCCGATTACCCCTCAGGCTGCGTATATTCCACTGTAAATAGGCCATGATTGGCAATGATAAAGATACTTGAAATCCACAGGTAAGGGTTCCTACGGACTAGAGGGGTTAGAAAAGTCCACATGCGGAGGCAGTGGAAAATGTTCAAGCAGCGAAGGAACGGTGCGCTGTGAAGAAAGGAGTTGCGCAGATGGAGCAGAGGAGAGAGAAAGAGCGGAAGGTGGATCAGTGTCCATTGATGGTTTGGTCTCTGCAATATATTCAGAAATTGCTTCAAGTGTTTCGGAATTCAGAGACGTCGTATGGGAGACAATATTGGAAATGGTAGGGGGAGGATGAGTAAAGATTGGAACTGTATTGGACTGTACCAAGGTAGGGGGGGGGCGAAAGGGTGGAGGGAACTGGAGAAGCGTGGCAGGGGACAGAAGAGGCAGGAACCTGGGAGGTGGCAGAAGAGGAAGAAACTTGGGAGGGAACAGGAGAGGAAGGTACAGTACGAGGAGGAGGGTGAACCTCTACACTTGTAACTGAGCCAGTGAGAGGGGGAGAACCAGGGACAGAGACAGGGAGGGTAAAATGAGGAGGTGGAAGATGGGTAGGAGGTGTTAACAGACCTTTTTTTGACTTTTGAGAAGTAGAGGGACGATTGGGAGGTGTCGTACGAGGTCTCGTCGATACTGAGGCTTGTGAGAGAGAACTCAAAGAAGCGAGATCAGACTGAGGCGTTGAAGTAGGGACGTCTGAGCTGAGGACAGCAAAATGATTAGATACAGGAGTGACTATGGGAGAGGTAACCACAGAGGTGGGTGTAGAAGATGGGATACCAGAAGTGGGGGGATGTTTTGAAACACGGGAATAAGAAACACGTGGGAGTCTCCCTTGGAGGCGGAGATGAGAAACTGCCATGGCATAAGGGAGACCTTCTGTCTCTTTGAGGTAACGGATTTCCCGCTCATTTAAATAGACTTGACAATGGCGAGAGTACGAAGGGTGAGCCTCATGACAGTTAAGGCAAGAGGGAGATCGATTGCAAGACGTATTAAATGGCATCGACACCAAGCTGGGCATTGGGCGATAGATCGAAATATTTTGCTGGATGCCAAATCCCAGAAATTTTACACTGTTGTGGGTAGGGGACATTTTTCGAACTTGTAACCGATGTCCTGCAATAAACGAGGAGGGGGAGTTCAGGCTGTCAAAAGTTAATTAAAAAGCCACATTGCGGGGGGATCGTCTCCGCCCGGGGCAGGAAGAACGAAAGTGCTCCCTTTGAGGTTTGGGGAATCTTGGATTTCCCATGTTAAAGAATGTCAGTGAAAATGTCTGGAAATTTTGTTGAACTATGGAGGGGGCAAAATGACGGTACCACTACAAGAATTGGGGGGAAGATGTTTTTCAAGAGTGACGGAACAGTACGATAGGGGAAAGACGAGAGAGTCTACCCCTGGGTAGCATTCTGTAGGTAGGCCTACCGCTTTTTAAGGGCAGAAAGAAATATCTTTCCAACATGGCGTAGGAGTCCCTTTGTAATACTGTTCAGAAAGATGCAAAAGGGAAGTCTGTTGAAAAGTGAAAAATTTAGTCCATTTTTCCCTTCTAAACTGACGTGGAAAGGTAGTAAGGAAGTGTCGATTGTTTCTGAAAAACGAAAGGTGGAAATATCATCAGCAGGTAATTGTCTTGGCGTTTTTGGCGTGGGACCCGGGGTTTTTCCCCCCGTGGAACGGGTCGGCAATTTGAAAAATTTCCGCCCCCATAGAGGGGAGGGGGCCGAAGCATAGTCAAAGAGGGAAGGGCCATAAATCGAAGGGGTAGTCGAGGCCTCAGACCCGAAAAGGGGGAGGAAACACACCGGGAAAGGACAGAGGGATGGGAGTGTCTTAAGGTGGTCCAAAGACACGCGGGGGCAGAACGGGTGCGGTATCAAAAGGGGCCCGGGGTATAGGGTTTAAGACAAAAGGGTGCCATGGTTAGGTTACTTTTTTTTTTTGTTTTTTTTAAAAAAAAAAAGAAAGAAAAAAAATAAAAAAAAAAAAAAATAAAAAAAAAAGGGGGACCGGGGAGGGGGAGTTCCTAGGAGGAATGAAAGGGCCAGAATCTCCCTCCGCGCCCAAGAGGACCTCAGCACCGCAAGTAGCGCAGATGCAGCATGGAACCCGTGCCATACCCTACCCATCATGCTAGTAAACTAACAATCCGGGATAGCATCCTCACATCTGCCGAGCTACCTCGGTGGACAAAAGAGAGGGCGGCCGGATATCCGCCACAAAGCATACCTCCTTCGGCCACCACCCCCGGAATCCGAAAGGTGGCTTCCAGAGATACACCCGTCGCCCAAAAGACACCCAAAGCTACTCCGGGATACCGGAGAGGGATCGGGACATCCCCAGGCGATCCAGATTCCATGGCAAACTACGCCACCGCCAAGAACCTCAACGAAATGGGATAGACCCCGGTATCCTTTCCCCTACCTAGGAACTAGCGCGCCTGTGGGAGAAATCCCAAAGGCCAAAAAGAGGAAGGGCAAAAGGGAGGGGTGGGGAGGAGGAGGAGGAAAGGAAAAAGGGGAGGATGGGATAGGGGAGGAGAGATTGGGGGGTAATTAGGTTTGGTCTGAGGAAGAAGACCGACAGGTCTAATTCCTCAGACCAAGAGCCTCTTCACCACGCCAAGGAATAAACGACATAGATGAGGGAATAAATAGTGACATAAGCAAATTTGCTGATGACACCAAAATAGGCCATCCAATTCATTCTAATGAGGATATTAGAGCACTCCAGGATGATTTGAATAGACTGATGCAATGGTCGGAGAAGTGGCAGATGCAGTTTAATACTGACAAATGCAAAGTTCTAAATGTTGGACAGGTAAATAAACATGCCACATATAAACTAAATAATGTAGATCTTAATACTACTGATTGTGAAAAGGATTTAGGAGTTCTGGTTAGCAGTAATTTAAAACCAAGACAACAGTGCATTAGTGTTCGCAATAAAGCTAACAGAATTCTTGGCTTCATATCTAGAAGTATAAATAATAGAAGTCCTCAGGTTGTTCTTCAACTCTATATATCCTTGGTTAGGCCTCATTTAGACTATGCTGCTCAGTTCTGGTCACCATATTAGAGAATGGATATAAATGCTCTGGAAAATGTACAGAGGAGGATGACAATGATGATCCCATGTATCAGAAATCTTCCCTCTGAGGATAGACTGAGGTCCCTGAATCTGCACTCTCTCGAAAGGCGTACAATTAGGGAGGATATGATCGAGGTTTATAAATGGAAAACAGGAATAAGTAAAGGGGATGTAAATAGCGTGCTGAAAATTTCCAGCCAAGACAGGACTCACAACAATGGTTTCAAGTTGGAAAAATTCAGATTCAGAAAGGATATAGGAAAGCACTGGTTTGGTAATAGAGTTGTGGATGAGTGGAACAAACTCCAGAGTACAGTTATTCAGGATAAAACGTTGTGTTGTTTTAAAAATATGTTAGATAAATACATGAGTAGGTGTGGGTGGGTATGAGTTGGACGTGACTAGCTTGTGCTGCTTGGTCTGTTACAGTGCTCCATCCTTGAGTGGAGGTGACCAGACTGGGTGGGTCATTGGCTAATCCGGGGAAGGGGGGGTACATGGACCTGCTCCGCATGGGTCAGTAGGCCTGTTGCAGTGTTCCTTCTTTCTTATGTTCTTATGAGGGAGAAGCAGGGGAAGCTCGCTCATAACTCAGATGACGGCTTGTATCTCGAAAAACTCTTATGTTGGGACACTCATAAGTCGAGGTTCCACTGTATATTATTATTCCCTATTATAAATATTGAATTACAATTATCTCTCAATAAAATCTTACTTTTTATTAATTATTAATACCTATTACAAGTACTGAATAATAATCATCTGTCTTGATAAAATATTACTATTAATTACTATAATAATTATCATTATTATTTTATTATAATACTAAACAAATTCTTATTAAATATAATTATTACTAAGCTATTGTTATTTTTACTATCAATTACAAATGAAGAAATCTAATTCTCTTATAATAATAATAATAATAATAATAATAATAATAATAATAATAATAATAATAATAATAATAATAATAATAATAATAATAACTATTACATCTAGGTCATAATTAGTGAGAGTCCAATTTAGTATGGCTGGAAAATATTAGGGACATGTTTCCGTATGACACTTACTGTCTCTGTTCACCCATCAGTGTAAAATGGGTACCTGGGTGTTAGTGGACTGGTGTGGGTCACATCCTGGGTGTCAGTGGACTGGTGTGGGTCACATCCTGGGTGTCAGTGGACTGGTGTGGGTCACATCCTGGGTGTCAGTGGACTGGTGTGGGTCACATCCTGGGTGTCAGTGGACTGGTGTGGGTCACATCCTGGGTGTCAGTGGATGTGTGGGTCACATCTGGTGTCAGTGGACTGGGGTGGGTCACATCCTGGGTGTCAGTGGACTGGTGTGGGTCACATCCTGGGTGTCAGTGGACTGGTGTGGGTCACATCCTGGGTGTCAGTGGACTGGTGTGGGTCACATCCTGGGTGTCAGTGGACTGGTGTGGGTCACATCCTGGGTGTCAGTGGACTGGTGTGGGTCACATCCTGGGTGTCAGTGGACTGGTGTGGGTCACATCCTGGGTGTCAGTGGACTGGTGTGGGTCACATCCTGGGTGTCAGTGGACTGGTGTGGGTCACATCCTGGGTGTCAGTGGACTGGTGTGGGTCACATCCTGGGTGTCAGTGGACTGGTGTGGGTCACATCCTGGGTGTCAGTGGACTGGTGTGGGTCACATCCTGGGTGTCAGTGGACTGGTGTGGGTCACATCCTGGGTGTCAGTGGACTGGTGTGGGTCACATCCTGGGTGTCAGTGGACTGGTGTGGGTCACATCCTGGGTGTCAGTGGACTGGTGTGGGTCACATCCTGGGTGTCAGTGGACTGGTGTGGGTCACATCCTGGGTGTCAGTGGACTGGTGTGGGTCACATCTGGTGTCAGTGGACTGGTGTGGGTCACATCCTGGTGTCAGTGACTGTGTGGTCACATCCTGGGTGTCAGTGGACTGGTGTGGGTCACATCCTGGGTGTCAGTGGACTGGTGTGGGTCACATCCTGGGTGTCAGTGGACTGGTGTGGGTCACATCCTGGGTGTCAGTGGACTGGTGTGGGTCACATCCTGGGTGTCAGTGGACTGGTGTGGGTCACATCCTGGTGTCAGTGGATGGTGTGGGTCACATCCTGGGTGCAGTGGACTGGTGTGGGTCACATCCTGGTGTCAGTGGACTGTGTGGGTCACATCCTGGTGTCAGTGGACTGGGTTGGGTCACATCCTGGGTGTCAGTGGACTGGTGTGGGTCACATCCTGGGTGTCAGTGGACTGGTGTGGGTCACATCTTGCGACAAAACTGACCTAATTTGCCCGAAATGCTCGGCGTAACAAGCAGCTTTCTACATAGTAGTACGTCATTAATGTCAGCTTGGCCTGTATAACTTGTACATGCACTTGTAGCAAGATATTATTATCATCATTATTATTATTTGATGTTAGCCAAAATTTAATTAATATGAGTTTTCTCCCCTCCCCCCAGACTTTTCAAATTTTGCACAAAAATGACAAGCAAGTCAAATTTACACACACAAACCAGGGTTTTTACATGCCGCGTAGTCAACTTGTGTGTTACTGTGTGTGGATGTGCTGCCCTCTCCTGGACCATTTAACCACGTACAATTGTGTATTTATTTTTTAAAAGTGCCTTTAACGAGGACAAAGAATACGTCAGACTTGAAACAAGCCAGCACAAAAATTCCATGTAATTTAACAGTATACATGAGGTCATAAAGTCCCACCTACACAACAGATTAGGTTTTGGGCTACTTCTGTTAAGTGAAATATAGCATTTTTCTCACTTTCAGATGCATATAAAAGCCTGATAACATGTTTACACTATCATACATTAATGTTTAACAGTCCAAACACTGACTGACGTTTTTACTGCCAGCACTCCGAATATTTTCATTATTTTTTTGGAAAACACAAGAGCAATTTTCTGTGTGTAAGAAGACAAAAAAAATGTTTATCGATATATAAGGCAGCAATGGAAGTCTTCCAGAACTTACATTTTCAAAAAAGAAAAAACTCAACCTAGATTTAAAGTGTCTAAAGATAACCTGGATTTAAAGTGTCAAAGGATTGTCTAGCTCTTGTATTGGAAGATAATGCAGATTTTCAAATAAAACCATGTTTATTAGTCTCCAAATTCTTGTGCTCTGAGAGCCTAAAACCATTGATCACTTCCAGTTCTTTGGTGGCCAGATAATTATGCATGGGTGACTGGAGCTGTTTTTGAAGACTGGTTTTAAAGTTATTTTTTGACCAGGTGTTGAAAAATATTGCAAGAATGACAATATAAATGTTTAAAGCATTACTGATATTGCATAATGATCAAGGTAATCAAATTATACTTGGTTCATTGGGAGATATTAAGTCATTTATTTCTACCAACAAACATATGTTTATTGCAGCCCAATGACCAAGGAACCATTTAACCATTTAACTGTCCAAATATTGATCTATGTTCTTACTGCCAGTACTCAAGATGTAGATCAACGTTTTATTTTTCCTGCCTTCATATTTGACACCAGAGGCCTGATATGCCTAGGCAGTATAGAATGGGTCTTAACCCTTTCAGGGTAGACAGGCCCTCTCCCAGACTTGTTCTCAGGGCCGCCAAAAAACAAAAAAACAAAAAAAAAAAAAACTTATGAAAAGATAGTTCTTTTTTTTTAATCTTATAGGCTAAACAAAAATTTTTACCATCAATACTTAACACGATATGGAGGCATGAAGTTGATAGAAAATGACTGGCATACGGTAACATCGGCAACTGCCGGTCACCCAGTTTTAGTTTATTTATTTTTTTAGGATTATTTTCTATTATTTTTTTTTCAAATAACTTTTATGGGCTGGAGACCAATATGAGCACATTTTGTAAGTTTTTCTCTTTATTTACTGCACAATAACTGCACAAACACTGTTGTTCTTATATTGTTTATAATTGTTGCTTACACACAAAAACGATATAAAATGTTATTTATTACTATTTTTCTATATTGTATACACACATATACAGTCAGAGGACATGTTTCTACAAGTTCTGCAGCCTGTGGAAGTCTTTGAAACATGGTGTCATGCACAGTGGTGTTTTACACTCCTCACACAGAAAACGAGTGTCTGCGTTGTTGTGGGCGTTTTTTTTTGTATGTGCACAGACTTAACAGAATTTGCCTTATGGTGGTTTGTTTCTGGTCCTCATCTTATACACATTACATATAAGCATTGAGCATGGAAATGTCCAGAAGATGGAAAAAGAGTTATGTACCACTTATAATTTTTGCGAACACAATCAGCAAACCCAATCTGCATGTCACATTTGTCCACTGAGCGCATATTGAGGGTGTAATCAATCACAGCTGCAGGTTTTAGAATGGGTTCATTGCTGTCTCTATGCTGCCTGCCAGTGTTTGTCATTTCGTTAGGGTGAACTGATGACAACAGTGTGACATCTCATTTGTCATGCCACCGAAATGCCATGATGTCATTGGTAGCAAATGCCTGCACCTCACCTCTACGAGTGCCAGCGTCAAACTTGGGCATATGTTTATGATTTGCACGCACTGTGCCACACACCTGTCATGTTCACTCGCAAAAAATCACTGAGCGAGGGGCTTTTGTACCAATTATCAGTATATAATATATGCCCCTTACCAAGGTATGGTTCTATCATTGCTCTAACCACATCACCAGAGATGCCCAATAACTTCATGGTATTTTGCAATGTACAATTTCCAGTATACACAATAATATCCAATACAAGACCACTATAGCAGTCACAAAGCACAAACAACTTCATACCAAAGCATTTCCTCTTGCTTGGTATGTACTGCTTGAAAGAGTCTTCCTTTGAACAGAATCAAAGACTCATCAATTACAAGCTTCCTGAAGGGATAAAAATACATATTGAATTTCTCTTTCAGATAAACAAACACATTCCTAATCTTGTATAACCTGTCGTTTCTGTCAGGCCTGGTTTTGTCTGAAAAGTGAAGCACTTAATAGTAGCACAAATCGATTCACCCCCATTTTATTACTGAAACCTGGGGTTGCAATCAGGCGGTCTGTTGACCAGTATGATTTCACAGTGTACTTATGTACATGTGGCATAAGCATTATTGTGGCAAAGAAAAGATACATCTCAGCCACAGTTGTCTCCTTCCACTGGTGTAGACGTGATTTTGGTGAAAGTATTGCGTTTGCCAAGGTATAACTGAAGTATCTGTTGCTTTCCCTGACAATTTCCATCAGGGGTTCGTCAAAGAATAACTCGAAACATTCCAGTTCACTGGCATTGTTCCCCAGTGTACAACATGGCCGTGTTCCACTTTGGCTTTCATCAAACTGGTGGGGATTTGGAACAAAATTGGCAGCTTCCTGCCAATCCCAGGTGTGGTCTGCTGGTGGGTACTGGACATTGACAGGTGGTTGTGGAGGCTGTGGTTGTGGAGGCTGTGGTTGTGGAGGCTGTGGTTGTGGAGGCTGTGGTTGTGGAGGCTGTGGAGGCTGTGGAGGCTGTGGTTGTGGAGGCTGTGGAGGCTGTGGAGGCTGTGGAGGCTGTGGAGGCTGTGATTGTGGAGGCTGTGGTTGTGGAGGCTGGTGTGGTGGGTGGGTGGGGGATGGTGGCCTTTGTTGTAGATCAGCTGAGGCAGCAGCGTGGGTGGCAGCGTGGATGGCAGCATGGCCCACTGCTGGTGCCTCACGGCCAGCACCACCACTACCACACCATGCACATTTTGCATCCCAATTGCAACACGATCATCTTCATTGTCACTCTCTGTTCCTGTTGTACAGCCACAGGATGTACTCCGAGATGTACTCCTTCCCCTTGGATAGCATATGGCACACTACCAGAGCACATATATCGTCGTATATACTGACGCTTCACTGGAGAATATTCCACTTCACTATCACTACTGGAACTGTTTTCAAGAGCTTGTAGTTCATATTCACTATCACTATCATCACCAATGCTCACATCCGAGTCCGGGATTTGGAAAAATAGGAGTTTCCTCTGATTCTGGTTCAACTGAACGTAAACAAGATGGCCCAGCAGCAGAGGTGGAAGGCTGAGGGTCGTCTGGGTTTTCCTCACTATTACCGATATTATGGTCATTAGTTTCGGTCACAACCTCACCAAAACCTTGAAACTCGTCTTCACTGGCACTTCCATCTGTATTAGAACTGTCACTGGGGAACAAAAGTGTCCCAATTTGCCGAGGAGCGAGGAACTTCTTACCGCGAGGCATGGTGAACAGGGTCTACTAAAATAGCGTTCCCACAATGCACCACTGGGTCCCAGATTTTTTCTACCGTGCACACTGACCACACACCCATTCTCTCACATTTAGGCCTACCAGCCTTTTCCTGCGAGATTTGAAGGTGCTAGAATTTATGCATACTAGTACGTCAAAAACCCTGCCGCATAAGCCGTACTGGTACGTCAGAAACCCTGAAAGGGTTAATTAACACTCAAGTATGGTCAGTACTAAAAAAAATTTGGGACCGCTTAGTATCTTGTGGGAGCACCAGTTCAACTGAGTGCCAGCTAGAGCTAACAGTGTGGCAAATGCCAGGGATTCACTAATGCCATGTCATATTAACACCTATGCCCTAATTAGAGAGAAATGATTCTGCAACATGTGTCATACATGCTCAGCTGGTTGGCTGGCTGCACCATCAGAGGAGTATTATACTATTTATAATCAAATAAAGCGCTAAATCGACAAGGGTCATGCAGTACTGCAGGGCAGAGAATATTGCTGGGTCAATAAAGAGCTAGTTGGAGAGGAGATTTGAGGCGAGGGAAGAAAAGGGCTGGAAGGGACAAAAGGGGCTATACGTCAAAGTTCATGTAGTAAGAAGTTGCTGACAAAAAGTGATCGTAAGTCAAAGGCAGGGCCGTCAGCAAGGAGTTAAGATAAAGTAAGAATGGTAGGGTGCGGCAACAGTGGAGGTAAGACAAGCATGGCTGATGTGGAGACAGAAGAGCACAGTCTCCTGAGTATGGCAATGGTGGTAAGAAGACAGCCACAAACCCAGACAAGGTTTAATAGAATGTAATTTGTTAATGGTGCATATTTGACCACTATTGTTGTGAAAGGTTGCAAAGATGGGTAGAGATAGCAATAAAATAGTCCCTGAATGAAATACCTCTATAGGAAACTGGATGATCACGTACAGTTGACCATGCAGCAGTGTCCACCTGTCCATTGCCCTGCATATCAACATGTCCAATGTTTTTGCTAGCTACACAACGCAACCAGAGCTGAATACGAAGGACCAACACATGAGGGGAATCAAATTGTTTAATGGCTTGTAAAGTGCTGAGGGAATCCAAAATGATCACAAATGCCAAAGGGGAGACATGTAACATGGAGAAGTGCTACGAGGGTGGAATAAAACTCGGCAGTAAAAATACTAGCCAAGGCTAAAGAATGACCCCAGACAACATTGTCAGGGAACACTGCCTCGAGTACAACTCCATCAGAAGATACAGAACCATCTGTATGAATAGAGATAGCATGAGCATGTGAACAGAAGTGATCAAGAAAAAGTGAGCAAGAAGCAGCCATAGGTAGGAGAGCTTTAGTGCACGGCAGTTGGGGAGAACAGACACGAACCGTCAGAACCTCCAAGAACATACAAGGGAAGCAACTGGAGAGAAGACCCGAGTGTGTGAAAATGAAGAGAAAATGGACAGAGTAAGCAGGGGCGCCCATCAAATTACAGGCGTCTAATAAAATCTGAGACCAACCTACATATACGTAGAAGGAACAAGAAGGTCATGAGAGCGGACAAAGTAACAATGGCAATGAGCATCACGATGATTGGCTAAGGAAGGAACATGCGCCTCAGCATACAGTGCTAGTCAAAGCATTATGCCGCCCCTCCTTCGCACACGTACCAAAACACAAACACATACCATGAAAGATTATAATATATATATCTGTACACTTACTGAGGTTTTAATACTTGGTGCTGCATCCTTTACGCTTAATCACATCCCTCAGCCATGTAGGAATACTCTCACAAATTCTTGAGGGTTTGGCGAGGTATATTATTCCATGTCACATGTAGAGCAGCCTCCAGCTACGGGATGG
Organism: Cherax quadricarinatus; assembly: GCF_026875155.1. NCBI lineage: Eukaryota > Metazoa > Arthropoda > Malacostraca > Decapoda > Parastacidae > Cherax > Cherax quadricarinatus. The sequence goes on along the minus strand of NC_069471.1, from coordinate 9,596,869 downwards.
AACTGATATCCTTGCCCAGTAAACTTTGTTTCACTACTGACCAGAGGTTCTCAATTGGATTTAGGACAGAGGAATTGCCTGGTTAGTCATTAAAGAACCTCGCTTCACAGTCCTTAAGCCACTGAACTACAGATTTGGCATTATGAAACAGAGCAGTGTCCTGCATAAAAACCGTAGCCCCACACTTGTCAACCGCCTCAGGCAAATTGTCACACATTAACTCCAGGTAATTATACTAGTTCATATACTGGTTTTTAGGAAGCACAATGAGTTCACCAACACTAAGCACTGAAACACCCCCAAACCATAAGCGGTCCCACAGGTGTAGTGTGGGTCTAGCAGGTCACTATCTCTGGGCTGGTACATAGATCCCCCATGGTTACAGGTGATGATGAAGGTTGCTTCATCACTCCTAAGCACTACAGACCACTGTTGAGTCCAGTGGAGATACTTTTTTGCATAATCCAGCCTATGTTCTGATGTAGGTTGGAGAGGACTGGTTTCTTAACCTGGCGGTGACTACTGTAGCCAATTTCTGACATGCGTCTGTTAAAAGTTCTTACAGACACCTCTGAGAGAAGATGTGGGTTCTTTTCTTTCAATTCTCTAGCAGTTATCTTAGGTGTGCTCTCTAATTGCTTCTTTAACACACTTAAGGTATGAACAGATGTTTTCTTCGAGGGGCCAGGCCGAGGTTCGGCAGATGGTAACTTCCACTGTAGATACTTTCAACAGAGGATGAGTGAAAGGCACCAAGGCATAAACACAGACCTTGGTGATGAAGGGGATCTAGCTTAGAGAAAGTTGCAGGAGAAGCCACAGAATAAGCTTGGTCACCACAATCAAGCTTTGATAAGACTAGGGCAGAATGAAAACGAAGGAGTCCGGTGATCTGCTCACCATGAATGATGCACAAGAATTTTAAGGAGGTTTAGCCGACCATGGCAAGCTGCTTTCAAAGAGGAAATGTGAGGTTTCCATGCCAACCAGCAGTTGAACAGAAAGCCAAGAAACTTGACTATCACATTCTGGGATACGCAAGCCGTGCAAGCACAATGGAGCATCTGGGACAAGACAGCGTCTAGCAAAAGTAATGAAATAGGTTTACACACCAGAAAATTTAAATCCATGAGAAGTGGCCTAATGGGAACCATGGTCAATTGCATCCTGAAGGGAGGCCACTATCAGGTGACAGTCAGCGCCTTCATGAACTATAGCAAAGTCATCCACATAAAGCAATGACCACATATGCGATGGAAGAATGGATGATAGATCATTTATAGCCAAGAGAAAAATAATAGTACTAAGGACACAGCCTAGTGCGATTCCCTTGGCCTGAACAAAGTGAGGAAAATGAGGCACTAACATGGACACAAAAATGCCCTTCAGATAAGAAAGTAGCAACAAAGGTCTGCAGATTACCATGGAGGCCTAAGGAGTGGGGCTGGGCTAAGATGTTATACCTCAAAGTGTCATATGTCTTCTCGAGATCAAAAACGACTGCCAGAACAGTGTATTAGAAAAGGCATTTCGCATATATGTATCTAAGTGGAGCAATGGGTCAAGAGTAGAGTGGCCCTTGCAAAAGTCATATTGGCAAGGAGAAACACTATCGTGAGTTTCCAAATACCATATCAGATGTCTATTCACCAATCGTTCCATCACCTTGCAGACTACACTGGTTAGAGCAATGGTATGATAGCGAGATGTATCAAGCCCCGAGGTGCCTGGTTTGCAGAACATTAGTACAATGGCAGATTTCCATTGTTGAGGGAGAACCCCAACATGTCCATACAAGATTAAAAAGATGCAAAAGGACTGTAAGGGGAGATGCAGAAACATACAGATGAGTACCATAAGGTCAAGGTGCTGATGACTGGCAAGTGGAAAGCATGGACTCGAGCTCTAAGAGAGTAATAGGTAGGTTTTAAGGTTCCATTCCATTAGAAGAAAAATCCAAGGGTGACTGCTCCCTGGCAGACTTAGAATTGAGAAACGAGGGACAGAGGTGAAGCCCTTGGGAGAAAAGGTCAAGATAGTTCCGATTTCCATGGCAACTTCAACACCAGCAACCCACAAAAAAATTTGGGGGGTTTGGGTTTTGGGGGGAGTGAACTTGCCAACTCCCTTCCACCCCTTCCAAACTGCACATCAGGGAAAGTTGAGGTAAGGGTTTGAAACAATCTTTCCCCAACAACGGTTTAGCATGGGGGGTTATATTTTTGGCAAGTGCCCTGCCCTCCCCCCTTTTAAAATCCAAGAAAAAGGAGGGTTTTGCCGATTTTTCAATAATGGCCCCATCAACATCTTCAAGCGCACTGCTTGGGCACGAGAAAGGGACCCCCAAGCCATGCAGCCCTGAGAATGCCCCAAGGGGGGCACGGGGGTTTGATGGGAACAAATGTGATGTTGCAGTCAAAAACAAGGTTGAAAACTGGGGGGCAAGCCCCCAAATAAATTTTTAATAAAAAAAATGGGGGAAGGAAAGTCCCCCAAAAAGGATTAAAGTGAAAGTATAATTTTTCAATTTCACTCGTCCAAACTGCCAGCAAAGAGAGCAAAATGTTTAAACCACCTGTGCAAATAGATTTTGGCTGAAATATAAAGGAAAAAAAGATCAAACGAAAACCCGTTGAAAAATTTTGGTATGCCAACGCGAACAAAAAGCGCACTATCATTAAAAATTTCATCACCAAGGGAATCAGAAGACTGCAATAGCACACAGCCCAAAATGGGATGGATAATGGCTGAACAAACTTTAGGTTCTTGTAACCCAACACACACTGGGAGAGCAACACCTGGAGCTCTCCCCAATTACTGTAGGCCACGAATATTCCATTGTAAATAAGTCATTATTCACAAAGAGGTATTCCAACAATAAGAAGTGATAAAATCTATGGTCTACTAGGGTCAATGAAGTCTGTGTGTGGAGACAATTGAAAGCGAGTAAGCAGGGAGTAATCAGAATGCTGTGAAGGAAAAGACTGCTGCAAGGATCGTGAAAAACAGGAAAGGGCATAAGGGGGCACACTGGTGTCCATTAAGGTTTTCGTCTTCGCAAAATAGTCAGAGATAGCTTCAAGTGTTTCAGCGGACAAGGGACATGCCGATGCCATGACTTGACTCCACATTCGTGTGAGAGAAAAGGGGCGAGAACTAGGCACTGAGGCCAAAAAGGAGAGCTGTTGGGGAATTGTAAGCACTGGAGGAATGCAAAGAACCTTGGGCTTAGGGGACAGGTTCAACTTCGCAGATGAGAGGCATGAAGAAGGTGCAGGCATGCGAGCCCTTGCAAACTGAGAAACTAGCAAGTGAGATAAAGTAGTAGAGGCAGCAAGTGGTCAGGAGTTGGAGGTTTCAGAGGGCATAACTGTGAGAGAATTAGAGACGGAGGTAACCACGGAAGACAGGGCACCAGAGGAGCAGGTAGGCAGGGAGGGCCACCAAGGTTGGAGGTCTCCTAGCCACTTGAGAATAAGGTACATGAGGAAGATTCTCCTGAAGGCAGAGCTGACAGACAGCCATAGCATAAGGCCTTCACTCTCCTTAAGACAACGGAGTTCATGTTCATTAAGATAGACCTGACATCGGCAGGAAAAAGAAGGGCAAGTTTCATGGCAATTAAAACAAGTGGGGAGAAGGCTGCAATATGTATCAGCATGATCCATGGCACCACAGACTGGGAACTACCACAGACCTGCAGTATTTAGCTGGATGTCTGAAGCACAAAATTTTGACATTGTTGGGGCATAGGGACCACTTTACGGACCCCTAGGTGATATCCTGTGATACAAACAGAGGACGGAAGCTCATGACAGTCGAAGGTTAAGCAGGCGAATGTTACTGGGAAAGCACCTCCACCTGCGAGAGAGCAGGACATACGTGCCCACTTTGAGAATTGGAAGCTTCTGGAGGTCTAATTGCTCCTAAAAATATCACCACAAGACAGAAAATCACACTGTACAATGGTACATGGTAAGATCACCGTACCACTGCAAGAATTGAAAGTAGTGTGCTTGTGAACTGTGATAGGAATGTTATCAACAGAAGTAAGATGGGATAGATTGTGAGCTTACCCTGCATTCTGAACTATAACTACGCATGCATCACTGTGAAGAGCGTGAAAGGACATATTTTGGTCAACGTATCATAAGAGAGCTTTACCAATACTATGGTCTGAAAGATAGTAAAAGAAGTCGACTGCAAGGAAAAGAATTTGGTCTACTGTGTACTTGTAAATATGGTGCATAAAGGAAGTGGATGTTGTGTAGGTCATTTATGGGTGGAATGAGCAGCAATTGAAGGACTCTCATCAACAAATGGTCTGGAACGCTTAGGTGTAGGACCGCTGGTAGCCTGACCTGAAGCAGGTGGGTGATCTGAAAATCATCACACCATACTTGGGGAAACCGGACACACAGTTAAGATTTGCAAGGGCCAGAGGCACTATAAAAAATGAGCGGAGCCTTGGCACATGGAGCAGGTGATGAAGTGTCACCAGCAAAAGGTACCGAGATATGGGAAAGGTCTGAAGAATGGTCCAATAACTAAGATGGGTCAGAACAGGATATGGTAACAGAAAGGGGTCTGGGAGGAAGAGGGGGTCATAGAACAAAGTCTCCATTATGGTGGTACAGTGGACCCCCGGTTAACGATATTTTTTCATTCCAGAAGTATGTTCAGGTGCCAGTACTGACTGAATTTGTTCCCATAAGGAATATTGTGAAGTAGATTAGTCCATTTCAGACCCCCAAACATACACGTACAAACACACTTACATAAATACGCTTACATAATTGGTCGCATTGGGAGGTGATCGTTAAGCGGGGGTCCCCTGTACTTCTTTCTAATTATTAAGAAAAAAAGGAAAGAAGGAAAGAAAAACAAAATATGGAAAGCAGAGGGACAGTTACTAGAAGGCATGAAAGGGCCCTAAGTTCCCCTCCACATCCAAGAGGACCTCGACATTGTCAGCAGTGCAGATGCAGCATGGAACCCCTCCTCTACCATATCCTTTATGCCAATAAACCAGTGCTCCGGGATAGCAACCTCACATTCACTGAGCCACTTTGGTGGCTAAAGAGAGGGTGGTTGGGTACCCACAACAAAGCATTAACCCCTTGGCTGCCACTTACCAGCACTGAGAGGCAGCCTCCAGTGATACACCCGTCACCTGCCGGACACCCTGCCCCCACCTCCTGGAAATCTGGGAAGGGAACAGAGTGCCTCCAGATGATACAGATTCCATGGCAAACTACACCACTCCCAAGGGACCCCATGGAGTGGGATGAACCCCGGCACACTTTCACCCACTTAGAAACCATAATACCATACGGGGGGTCCTCAGAAGCTACGAATGGCATTTGGTAAAGGGAGGGATGGAGAAAAGGGAAAAATGGGAATGGGAATGGGATAGGGAAGGGGGGATTGGGGGGGATTGGGGGTAATTAGGTTTGGCCTGAAGAAGACCAAAAGGTCCAATTCCTCAGACCAATAGCCTCTTTACCACAAGGAGCAGCCCCCCCCCTTAAAGAGGTCAGAAGAGTAAAGTGACACTTGTCTGAGCTGCAGAAGTCATGAAGCAAAAAATTATGTATGCTGACCATGTCAATGGAAGCTTGAATTTACCAAGAGGTGGATAAAGCTCTCTGCACCTACCAGTGTACGTATGAACATTTAAAGAATGAGAAAACTGCTCATTCTAAGCTGCTAAAAAATTTTTTTTTTTAACTCTGTAATAAACTCCAAACAAATATATCTTTCTTAACATTTGCTATGATATTACCTAACTAAATAAAAAAAAACTTATGTTCAAAAAAAGTTCACTGCATATTTCCATTGAAATGGTACCAATTACCATATTTTTCATATAATTAAAACTTTAAATAATGAGACCACTTAATGAGAGTCACACTAATCCAGACCTAGTTGTATTATTAATATTATGATAACTAATAGCATTATTATTATTATTATTATTATTATTATTATTATTATTATTGTTATTGCTGAAGAGCTAAACCTGAAAGGATCAAACAACAAATGAGAAATGAACTGCATTCAAGTTTGAAAAATGGCTGGGGAGAAGAAGTTCACTTGGATTAACATCCTATAAGATGCATACAGGTTTGATCCAAGGAGAGTAGAGACTCAATTAAATTAAATAGATCAAAATCCTCTCAGCAAGAATACTGTTTTATATGGAGCAGGTGAGAGGCGAGGGAGCAGGCGAGAGAGGCGAGGGAGCAAGTAAGAGAGGAGAGGGAGCAGATGAGAGAGAGGAGAGTCGAGGGAGCAGGTGAGAGAGAGGAGAGTCGAGGGAGCAGGTGAGAGAGAGGAGAGGAGAGGAGAGGGACAGGTGAAAAAGAGGAGAAAAAGGCAGGTAAGAGAGGGGAGAGGAACAGGAAGACAAGACAGAGGGAGAGAGTGTGGGTGTAGATGGGTATATGCTGGTACATTTCTGTGGAGACTGTGGGTGTAGGTGGATAGGTGTTGGTACAGTAGTGTGTGGAGTGTGTGGTTGTAGGTGGATATGTGCTGGTACAGCAGTGTGTGGAGAGTGTGGGTGTAGGTGGGTAGGTGTTTGGTACAGTAGTGTGTGGACAGTGTGGGGTAGGTGGGGTAGGTGCTGGTACGGGCGTGTGTACATGAAGGTGGGTAAGTGCTTGTACAGTAGTTTGTGGGTGTGAGTGAGTAGGTGCTGGTACAGTAGTGTGTGGAGAATGTGGGTGACAGTGGGTATGTGGTGGTAAAGTAGTGTGTGGAGAGTGTGAGTGTAGGTGGGTAGCTGCTGGTACAGTAGTGTGTGGGTGTACGTGGGTAGGTGCTGGTACAGCAGTGTGTGCATGAAGGCGGATAAGTGCTTGTACAGTCGTTTATGGGTGTAAGCGAGTAGGTGCTGGTACAGTAGTGCGTGGAGAATGTGGGTGACAGTGGGTACATGCTGGTACAGTAGTGTGTAAGTCAGATGGTAGGTGTATAACAATTACCTAGATGAGGGAATTACAGTGATTGGCCGTAATCCGTTCCAGAAGCTAGGCCTAAAACCAAAATGGCAGAAAACCAAAATAATATTTCCCATAAGAATTAATGTAATTACAACTGATCCATTCCAGACAAAAATATTCACCAAAAAATAATTTTTTAACAATTAAATCAGTATTACATGCCTTTATTGAAGACTAATTCTGGCTTCTGGAATGCTTGCTACACTCCCTGCGTGCCTGCTACACTCCCTGCGTGCCTGCTACACTCCCTGCGTGCCTGCTACACTCCCTGCGTGCCTGCTACACTCCCTGCGTGCCTGCTACACTTCCTGCGTGCCTGCTACACTCCCTGCGTGCCTGCTACACTCCCTGCGTGCCTGCTACACTCCCTGCATGCCTGCTACACTCCCTGCATGCCTGCTACACTCCCTGCATGCCTGCTACACTCCCTGCATGCCTGCTACACTCCCTGCATGCCTGCTACACTCCCTGCATGCCTGCTACACTCCCTGCATGCCTGCTACACTCCCTGCATGCCTGCTACACTTCATGCTTAAATTCCATGGTGTCTCACTTTTACCACAGGAACTTCACTAGGAACTTTCTTTGGAGCCATGGTTACTTATTTCGCAGTTACACTGCAAAAAAACCATAAGAAACTATGGAAAATAAGCGATATGTCTGGATGTATGAGCAGAAGCTTCCTCTCACACCAAAAAAACGCAGCCAAACTGACTCGCAAGCAGCCCCAGCCAGCAGACAGATGCATCCCAAATGGCCAATCACTGAATTAACGGCCGATAACCGGGCGCCAACAAAATGGCCGATCACTTCGTTGGCCAATAACAGAAGTGGCCGATAACTGGGGGTCCAACGTAGTAGTGATATGAGCAAATTTGCCGATGAGAAAGAGGAGGAGTTAGACAAACTTAATTACTGGTCAGAAAAGTGGCAGATGCAGTTCAATGTAGATAAATGTAAAGTTCTAAAGCTCGGAAATGTTCATAACCCTAGCACCTACCAGCTTAATAATGTTGAACTTAACCATACAGAACACGAAAAGGATTTGGGGGTTATGGTGAGCAGCAACCTTAAACCAAGACAGCAATGCCTAAGTATACATAATAAAGCAAATAGATTACTGGGATTTATATCAAGAAGTGTAAGCAACAAAAGTCCAGCAGTTATACCACAGCTTTATATATCATTAGTAAGGCCTCACCTAGATTATGCAGCTCAGTTCTGGTCTCCATTTTACAGAATGGATATAAATTCATTAGAATACATTCAGCGAAGAATGACAAAGTAAATACATAGCATTGGAAATCCTTCCTTATGAAGAAAGATTGAAGACTCTTAAATTACATTCACTTGTAAGACGAAGAATGAGGGGAGACATGATCGAAGTGTACAAGTGGAAGATGGGTATTAACAAAGGGGGATATAAATAAGGTCTTGAGGATATCTCTCCAAGAGAGAACCCACAATAATTGATTCAGATTAGACAGGTTAGATTTTGAAAGGATATAGAAAAGTATTGGTTTGGAAATAGGGTAGTTGATGAGTGGAACAGTCTACCTAGTAGGGTTATTGAGGCTAAAACCTTGGGTACACAAATGTAACCCACACATAGAAGAGACAACCTTACGACGACATTTTGATCTGACGTGGACCATTTACAAAGTCACACTAATGAAAAGGAGAGGGGGAGGGGTATATATAGGCAGGAGGTGGTGGTAGTAATAGTAGTAGTGAAGGCAGAAGGTAGTATGGAGGAGAAGCCAGTCAAATACTAAGAAAGAGGAGCACTGCAAGGGAGCTAGGTGCCACAGAGGGTAAGAGCAAGAACAGGGAAGGGGATAAATAAATGTAGAAGGAACAAGTACACAGGAAAGAAGAAAGACAACCCAAAGGAGAAAAAGGAAAGAGGAAAGGGGAAGAGGGAGAAGAAGAAATAGGAGGCATCAGGTTAAGTAACAGGTGTTCTTAAGTTTGGAGCATTTAACAATGTAGTGGGAGAGGAAGGCATCTACAGAGACGAAGCCAGGACTAAGATTCATACAAAGAAAGTTTTGTATTATAGAGGATTCAACCAGATGGCGACTGTTAAAGTTGGAAGTAGGGAAGAGAGTTTTAGTAGAAGACCAGTGAACCCCTGGTTTGCGATGGCATCGGTATCTGATAAATCCGGTATTCGATACATTTTAACGCAAAATTTTTTGCCTCGGTTCCCGTTAAAAAACCCGCCATACGCGATTCGTCCGAGACGTGTTCACGTGTGGCCCAGTGTTTACAAGCCAGCCAGTGTGCTCGCATCCAAGCATACATTCGGTACATTCCATATTATCAGTGTTTTTGGTGCTTGTTTCTGCAAAATAAGTCACCATGAGCCCCAAGAAAGCTTCTAGTACCAACCCTGTGGTAAAAAGGGTGAGAATTAGTATGGAAATTAATAAAGATTTTTAAGGGTTTGGGGCTAACCCTGAGAAGCCTATGCCAGTTGTGGAATCAATTGCACCTACTTCAAAAATTAAGGAAATGTGTGCATAGTGGGTTGAACTGCAAACCTTTATAGATGAAAATCACCCTAACACAGCTATTGCAAGCCATGCTGGTGTCTTATTACAATGACAAAGTTGTGGCCCATTTTAGACAAATCGTAAAGGAACGGGAGGTACAGAGCTCTATGGACAGATTTGTTGTGCGTGTTACGCCCTTCGTTTGTGAACCTTCTAGGTCAGGTATGATGTATGTGTAACGGGCTTTTTCACTTACTATTATATTATTTCAAGCCTCATTAGTAGCTAAAATGAGGATAGAGTACTTCACAATATTATCTGGCCTTAATTTATTTAGGTGTGTAAATAGATAGAATGTTTGGATGATGTAAACTACGGGTACAGTTGTTTACTACCCAGCTGTCGTTTAGCCACTGACCCTCATAATCCCAGGCGATGTCAGTCTGAGAATTCTGTTATAGTCCAGTCCACTCTTGCCTTTCCTGAGAGAAGCTCCTTGATTCCTGAATTTAACCTTCTGGTCCCACATGAGGTTCCCTAGTGACCCTCCAGCACCTCGAACCGTATCAGACAGAAACATCTCGGATGAAGTGTGTGTTGCTGTATTGGAGATGCTGGTGATTGTGCCTAGCTCTGCTAGGAGTGGGTTTAAGCAGTATTGGTTCAAAGAGGACGGCGAAAAAGTCATGGGAGACAGACTCGCCTGAAAACTCCTTTAAGTGTAGAATATTCCTAATCTCACTTAGTATGTTTTGAAAGTTGTATAAGAGTGAATTATCATTGAAGTGTTACGTTTTCTGTCTCATTGGGATCGAGTCAAGCAAAGGGTTATTATGTGAAGTGAATGTCTTATGATACTAGAGCCATTCAGTACTATAATCAAGACAGAATATTGTGTATTATCTTTAAGTAAACTCAAGTGTAAATTTCATGAGTACTCTGTTTTATGGTGCAACCTTTTTAAAGTTAATATAAAACACTTCTATGGTTTATTAAGAAACTTAATAAAAACCGGAAAGAAACATTGTGATTGTTTACTACTGAACCCTTGAATGATTTCATTTAGAACAGGATATTCAATCCTTTTCATTTGTTGCAAGAAAGGGCTAAATAGGCTTAAGTAGTTGTCCTGTATGCAACAAAATGGGGGCCTGTCTGGGATCTGTTTGATCCAAGGACCCAGAGAAGGGGTACCATCCGCTGGACTAACGCCAACCCAACTTCATCATGGACGACACTGTACAGCAAATGATCGGGGAATTGACTAACAATGTTGGAGACCTTGTCGCTGCAGAAGTGCTGGTGCATAAGACACCTCGGAGTGACTTACAATAGGCACTATACCGCCGAGACAACTCGCTCTATTATACGGAATATTCTCTTCCCCCTACAGCTTAATGTCCCTAAGGAGGTAGATTCGGACGTAGAGAGCCTCACATCCAAGCTCGACCACATGTCCTTGCTAGAAGATTCAGAAGGCTCGATGGGAGTGTCGGGACTTGCTCCTGGGAAAACTAACCTTTTTACCCTCTGATAGAGGAACCACAACAGAACTGGGAGAAATACCTAGAGACGCAGACTCCCCCGCAAAGGAGGACAAGGTAAGGCAGCCTGGGGGAGGCGCTCGTCCAAAAGAGCAGCTTGCAATACTCTCTCCTTTTCCACTACTATCTAGCCCCATCTCTCAAGACCAGTTTGGGAGGATGGAGCGCCTTATACTCTTACAAACAGCTCAAGTTGAGGCCCAACGTAAGCTGAATGATGACAAGTTTAAACAGGAGAATATATGCTATGAGCGCCTACAACAAGGTGAAGGCATTGGGAGGTTGAATGTTCAAGAGTCCATATTTCGACATGCATAGAGCGGCGTCCCTGGTGCCCAAATTTTGCGAGGCCGACTTGGACTCGTTTTTTGCCATGTTCGAGAATCAGACTCATGCTATGCAGTGGCCCCAGAGATACCACTTTGACGGGGAAGGCTAGGAAGTGTGCAGCTGCATTGCCTTACCATCAATATATACAGTACCAGGTCGTTAAAAAAAGTGATTTTGAGAATGTATGACTTGCTCCCAATAAGCTACCAGCAGGCTTTTCGTACCCTCCAGTGGCTGCCAGGACAAACATGGGTGGACTTCGCCCGACAAAAACAGATAGCATTCGAGAGATGGCAGCGGGCCTCGAGCTGCCATACAGCAAACAGCCTGATCCAGTTGATCCTGCAGGAAGATTTTTACAATGCCATTTTGGGAGATCTGCGCAAATTCTTGATAGATCATCAGGGTCTAGATGTAATGGAAACTGCTGCTTTGGCCGACCATTATGAAATTTCAAGTCAGCTGATTAGTGGTAAGCCTCCCAAGGAGAAGAACCCGAAGTTTAGTTCAAAGGATCGAACACCTTCATCAAGAGAAGGACCTCACCAGAGATTCCCTCCAGAGGCTGCTGCTCGTGCCTTCTCACCACCCCGTCACGGTGTTAGATCAGTGACTAGAAGTAACAGAAGCTCTCCCAGCAAGAAAAGCTCTAACATGTTCCTACTGCCAGAGAAGAGGGCATAGCAGGAGCAATTTATTGTAAGTTGGAAAACGATACAGGCTCAGGAAGGAGTCCCAATGCAGATGGTTACTTCTACGTCCCAAGGCCGAGAAGATCCAAGAACGAAGCAAGTTACTGTGGGTCAAAGAGCTTCTTCATCGAGATGACCAGCGCCTATGAAAGTGTCTGAGCTAAAGGTTCAGAGGGCGATGAAGCCTTATTTTTCTACTGGAAGTGTTGGAATGGACGAATCTCAGGTTGTGGAGGTCAAGGTTTACCGAGACACTGGGAGTTACTTTACGCTCTTGAGGAAAGGTGTCCTGCCTTTAACTGACCTAACTTATACCAAGGTGGATGTACTCCTAGAAGCCAATGGTGGGAATGTTTCTAGGGTCCCCCTTCACAAGATATACCTGAAGGTTGATGGCTACGAAGGGTATGCTACTGTGGGTATATCGGAAGGCTTCCTGATCAAATCAGTAGATTTACTGATAGGGAACGATTTAAGCCTGGAAGGAATTAGTAAAGAGCCGGTGGTAATAGATAATGCCTCAAGCGATAATTATGCGCTCGAAGTTTGTGCATAATTATCCCTCTCGGAATTGTCACGACAGCCATGGCCCGGTCTCGACATTCTTCTCCAGTGAGAAGAGAAGATCATGCGGATATGGGATTAAATTTGTTATTCAGTGAAACCCATCTACCCAAGTCCAAAGATGCAAAACCTGCCAAGTTCTCTTCACATCTAGAGTCACCTGGCGCCAAAACCCTTTGGCCGGAAGAATTAATACAGGGGCAATAGGAAGACCCATCTCTAGCAGGGATAAAGAAGTTAGTAGTGTCAAAGAATGAAGCAGAAAGACTGGAGGACTGTTTTTACTATCAGGGGGAGATATTGATGAAAAAATCCATGATTAGAGGTTCCCTAGGTGACTCTTCGCCTAGGGTTAGACGTATTAGTTTTGCCAGCGATTTTCCGAGAACTT
>NC_069471.1:9574930-9583343 GCF_026875155.1 Cherax quadricarinatus | reverse complement strand
GAGTGACTACAATGGCACATACCGCCGAGAACAACTCGCTCATTATACGGAATATTCTCTTCCCCCTACAGCTTAATGTCCTAAGGAGGTAATTTCCGGACGTAGAGACCTCACATCCAAGCTCGACCACATGTCCTTGCTAGAAAAATTCAGAAGGCTCGATGGGAGTGTGGGGACTTGCTCCTGGGAAAACTAACCTTTTTACCCTCTGATAGAGGAACCACAACAGAACTGGGAGAAATCCCTAGAGAGGGCAGACTCCCCCGCAAAGGAGGACAAGGTAAGGCAGCCTGGGGGAGGCGCCGTCCAAAGAGCAGCTTGCAATACTCTCTCCTTTTCCCCTACTATCTAGCCCACTCCCCAAGACCAGTTTGGGAGGATGGAGCGCCTTATACTCTAACAAACAGCTCAAGTTGAGGCCCAACGAAAGCTGAATGATGACAAGTTTAAACAGGAGAATATATGCTAGGAGCGCCTACAACAAGGTGAAGGCATTGGAGGTTGAATGTTCAAGAGTCCAATATTTCGACATGCATAGAGCGCGTCCCTGGTGCCCAAATTTTGCGAGGCCGACTTGGACTCGTTTTTTTGCATGTTCGAGAATCAGACTCATGTTTATGCAGTGGCCCCAGAGATACCACTTTGAGGGGGAAGGCTAGGAAGTGTGCAGCTGCATTGCCTTACCATCAATATATACAGTACCAGGTCGTTAAAAAAAGTGATTTTGAGAATGTATGACTTGCTCCCAATAAGCTACCAGCAGGCTTTTCGTACCCCCAGTGGCTGCCAGGACAAACTTTGGTGGACTTTCGCCCGACAAAAACAGATAGCATTCGAGAGATGGCAGCGGGCCTCGAGCTGCCATACAGCAAACAGCCTGATCCAGTTGATCCTGCAGGAAATTTTTACAATGCCATTTTGGGAGATCTGCGCAAATTCTTGATAGATCATCAGGGTCTAGATGTAATGGAAACTGCTGCTTTGGCCGACCATTATGAAATTTCAAGTCAGCTGATTAGTGGTAAGCCTCCCAAGGAGAAAACCCGAATTTTTAGTTCAAAGGATCGAACACCTTCATCAAGAGAAGACCTCACCAGAGATTCCCCCCAGAGGCTGCTGCTCGTGCCTTCTCACCACCCCTCACGTGTTAGATCAGTGACAGAAGTAACAGAAGCTCTCCCAGCAAGAAAAGCTCAAAACTGTTCCTACTGCCAGAGAAGAGGGCATAGCAGAGCAATTTATTTGAAGTTGGAAAACGATACAGGCTCAGGAAGGAGTCCCAATGCAGAGGTTACTTCTACGTCCAAGGCCGAGAAGATCCAAGAACGAAAGAAATTTACTGTGGGTCAAAGAGCTTCTTCATCGAGATGACCAGCGCCTATGAAAGTGCCCGAGCTAAAGGTTCAGAGGGCGAAAGCCTTATTTTTCTACGGGAAAGTGTTGGAAATTTGGACGAATCTCAGTTGTGGAGGTCAAGGTTTACCGAGACACTGGGAGTTACTTTACGCTCTTGAGGAAAGGTGTCCTGCCTTTAACTGACCTAACTTATACCAAGGTGGATGTACTCCTAGAAGCCAATGGTGGGAATGTTTCTAGGGTCCCCCTTCACAAGATATACCTGAAGGGTTGATGGCTACGAGGGTATGCAACTGTGGGTATATCGGAAGGCTTCCTGATCAAATCAGTAGATTTACTGATAGGGAACGATTTAAGCCTGGAAGGAATTAGTAAAGAGCCGGTGGTAATAGATAATGCCTCAAGCGATAATTATGCGCTCGAATTTTTGTGCATAATTATCCCTCTCGGAATTGTCACGACAGCCATGGCCCGGTCCTCGACATTCTTCTCCAGTGAAAAGAGAAGATCATCGGATATGGGATTAAATTTGTTATTCATGAAACCCATCTACCCAAGCCAAAGATGCAAAACCTGCCAAGTTCTCTTCACATCTAAGTCACCTGGCCCCAAAAAACCCTTTGGCCGGAAGAATTAATACAGGGGCAATAGGAAGACCCATCTCTAGCAGGGATAAAGAAGTTAGTAGTGTCAAAGAATGAAGCAGAAAGACTGGAGGACTGTTTTTACTATCAGGGGGAGATATTGATGAAAAAATCCATGATTAGAGGTTCCCTAGGTGACTCTTCGCCTAGGGTTAGACGTATTAGTTTTGCCAGCGATTTTCCGAGAACTTGCCCTGGGTGTTGCCCACAACAGTCCCATGGGGGGCATCTGGGCATAAGGAAGAGAATAGGAAAATTGTCAAAATACTTTTACTGGCCAAAAATGAGAGAGACCGTGGTGGATCACTTGCAACATTGTCGGGTATTCCAAGTGGTGGGCAAGCCCACACATACTCCTCCAGCTCTGCTTATCCCCATCACATCAGACGGAGAACAGTTTGACCGCCTGATTGATTGTGTGGGCCCGCTTCCCAAAACCAAGCTTGGGAACCAATTCTTGTTTACAATCATGGACTCTGCAACCAGGTACCTAGAGGCCATACCCATGAGAAGGATAAATGCCAGGACTACAGTACGAGCTTTGGTCAGGTTTTTCTCTCATGTGGAGTTGCCCTATGAAATCCAGTTGGACCAGGGTTCCAATTTTACCTCCAGGATCTTCAAAGAAGCCTTGTCGCGTCTGGGAGTAAAGTCACTACGGGCTACCAGTTATCGACCCCAATCCCAGGGAGCCCTAGAAAGGTTCCATCATACCCTGAAGACTATGCTGCGTTGTTATTGCGAGCAGTTCAGCAAAGATTGGGACGAAGGTCTTCCATTTCTTCTCTTAGCAATATGAGAAAGTGAACAAGAGAGAGTGGGTTACAGCCCATTCGAACTGATATACGACCATACTGTACACGGTCCCCTAGCCGTGTTAAAGGACGTGTGGACCGGGTGCTCTAAACCAACTTTACAAGTCTCCCCTGATTTGATGCAAGAACATCTAGCCTTCACAAGGAACTTAGTCAAAGCCCAGGCTATGATGAAGGAACATTATGATAAGCGTGCAGCACCACGTACATTTCAAGCAGGAGACCAAGTACTAGCACAGAAGTTAGTTCTGGGACACTCCTTGACACCAAGATATGAAGGACTGATGGAGGTGGTTAAAAGGTTAAGTGAACTACCAATTACGAACACCAGGAAAGAGAAAATCTACCCACACCTACGACATTAACCAGCTGAAGAGATACTACAGGAAACCTGTTCCCACCACTCCTGTCCTCCCTATTCCTGCAGAAGAACCTTGCTCGAAAGGGATAGAAATTCGCCTCCAAAATTCGGAAGTACTCCAAGCCTTGGACACTTTCCTGGGTGACCTTAGCGCCGACCGAGTGAAAGAGGTTAAGAAACTGATAGAGCAGTTCCCAATGCTATTTGGGGACATTCCCAAACATTGTACGTTGGGAACCCATGATGTAGATGTCTGAGGCGCTGCCCCGATTAAACAAGCTCCATACCGCCTAAGTCCTGTCAAGCACAAAATTTTGCAGGAAGAAATAGATTTTCTGCTATCTAATGGACTTATTGCAGTTAAGAGTCCCTGGGCCTCGCCCTGTATTTTGGTCCCAAAATCAGACAGGACATATCGGATGTGCACTGACTATAGGAAGGTGAACGCTGTCAGTGCCGGATGGTTACCCATTGCCACGGGTAGATGACTTAATTGACCGAGTATCTGGAGCATAGTTTGCGAGCCGTTTGGACCTGCTGAGAGGTAACTACCAGGTTCTTCTGACCTCACGAGCCCAAGAGATTTTAGCCTTTACTGTACATGGGGGTTTGTATAACTATTTAGTGACCACTTTCGGCCTCTGCAACACGGCTTCCACCTTCCAACTATTGATGAGCCAAATTACCCATGGCCTTGAGGGGGTAGAGGCCTACCTGGACAATCTTGTGATTGTCAGTGATGACTGGGAGTTGCATTTGTCCCGTCTAGAGGCCCTGTATCAAGAACTGGAGAAGTATAATTTCACGGTTAACCTAGCAAAACGCAAATTTGGACAGGCTACGATAAAGAATTTAGGGTTTAAGATAGGGCAGGGTATGGTCGCACCTTTAAATGTGAAAGTTAAGGCCATTACAGAATTTCCGGTACCTCTGGACAGAAAAGGGGGTCAACGGTTTTTAGGCATGGCCAGTTATTACAGAAGGTTTTGCCCGAACTTTGCACAAGTGGCAGCTCCACTCTGAACTCGCTAGTGCTAAAGTTAAATTTAATTGGACTGCTTAGTGCAATCTAGCTTTCCTAAGGCTAAAGTGTTTACTTAATTCTAGCCCGGTTTTGCGTAGCCCCGATTTGGACATCCCCTTTTTTCTGCATATTGATGTCAGTAGCTATGCAGTCAGAGCTGTGATGCTGCAGCTGTCGACAACCTCTGATATTCTCCATCCCATAGCTTATTATTCCTCTAAATTAAAATCCCATCAAAGAAGCTATGCCACATTAGAAAAATGGCATTATTTTAGAAATTGGCCCTTAAAAACATTTTGATGAATAATTTTGGAACTTTTCCTCATAAAGTCACTACCCTTTTCCCAGATCAAAACCCCCCTTTACTTTCATTAACTCCATGAAGTCTGGGAATGCAAGGATACAAAGAGGGGCTCTCCGTATCCTGGGGGTTTTCCTGGAGTTTCCCTGGGGGGAGTTTGGGGGTCAATGCCCCCGCGGCCCGGTCTGTGACCGGGCCCCTCCTGGTGGTTCAGCGCCTGATCAACCAGGCTGTTGCTGCGGGCCCTTGCACGAAAACCCAAAAGTACGAGCCACACCCCGGCTAAACCCAGGAATGACTTTGGGTTGCTTGTCCAGTGCCACCCTTGAAGACGGGCCAGGGGTCTTTTGGTAATCCCCCCTTATGGTGCTGGGAGGCAGTTAAACATCTCGGGCCCCTGACATTTTATTGCATGGCCCTTTTAACGTGTAGTGACCCCCCCTTGTTTTTTCTTTGGGGGGGAGGTGCAACTTCTGCCAAGTTTTTTGCTTTCGTAGTGAGTATTTTGTGTGCAAGTTCGGTACTAGCCCCTTTTAAGGTTTTTCCAGGTGTATAAATCTGTATCTCTCCCCTGGGGTTCCAGGGAATAGGGGTTTTGAAACCTAAAGGGGTCCCAGTAATTGAGGTGTTTTATCTCCGTTATGCGCCCCGTGAAATTTTCTCTGAAACTTTTTCTAGGTGGGCAATTTCCCCCTCCCTTTGGGAAAGGTGGTTAGGGGTGCGCAAAAATTCCAGCCTAAAATAGAACAAGTGCCCCAGAAGAGTGTCATCATGGGCTTGGTTTCCCTATTTTTTGAAGGCTCTCATTATCCATCCTGTCATTTTTCTAGCAGATGCGTTTTGATAAAATTTTTTTATGGTCCTTGAAGGTGAAAACCCTCCGACAAAAATCACCCCAAAGTTTTTTGACTTTGGTGTTTGCTCTATTTTGTGGCCCAAAATTTTGTTTTTTTACTTGATAAAGTTTTAAATTTTTCCTCATTTTTCCATATCGGGATTTAATTGAAATTTCTCATCTTTGAATTCTATTTTTTTTCTGAAAGCCCCCTGAAAGTTTTTGGTTGATGTCCCCCTGGAGCCTTGCCAGTCTCAATGGAAGACACTTTTATGCAGATTCGGGTGTAATC
This sequence comes from Cherax quadricarinatus, assembly GCF_026875155.1. Lineage (NCBI taxonomy): Eukaryota > Metazoa > Arthropoda > Malacostraca > Decapoda > Parastacidae > Cherax > Cherax quadricarinatus. The sequence continues at coordinate 9,577,715 of NC_069471.1, read as the reverse complement.
TGAAAAGGAAAAGACAACGGTGCTGTGGCGGGCACCCTTTGTTTTGGGTGGGATTTGAGGATGAGGAAAAAGATGGGAGCAGTAACGTGCCTTGGGGAACGGGAGCTTTTCACCGTAGCTCCCCTCACTTTACCCCTGTTGACGACTACCTGTGTTCTTTTAGTGAGGAAATTATGGGATCCATCGACGAATTTTTCCATTTATTTTTTGCGCGAAATTTTTGTGCCTATTCCCGCCATGGTCAAACTTTTCGAAGGTTTTTTTGCAAAAGTTGAAATATTTTACATCTGAAATTTTTTTTGTTTTCCCTAGTGCTTTTGGCCTTGTGAGTGATCCAGAAAGTTTGAGACAGACAGGAGCGCCCCTGTTTCAAAACCCCATGTTGCCCAGGGTTGTGTAACTGGGGGGTTTTCTAGAGGGGTGGTGATCTTGCTTCTTGGGAAACCCCTTTCAAAGATTTTTATGATTTTGGGATGTTAGGCTTTTGGTTTTGTAGTTCTTTGCTGTTGCTTTACCCCCCCCTTTGGGTGGAGGGGGTTTTTTTATGTCTGTTGTTTTTAGTAACTAACTCAGGGAAAACCTCTGTGTTAATCAAAAACGCAAGAAGCCCCTATCACGGGGCCTTTTTCCTCCTATGGGGGGGGACCCATGACACGGGGTGTCCCTCAGTTACAAAAAAAACAAACAGACAAAAGCCCCATTTCCAAAAAGGGGGCTTTAAAGCAACAGCAAAAACTAAAAGACCAATAGAAACTAACATCCCAAATCAAAAAAACTTTAAAAGGGGTCCTAAGAACCCAAAAAAACCCCAACCCCCCCATCAAAAAACCCCAAACAGTTAAAACAACCCGGGGAAAAAGGGGTTTTAAAAACAGGTCGCTCCTGTTTTGTTCAGCAAAGGGAACCCTACGACAAGGTCCAAAATGCCTAGAAGACAAAAAGAATGCAGATGTAATTTTTACGGATTTTGAAAAAAGCCTCGACAAGTGTGACCATGGCGTTTTAGCGCACAAAAGCCCCAAAAAGGGAAATTCCCAGGAAAAGTCGGTCGATGGATCTAAAATTTCCCCCACAAACAAACACAGAGATTTAGTCGTAAACAAAAGAAAAGTCCAGGCAGCTACGGTGAAAAGCTCTTTTCCACAAGCAAAAGTACTAGCCCCCAATCTTTTTTTCTCATCCTATATCCGACATAACAAGGATGTCAGCCACAGCACCGGGTGTTTTCCTTTCAATGACACCGAATCTGAAATGACAGTGTCTTCCATTGCAGACACTGCAAGGCCCCCAGGCGGACATCAACCAAATCTTTCAGGGGGCGGGCAAAAAACCCAATTTGAAGTTTTAACCAAAGAGAAATTTTAATTTCTCAGATTTTGGGAAACCCTGAGGAAATTAAAAACTTCATCAAGTAAAAAAACAAATTCTGGCCACGGGAAAAAAAGAGCGAAAAAACCAACGTCAAAGACCCGGGGGTGATTATGTCGGAGGAAAACTCACCCTTTAAGGGCCATAAAATTGATCAAACGCATCTCTAGAAAAATGGGCAGGATGGATAATGAGAACCTTCCCAAAAATAGGGGGCCAAGCCCCTGATACACCTTCAGGGCACTTTTTCTATCTAGGCCCGGAATAAATTTCTGCCCTCTAAAAGCACCTTTCAAGGCAGGGGAAAATTTCCGACCCCCGGGAAAAAGTACAAGAAAATTTCACGGCCCCGCATAAAAGGAAAATAAAAAAACCCTCAAATTTTGGGGAAAACACTTGAGGTTTTCTAAAACCCGGGATTCCCTTTGGAAACCGGAGGGGGGAGTTTCAGATTTATACACCTGGAAAATCCCAGAGGGACTAGTTCCAACTTGCACACGAAAAACACTCACTATGAAAACAAAAGTTTGGGGAGACGATGCACCATCCCCCCAAAGAAAAGCAGGGGTGTCACTAGCACGTTAAAAAGACCAAAAAATAAGTGTCAAAGGGGCCCCCAGACTGTTTAACTGCCCCCCCAGCACAATAAGGGGGGTTCCCAAAAACCCCCGGGAGTCTTCCAAACAGGCACTGGAAAAAGCCCCCTAAATCAAGTTCTGTTTGCCGGGGGTGTGGGGTTTGTCGTTGGTTTCGGGGCAGCCCGCGCAAAAAGCCTGGTTTTTCGGCGCTGATTTCCCCCAAAGGGGGCCTGGTCCCCAGACCGGGCCCCGGGGGGGTTGACCCCCCCAAAAACTCCTTTCCCGGAAAAATCCAGGGGGACGACCCCCGTGTCCATGCTCCTCCCCCATAGGATGGGAAAAAGGGTGTGATGGGGGTTCTTGCAGTTCTTGAAGAACCAAAAATTTTCCCTGAGTTTGGCCCTGGGGGAGAGTGCATTTGGGGATGCATTTATCGCTTGTTCGAAAATCATTTGGCGTCCCGGATAACCCTCGGGTAGGCTTGTGGGTTTAAACAAAAAAATTTTGGGCCCCTCAAAAAAAAATTCATTTTGATTTCGGGCTTCATCTGGTTAAACGGCTTCAAAAAATGAAATAAAATTTTGGGGTTTAGTAGCCCCACTCATTTCCCTTGCTGTCACTGTGTAGGACCCAAACTTGTTTAAGTAGGGGGCCCCTTTCTGGGGGGGTTGTTCTCGATTTTGATTTGGCATAGGAGAAGAAATACCCTTTTGGGTTTTTTTTCGTTTTTATTTATTTGCTTTTATTTTTTTCCCCCATTCCTGACTCCTAAAGGGTTCTTTTTGCTTAAGGGGTTTGATCTTGCTAATTTTTCTTCAGTGTTTTCCCCGCGCCAAATT
>NC_069471.1:9564930-9569930 GCF_026875155.1 Cherax quadricarinatus | reverse complement strand
TTTATCAAGCCATGGCTTGATAAAGCTCCTGGAGAGCGAAACGTTGCCACAATAAATGTCACATTAGTTGCACTTGTGTCCTTTTACTTTACAAATAAATTCTCAAAAACTTATTTCTTGGGTAGCATTGAAAATTGGGTTGGGCAAATATTTTGATAAAGGGATGGATTGTGAAGGACCTGCCTAGTATGGGCCAACAGGCCTGCTGCAGTGTTCCTCCTTTCTTATGTTCTTATGTACAGAGGAATATAATAGTTGGCTGTACATGCCAAAAGCCCCTTTGTATGCAGAGCATTTCAGGCAAACTTAGTAATTAACTTTAGATTAGTAAGGCAATAATACATAGTTCATATGGTCATTAGACGAGTCACAGTGAGTACAGTAGAATTGTATATTCTATCAGGTAACACTACACAGTTTTGATAAGTCTAGTAGATTTTGATAAGTCTAGCTGGTAAAGTTGTGGTTTAGTCCACAGGGAGTACACTAGACACGTCCTCACTGAGCTAAGTACAGGTCACCACTAACTAAAAACAGGTCCATCCAGGGAAGCTTTAAAAAGAGATTGGGCAAATATACGAGTGGGAGGAGCTGGGTATGATTGGAGTCATGGGTACGTAATAACATAAGAAAGGAGGAACACTGCCGTAGGCCTGTTGGCCTAGACCCCACCTTCATTCTGAAATTTGTAAAATTCTGAAACTTGAAACACTGCTGGCCCCATGGGTTTTGGATAAAGGGATTGGGACTGTAGTAGTGTGTAGAGAGAGTAGATGTAGGTGGCTAGGTACTGGTACAGTAGTGTGTAGAGAGTGTGGGTTTAGGTGGATAGGTGCTGGTATAGTGGGTAGGAGCTGATACAGTTGTGTGCAATGCATGTGGGTGTAGGTGGGTATGTGCTGGTACCATAGTGTGTTTAGAGTTTAGACATGGAAGTGTGGACATGGAAGTGTGGACATGAAAGAGTGTGGACATGGAGGAGTGTGGACATGGAGGAGTGTGGACATGGAGGAGTATGGACATGAGTGTGTGAGCATGAAAGAATGTGAGCATGGAAGTGTGGGCATGGATGAGCATGGGCTGCTACATCAATATTTCTACACTGGGCATCATGAATCAAGGTTGGCTGACCCAGGAAAGGAAATACGTTGGCCATTATTTATTGCATAGCTGTCTCGCCAGAATCATGCAGCCACCACAATTAAAATATCTCTCCAATGTCAACATTACCTCCCCTCCTTCAGAGTACATTAACTCTACTTATACTCGCCTCCAAAAGACAAGTGTGACTAACAAGAATCCCTGAATTCCACCATGTTATCTTACTTGCCTTCCTACAACATGTAATGCCAGAGTTTGGTGGTAGAGTAAGAGTGGTAGTGTAATCAAGTACCTGGATGGTGTGGGTGTGGGTGGGTGGTGGTTGGTGCTGGAGAGCATGGAGATATAGTTGACCATCTTGTAAAGTTATCCTGGAGTAGCAGAGGTCATCTTGGTCTTGCTGGACAGCCAACACCAGGCCAGCCTCCACCAGCCTCTTGATGCTCTCACTCATCCCACGAAGATCATCAACCTGTAGACAGTGTCACTAACATTATCACCTGTGTGTAGTGTCAATACCATTATCTTCTACATAAAATGTCAGCACCAGTACCACCTGTGTGTGGTGTAAGAACCATTATCACTAGTGTATTCACTAGACCATTAATTGACCTTCTGACTGTCTTCGTCGAATAAATATGTCTTACAAGCCATTGTGTTTGATGTATTGATACACCAAAATTCTAGCAGCTTCAAATCAAGTGGGAGAGAGCTGGTAGGCCCACATGTGAGAGAATGGGTCTGTGTGGTGGGTGTACACAGCATGAAAAAAATCAGACCCAGTGGTGCATTGTGGAAAGCCCATTTCTGTACGCCTTGTTCACCATGCCCCGTGGTAAGAAACTCCTTACTCCCCGGTGAATTGGGAATCTTCTGTTCCCAAGTGATGACTAATAAACTTACCCTAAATACTGATGAAACCTATTTCATTCAGTTTGGAAACAAAGCTGCAAATGTTCCACTTAACATAATGCTAAATGGATCATCAGTCACAAGACTTGCAGAGGGAAAATTCCTAGGTATCCACCTTGACAATAGCCTTAAGTTCCAGACACACATACAACAAATCGCCAAGAAAATATCTAAGACTGTAGGCATACAAGAAAGATACGGTACTATGTTCCACAATCAGCTCTCCTGGCACTGTACCATTCACTCATATATCCTTATCTCACATATGGAATTTTTGCATGGGGATCAACATTAAATCATCTAAGACCTCTAATAACCCAGAAAAAGGAAGCAGTAAGAATAACAAATTCCCACTCCTGCCAGCATACTCCACCAATTTTCAAAAGCCTGAATCTGCTCACCATTAAGAACATCCATACTTATTCATGTGCCTACTACATACACAGAACAATACACACAAATATAAACCCTCTACTTCTCCTCACCAACCTTAACAGGACATGACCACAACACAAAACACAGATCTCTTTTTGATATACCTCGTGTCCATATCGCACTGTGTAAAAACTATGCACATAAAGGGCCCCAAAATATAGAATTTATTACCAGAAGATACTTAAGTAACCCAGTCAGAAAATCAATTTAAGACTTCTCAAAAGCCACTTAATTACCCTAGACTAAATGCTAAATATTCAGTACTCACATACTCAATATGTACTCCCATATCATAATTTCAACAATTACTTTTGAACCTTTTATCCATTGTTGACAGAAATGTAATTGAATCATTGTTTTCACAAAAAGCATTTTTGAATATATGAATATATCTTTTCTTAAGTAGTAGGTTGGTAAACAGCAACCGCCCAGGGAGGTACTACTGTCCTGCCAAGTGAGTAAAATGAAAGCCTGTAATTGTTTTACATGATGGTAGGACTGCTGGTGTCCTTTTTTCTGTCTCATGAACATGCAAGATTTCAGGTACGTCTTGCTACTTCTACTTACACTTAGATCCCACTACACATACATGTACAAGCATATATATATACACACACTCCTCTGAGTTTTCTGCTATTTTCTTTCTAGTTCTTGTTCTTGTTTATTTTCTCTTATCTCCATGGGGAAGTGGAACAGAATTCTTCCTCCGTAAGCCATGCGTGTTGTAAGAGGCGACTAAAATGCCAGGAGCAAGGGGCCAGTAACCTCTTCTCCTGTATATATTACTAAATGTAAAAGGAAAATCTTTCGTTTTTTTTCCTTTTACCCACCCCGCCTCGGTGGGATACGGCCAGTGTGTTGAAAGAAAGAATACATCTTTTGTCTTATATAGATTCACTTATAATTAATAATCTACTGAACAACTATGATATAATTCTTAGTGTTAGGTAGTCAGTAAGCCAATAATGTTAAGTCGGCCCATAATGCCTAGGCATAACAGAGGCTCTCTTTGTATTGTAACCCATTATTGTAAATACATAATCTCAATGTACTATTTGCAAAGACATAAATAAAATAAATAGTTCTAACACTGATGGAAGTGCCAGTGAAGGTGAATTTCACGGTTTTGAGGAGGGTATGGCTGAAAGCAGTGCCCAGGATAACGTAATTAGTGATGAAAACGCAGACGGCCCACAACCTTCCACCACTGGTGCTGGGCCGCCTCATTCACGTTCACCCGTGCCAGGGCAAAAGAGGAAACTATTTCCCCATATACACGACTCAGATGTGAGCAGTGAAAATGATAGTGATAGTGATTTCCAAGCTACTGAATGCAGCTTGAGTTGCGACAGTGAGGGGCAATATTCTCCAGTGAAGCGGCAGTATGTACGATGCAGCATGCATTCTGGTTGTGTGCCACATGCCATTCTAAGAGGAAGTAGTAAATCTCAGAGTACATCCTGTGACCCTACACCACGAACTGATAGTGAAAATCACAATGATATTGTTACAATGGGGATGGATAATGTGCATAGGGCAGAAGGTGGTGGTGGTGGTGGTGGTGGTGGCGGCGGCGGCGGCAGTGAGATACGTCATGTGGCATCAGCAGCGGCCCACTCTGGTATCCACGCCATTAATTCAGCACAGCCACAACAAAGGCCACCCTCAACCACTTCCACACTCCCACAACCACAACCACCTGTCAGTATTTAGTACCCACCAGCAGACCGCATCTGGGATTGGCAGCAAGGTGCCAATTTTGTTCCCAATCTCCATTATTTTGATGAAACACAAAGTGGAATACTGCCATCGTGTACACTTGGGAACAATCCAAATTAATTTCCCCATAAGAAATAATGGAAATCCAATTAATCCATTCCAGACACCCAAAAGTATTAAACAAAATAATTCTTTTATATGAAATATACATTTCCCTACACAGAAAATAATGATACATGCAGAGTATAACATTACTAAAATGACGCTTACCTTCATTCAAGACTTATTGATGAGTGATGAGACAGGAGGGGAGAGGATGGAGGTGTACTTGTGTTTGGAAGGGAAATCACCTTCTATAAGGACATTAGGTACTAAGTCCTTTTCCAGGGTTACTACCTTTCTATGTTTTTTAGTGTCACTAGTCCCAAGAACCCTGTCACACCAAAAATCTGTCCAGAGAGCTGTTTCTGGGACACAACACTGCCATTGTAGATGTTGCCAACACGGCCTGCAACAGATGTGTCAGGGTGATGTTCATTCATAAATGTTTGCACTTCCGTCCACTTTGCACAAATGTCCTTAACCCTTAATTTGTCCAAATGTGGATCTACGTTTATGTGCGTAGCACTCCGACCTTGATTTTCTCCATAAGAAAGTATGTAAAAAAAGTAGATCTACGTTCGGAGCGCTACGCGAGCAAACTCAGAACTACGTTTGGACAGTTTAACCCTTTCAGGGTCCAGAGGCCCTCTCCGAGACTTGTTCTCAGGGTCCCCCCAATTTAAAAAAAAAAAAATTCTTATGAAAAGATAGAGAATCTTTTCCCCGATCAT